>CM023614.1:13727257-14162257 GCA_013358685.1 Antennarius maculatus | reverse complement strand
AATATAAATGTGTTAAATTGAATCATGAACAATGTGTCAGACGATCCCATTGTCAGGAACCTTTGATGATTGTGATTGTGGGTGCAAGATAGTGGTGCTCAGTTAAGAGACAACAGAAGTAAGAAGATTAGTTTCTGTAATTCATTACAGATAATTTTCTTTCATTTTTTTGCTGTGGTTGCTCCTCCCTTGTTGCTGTGGAGTAAAATATGATTAAGAATGGAGCGAGCGTTTCCCTGCTCCCATTAACTCTGAATAAAATGCTTAATTACAACATCTCATGACATTAAATTCTATCAGTGGTATCAGTATGGGTTTCATTACATTCTTATTCCCTTGTCTTACTCCTGCTTATAAACCTCTATGGCAAGTTGAGCATCTCTGCCTTCTTTTCCTATACTCCATTTTCTTCTGTATACGTGCTTTCACTACGTGGAAAGTTACGTGTTTGTTCCTCTTTTATTACGATAGCTGTTTTCTTCTTGTTGTGTTTATTATTCACTTCCTGCCTTATCTTTCCACATGTTTTTCTCTCTTGTTTTGCCTGTCCCTGACTACTCTTCTGTGTTTTCCATTCATGCACTTTTTTACTCATGTGCCTTCTTTTTCCCTGCTTCTTTTTCAGTATTCCTTGTGTCTCTCACTAGTTTAACCTAGTAGATTCCTTCCTTTTCCTCCTAATGTGATCATCAGCCCTACAATTCCTATGTTTCATTATTTGCTACTCCTGTGTCTATGTCTGTTTCCTTTTGTCCTTTACCATTCTATTGTAGATGATAGTATCACACTGCCAATCATTTCCCTGTACAGGTAGTCCTCACCATACGAACACGATTGGTTCTGAGAGGTTGTTCTTAAGCTGACATGTTATCTATTAAATGTCAATCTAGAATTGTCATTTGAGGTCATTTCAATGCCATTATTATTATAAATAAGAAAGTAGTATTCCCCAAGACTTACCAGAAACATTTACATGACATAAAGACAACACATAAAGTAAATAAAACACTGTGGTACCATAATGTAACTTTTACATCTCTACCTCTGCTCAATTAATTTTAATCCTCGGCGGTGTAGAGTTTAAGCCTAACTTTAAACCACTAAGGTATTCCAATGAACTTAAATGACGCACAGATACGCTTCCTTGTAATCAAAAGTCTAACACAGTTGATTACTCCGTTTTACTTCCATTAAGTTTCTCAGTTAAGTTTCTCAGTCAACCAGTCAGTCAGTCATTTTCTTAACCCGCTTAATCCGCTTGCGCAGGTCGCGGGGGGCCGGTGCCTATCCCGGCAGTCTCAGGGCGTGAGGCGGGGGACACTCCGGGCACGACGCCAGTGTACCACGGAGCCACACAGAGACAAACAACCACTCACACACACATTCACTCCTACGGTCAATTTGGGACCGGCCAATCAACCTAAAGCGCATGCTTTTGGAGGTGGGAGGAAGCCGGAGAACCCGGAGAGAACCCACACAGACACGGGGAGAGCATGCGAACTCCGCACAGAGTGGGACTCGAACCTGTTAACCAATTAACATCAGCCAACCAATTAACATCAAATAGTAAAAAATTCCATCTTCTGACAACCTGTTTTAGGATTATTGTTTATTAAACTTTGAATGTTGATTCTCCCCTGGTGTACTGCATGTGGGTCTGAACCACAACCATGACAGACATGCATTGTTTAGAGTTAAGTGATTCTCAATTATATATCAGCTTTAAAAAATACACAGAGAAATAATAAACAAGATTACATAATTTCACTCGACTTAACGGCTCTCTGCCACGAATATTGGACTCACCATAAAACTGGGCGCATACCATGTTACTTTACAATAAATAGGAATTAAAACATAATCATATTAAAATATGTGCATATAGTTCCGATATCTACTGTGAAGCTTCACTCGTGATTCACGCAAATGCTTTGAGTTCAGATGTTTAGGGCAAGATTTTGCTCCTTATACTGTATTTATTACTTAAGAAGGAGAATAAGGCACGTCAAGGAACTCTTGACCAGTTTTTTTATGCGCATCCAACATCAATCACAGTCAACTGTAGATGTTGAAAAACCACTGTATGGTACTGTAGCATGTAGCATATGACTTACCCTTAGACAAAAGAAAGTAGGGGAGGGGGGAGTTATTGTTGGTTAGATGCAGTTTTTATCAAAAAGATGAAAACTCTGCTTTGTTCGTATCTCCAAATGTTTGAAAGTCGTATGTTCGTAAGTTTAGGACTACCTGAACTTCCTGTCCAGGTACCATACCATAGTGCCACATTCTGAGGCTGTTAATTTATTTTTGTTTCTCCCTTTTCAGTGCATGCCTTCCATTGTCTTACTAATATCTTGTTCGCTACAGCACAGTTTCATTTATGTTATGTATAATGCCAGTGCATTTCAGCCCCAAACTCTTCTTTTTGACCAAGGGCACACAGAAAAATGAGAAAAAGAAAGGAAAAAATTCTCTGGCTTGTGATTGTGATGGAAAAAGGGGGCTTAGGGAGGAGGACAGGGGAGAATTATTGTGAAAAGGGGTAGAAGGCATGAATGGAGGCAAAAAGTACCACTTGTGTATTTGCTTTCTCTCTTCGTTGTGTGTCTGTGTAGGTTGAAATTTAAGTCCTGCCCCAGTCGGTGGATGAGCACCTGAACCCAATTACTGGCACAAGCTGTCATTTCCTGTTTGTCTCTGAGAGGAAACACACGCACACACACACACACACACACACACACACACACACACACACACACACACACACACACAGACACACACACACACACACACACACACACACACACACACACACACACACACACACACAGTGTGTTTTGGTCTCTGCAAGTTGATAAAGAGTAGAAAACAGCATCACTCTGTCTAGCAGTGTCAATCTCAAAAGTAAACATTCATGAACACTTCAGTCAGGAGAGACCAGTCTTCTTCTTTTCCTTTTGGCTTTTCCCTTCAGGGTTCGCCACATCGAATCAATTGCCTCCATCTAACCATGTCTTCTGCATCCTCTTCTCTCACACCAACTACCTTCATGTCGTCTTTCACCACATCCATAAACCTCCTCTTTGGTCTTCCTCTAGGCCTCCTGTCTGGCAGTTCAAAACTCAGGAGAGACCAGTGATTTAAGTAAATACAAATCATTATTACATCAAATTACATATGTCTCTCTAAAGGTTTTTGGCAATTATTCAGGGAGGCTGACACTGAAAGGCATTTGTACTGACCAGAAGTGAGCAGAAAGATATACTGTAGGTCTATAGCCTAGCCTAGTCTATCCCATAACCCTAGAGGGTCGTTGGGGCACCACACACCATAGAGGTCTATATTCACACTCTAATCAAGACACTTGTGGTGCTGGTGACTGATGACCCTTGTCAACCTGATTTTTGATGAAACTACACCTTTGAAGACTGGGTGGTAATGGGGAAATGGATGGTGCAGAAAACAACTGTCGTAAAGAACTTTGAAAAATTACCAAAGTACCATATTTATAGAACTTCAAGTCTTTCCTTCATTCCTTTTCTGTATGTGATTTGTTTTCTGCTCAGCATGTTCAGCCATAGATGATATGTTGCCAAATGCCAATTGCTCTATATCGTACCCACGAGTGCAGAAATTTGTTACCTACACAAGTTCATGGAAGCTCAGCTATTTCCATTAAATATCTACCAGTGTTCATTGGTAGATATTTGTCATGTGTGTTGAAAATGAACATCACATGAACACATGAACATGAACATCATGTACCATTATTCTGCAAATCAAAGTCTGCAGAAATGTGACGTGATGCTGTGACTAATGACATATCAGTGATGGTGAGATTCATAACTACATCAGTAACTGAACCAACAGTCAGAGGTAGCCATGCTTCTGTGTTTTTTTTTAAACATTACAAGCTCTGTCATTACTTGAGAAAACATTTTGAGAAATGATCACCAAACTGAACTTAAGCCTTCTTTCAAATATCAGGAAAGTTGCCATTCTTATGATACAGGTTTTCATCTGACAACTGCAATTTATTACTTGACATCAACTCTTGTGTTTTGCTTCATGGCAACAATACCAGTACAGAAGCACACAGACACGCACTGTGCTCAGTTTAACAAGGAAAAACGTCAACCAAGCTGCAAGTAGGCAAACAACGTTAGTGTTTCATAGAGGAGATATTTACCTTGGAGAAACACACTGGATGCAGTGTGCACATGCTGTGCTCTCCTCATCTCAGACACAAGAGTCTTCATCATTAAAACTCACACTATGGTCATAAAACAGGAGTGGCACACAGTCCAACCCAGCACACACCTACCTAGTTATATGGTTTGAAATTCCCCTTCTTCTCTTTGCTTTATTCTGTCACTCAAGTTGTAGATAACCTTCAGAACCATTGCAGTTCTGCATCACAAGCAACTTCTGCTGACAGTCTAGCTATAAACTAAACATAAACCTCTGTCGACAAAGTGGTAGTTTGCTGGATCTGAAGCCTTTTTTTGTTAATTTTCCTTGTCTATCCAGATCATCACACTATTTATCAGATGTAACTTCTTTACATACAACCTTCTTTACATAATAGGAAACACAAAAAAAGACAGTGTGGTTAAAATGATCTCCTGAGAAATTGTGCAAAGGAGATTTAAAGGCTAGTTTCACTCAACAGGAGTATAATAATTATGAACAATTTTAATTGTTAACTGGAAACTACAGTATTAAATTTAATGTACACACAAGGTGTACATATAGTTAAAAAATATTCCTTTCACTGCAGTCTGGAAATACAGAATCACAAACACATTAAGAGAATGTCCACAAAATTGTACTGCAAAATGTCTGCTCCCTCTAATTAATGATGCCTACACGCTTCAGCGTCTTACTGTGGGGTCCCGTGTGATGCCTGATGTGCTTGCAGGAGCTGCAGTCATTGTAACCAAAAATGATCCTTCCAAAATACAACAGTTGTTGTTATACATGTACTCATATCAGATTAGAAATGGACAATGAACAACAATGAAAATAATGTATGAGGATGGAGATATTGACTATTGTCCATTATTGTATTGTCCAACATTATTGTGAGTCCCACATGCAGTAGTGTGTATATATAGAGCATTGTGTTGAGACAGAGCAATGAAGCACTGCTTGCAGAAGCTGATTGGTATCAGCCGCTTCATTCATGATTCACCATCAGTGTTTCAATACAGCAGCACTTTCTTCCAAATCAAAATGCATGGGATAAATAGTTAATTCCAACAACATAAATGTTTCTGGCTGAGGTGCTATATACTACACATGTTCATTTAAAAAATATGTTCATTCAGTCATTTTCTGAACCACTTGTTGGAGAGCTTCATTTAGTTTGAGGCGGAAACCACCTAAGAAAGTCTCAGGTTGATTTGAACCCAGATCCTTCTTTCTTTCAGGCCCTTCAGTTTAAATAATAAATTACAATATTTAACAATTATTGTACATGCATGAACAATTATTTTTGTTTACATCGGCATAGAATTTTGTTAAATTTGGCAGAAAGGCCTTCCGATCTGTGAGTGTTAAGAAAAGCTCCCTCGGGAATGCACAAGGCATATGAATATATTGTGCTGTGAGCCTTAAATCTACTGTTGTATTTTCCATATCAAACATACAGATCTGTTAATCACAAGTTAACACATTTTCTTGACTTCATAGTATAGGTCAAGCATTTCTGCAAGTGTAGAATTATTAATCAAGAAACAAAAAGAATGATGGAAAGATCACTCTACGATTTCAGTGATTGCATGTATGATTTCAATTTGAAACATCGCACCTTCATTCTCTTTCATTTAAATGCATGGACCAGCATGATGATTAGCTGGTGCTTAGAACCAATATTTCACATCATTTAAATGCCTGAGTACAGCTAGAAATCTCATTTGAATTTCAGTGGTGACTGCATGATAGCTTCTTACTCTGACAGATAGGCAGTGGAGCACTCACTAGGTCTGTGTATGCAAAAACCTGTATTTAAGGTTGGCAATAATAATGAGGCCATAAGTTTTTTGGATAAGCTTGGTCTTATTTACTATTATAATATTATAATACCAACTATAATGTTATAGTTGGTATACTTAATGACAGGCTAATTAGCTGAGTGATGAAGTTACACAATTACTCCATTCAGCCTTAGTCTCCATAAAGTCTTAGTGTATCCCATTCAGGTATTCAACATGTGCTTCAGGTTAATTGGCCGGTCCCAATTTGACCGTAGGAGTGAGTGTGTGCGTTCGTGGTTGTCTGCGTCTCTGTGTGGCTCCGCGGTGCACTGGCATCGCGCCCGGAGTTTCCCCCGCCTCACGCCCTAAGCCACCTCTGCTCCACTTTTGGCTACACTTTTTGTGCTTGTCCATTAGATCATAGTACTAACTGAAACATTGTGACCACAAAGATATTATCTTAACAAAAATCCACTTTGCTCAGTATAAAAATAAAAACATTTGTCCTGCAGGTGGCACAGTGGGTAGCACTGTTGTTGCACACCAGTTTGAGTCCAGCTCTATGCTGAGGTTGCACGTTCTTCCCGTTTCTGTGTGGGTTCTCCATCACTCCGCGACCCAGGACAGCAGAAGAAATGGGTATTATCAATGAATGAATGAACAGAAGTGCTCATAAACGCTACAGACTTCACATTACTTTTTGTTAGCCTACTATATTGACTGGATATAGCCACGAAGGATCAAGAACCTCAAAAACCTCAATCTCAAATTCTCAAAGGATGTAAAAATCAGGTATCAAAGTGTGGAGGCATAATGAGTAAGAAAAAAGTTGGTAGTTAGAAGTAAAACATTTGTCTGCCATTATTGCACCATCAAATTCTATGTAATAAAATATGACAATATGAAGCATATAAAAGTCAGTTGTTCAATTTATAATAAATCTGAAACTACAAAGATTGTCAGTTATTTGTTTAAAATCTGGATTCAATTTTTCTTTTTCATCAAATAGTGTAATCATCAACAAACAAACAGCAGTTGTTGGGCTGCTGTGTTTTCCAGCATTGTTAGTTGACGTGGAGAAGCACTCACTCTTAACAACACCGCCTCCTGAGACATTTGAAGCTTTCTTCAGAAGCGTGAAAAAGAAAATGTAGTCACTCACTTCATTCTCTTGGGACCTCTTTCAATTTACAGCATGGATTTCCCATCAATGTCAGTCCTGGGTGAATGGGAGGAAGGATTTTAGCAAAGAATTCTGAGGCGTAATAAGACAGTGTAGTAAAAGCTACGTGAGTTCAACCGCTGGACTGAAGGTAGAAATTATCAGTCTGTCTGTCTATTGTATTTATAATGCCTTTAAAAAGTATTTACCCCTTGAACGATTCTCCCTTTCATTGCTTTTTTGAAAAGAATATCCAAAGAAAAGCTTCTTTCATGTTAAAGTGAAAAGAGATGTCCAGAGGAGAGACAGTAAATATATTGGTAGAAGGATGCTGAGTTTAGAACTGCCAGGCAGGAGACCTGGAGGAAGACCAAAGAGGAGGTGACAATTTACTGTTTGGAGTTAAAAGCTTTCAAAGCTGTTCTTAAACATGGATGTTCCATTTTATTAATCACGATGCTCAAAGAGGTGACTAATTTTCATGAGAATGAAAGCCATCTCTGCAAATAGAAGGATAATGAGGGCTAGAAATTGTTTCTTTGTGTTGATTCCATTATGACAACTCACTCGAAAAAAAAACAAAAAAACAAAAAACTCAAATCCCAGTTTACAATCATTCTTTCTGTTCACTGGTGTCTCTCTACAGTTTTTTTCTCCACTGTATGGAAGCCTACTGTAAACCCTGTGTCAAGATTTTTTATAACATCCTTATGTTATAGAATGCATAAGTCATTGAACCAGCAGCATTTTGTGGAGCTTGAATTGAGAACAGTACTAGTTCTCTACCACTGATAAAATCAAGCTTTCATAGTAAAATTGGGAGGCATAATAATATAGTATAGGTAAATTTTGTTATGATTGAAACTGAAAAGACAACGAAATGGTAAGATAAACTGAACCAGAAAATGAAGATTAAATTTCATGCTGTGCAGTTATGATGGTCCACAACAGCGGTACAGACATCCACCACTGTGTGGAAGAAAAGATCTCTCAACGGCGTTGCAGCAGCACAATACCTGATATAACTGTTAATCAAATTCTCCTTTTATTAAAATATACCACTACATTTGAAGAAACGCGGAAAGACTCTCTTCCCTTTGTTTCTACACAGAAAAAAGCCACCAATTAAGTGTGTGCTGCAATATACTCCTGACGATTTAGAATGTCCTTTCATGCTGTGCACGTCATACAGTGAAGGGTTAATGTACCCGAGCCTCTGAAACTGTCCTGCTCTGTTTTTGGCTGAGCAGAGTAATTCATTTGCTCTTTCAGTGACTCCACCATGCCTCAGGATACATGGAGGTGTCATTTGAGACCCTTTTTTCACCCTACAGCCCAGCAGGCATCACACCTGTTTTCACACTCAACCCATCTAGATCTCTTTTTGATTGAAGGTGATAACGTTGAACTCTTTCTTTCTGCTGGTCAACTGAGGATTGAAGATCTCACTTCATTTGTCCCATAGCTGTTTTATATTAAATGCACAGCTGCCTGGTATTGTTCCTAGGATTTATTTGTGAATTGCAGATAATATTCTCAGGACTTCCCTTGTGTGCACAATGCTTGTCACACTAGTTGAGTGAGGTAATTTCACAAGCTCATCTCTTCTGTGGAAGGGAACCCCCGGAAGGCACCAGAGCTAGAGGAATTTCAACTACTACTGTCTAGTACAGAGAACGACTGTAGAGGGCTTTTGCACTTTAGTGTTTCTCATTCATTTTTATCTCCAGAATCTCTCCCGCCTCCTGTGTCCTTCACTGTCCTGAATATTTTGTCTGAGTACATTTTTTTAACTTCTTTTCTTCTTCCTCTGCTTGTTGATACTTTTTTCTACTACTGTTCTCCTCACCAGAAGGATACAGTAGCATTTACCTTCACATCCTCACAGCAAGACTGTTTGTTCTCGGCCCTCCTCTCATCATAGAAAATATTAAACATTCCACTATGCTGTTGCAGACAAGAAAAAGCTAATCTTAGCAGCCGACTGTATGATCTCAATGAAATTTTTATTCAAGGTGAGGTTACAAGTGAGACTCACCAGCACGTGATTTCATCAGTCCACGGCGCAGCTTTGAAGTTTTTGCTTTTGTATCAATTCATCTCAGCTGAGCTCAGGCCCTGAGTCTGCAGCCTTTCTGGATGTTGCAGATACAGTATAAGACTTAGCTTGGTAGAGCGTTGCATTTGTAGATACAGTAACAATATGTGGCGGTATAGTAATTTATAAAGCTATGGTTTTTTTAATCTTGGTTTTCAGCCTTGATTTGCATGTGCAGTTCTTTGTATTTTCTGATTCTGTTGACATCATAAACTGAATGATGAATGAAGGATCAAACCCAAAATTTCCTTTGACATACCCCACCCATCAAATATCATATTGAAGTGATTGCAATGAATCATAGTTTTTTTTTCATTTCAAACTCAGATGGAGAAAATGATCACAGTCTTTCCTGAATATTTAATATTTCTGGCTGTTCAAAGTTGAATGCTTTGTTCTTCCGTCTCTACAGCAGCTCCCTTCAATGTACATGAGACTGTCATGTACATTGACGACAGATTAGTGTGTGTGTGTGTGTTTGTCTGTATCTCTATGTGGCTCTGCGGCATACTGAGGTCCCGCCCGGAGCGTCCCCCGCCTCACGCCCAAGCCAGCTGGGATAGGCTCTTGCTTCCAGCAAATGTGGATGAAGCGCTTAAAAGGAAATGGATGGATGGATGGATGTATGGATGGTTGGATGGATGGATGGATGGATGGATGGATGGATGGCTTTATTTTCTTAATAAGAGGCTGCTCACTCATTGTTATTTTAATCTTTCTGCCACATACGCCCACTGCTTTATCAGTTTATCTGATAAAGCAGTGACATTTTTGATCATCCGAGCATAGGCCACTCATTTCTCTTTGTACTTCATGATAAATACATTTGTTTTTTTCTCTGAACTCCACCTGCTGAACATTCTCTTCCAAGGTCAGTTACATTAACACACGCATACACACTCACACACACACACACACTGAAGGAACTTGACAAAAATTAATTTATTTTTTCATATGAAAAGCACAATATTACTAATGCTCATTAAGTGTTAAGAAAGAGTAGATGCCAGCCAGGGGCATTTTGTCTGCAATCTGATATTCCTTTCCTGAATGTGTATGCTGTATTGGGACCCAGACTTGGAAAGTGCATTTATGTGAAAGTAATTGCAATTTCTGTACGCTGAATAATGAATTTAAACAATCTATCCCATTTAAAAGCATTTGGTGTTCCAAAAGTGGCTATAAATATGTATGTACAAAAAAGACTAAACACGAATAAAAATATTTTTCTCAGTGTACTCTTTTGTGTGCGTGCAAGCCTGTGTGTGTGTATGGGTAAGCATGCACATACATAACATCAGTGTGGGTCTATGGTCCCAGATGCCTGTACACAACTAGAAACACAAAAATGTGTAGAAATGGTACAATACCTCATTAAAGCTCTGTTATAAGTCATTTATCAAATCCTGGCTGACAGACATAATAAAGTTTCACTTCAATGTCCCTCCCATTTCTCTGTGCCAATAAAATATGCATAGAGTTTGGATTGAGCCCACTCTCTACCTGCTATTTCAAACTCAGCTGTGAAAGGTCTTTCTGGTTGGAGTAGGAAAGAATGAGGACAACAAGGGGGTAAACAATAAAAGCGTTGGGAAACATGACTGTCATCTGTTGCTCTCAGGGGAGGATGCCAAGGCATGAAAGCATTGATCCTAATATAATTATCACCAGGTTGTCAGAGAATGTGTTGTGCTCCTTAGAAGTATTGACAATGAACAGAATGATTGACATTTCTACTCCTAATATTGTAGCACTGTTTATCCTCCTTCATTTACCACTTTGATGTCTGATTATCAAATCATGAAAACCTGATCTTGGATTTTTGACATTTTTCCCCCCCTGAAGGCACCACCTGAGAATAATATTCATAATTCAGGTATAGAAGTGAAAGCTGAAAGAATTGGACTATCTGATGGTGTTGTATGCTCTTTGCTTATTGAAGTCAGTTTCAAAATGCATTTTGGGAGCAATTTTGTTTCAGGTGTTGAAAAATTATTATTGAGACAGTAATCAATACACCAAATGTTCTATTCTGACAAAAAATAAGGAAAATGTTAGTTTTTGTACAGCCTGTAGTACGAACAAACAGTCAATCAATCCAAATAAAATAATAGGACGGCTCACCTTCCTGTTTAACACACAAAACATGCTAGCTTTGCTTCCATAAGTAATAAGCCATTAGCCTTATATTAATGTTAGGTGTTTTATTGCGTATACTGTGGATGACACATCATGTAATGGGTAAAGGTTCGTGGATGATAGGAATCACATCTGAGATTAGGTTGAATTAATATTCAGGGGATATGCAGGAGTGAAAACTGTATCAAATGTCTACATAATCCATATTAACAAGACTTTGTCCCCAGCTGAAAAATGACATAGACAATTTAATCAGACACACCTACTGTGTTGGCATGTACAAATCTTCTGGACAATCATTGCGATGTTCGGACCCTAAGCAGTCAATAAAGGCAAAAACAAAAATCAGTCATTTACTTACACGACAGAGATGGAGCTGGAATGTTGCTCATCTTTAGATGTTGTCAGTGTGATTTTGTTGGAGTGTGCTGACCCTGTGAGGACGTGGATATCAGAGGTGAACAGCTGTTTCAGGTTAGCCATCATTCAGTATAGTGGAAGCTGTGAAAAGTGACAGGACATGCCGAGCAATCTATCCCGGTGCAGAACACATTTTAGGTGTGTTGTAATTTGACTCAGGCTCACTGGTTCTTTACAGTTTGATTTTCACATACTAGCTTAGCTGCTTTCTTCTAAGTGATTGGTGGAGAGATTGTCTCAATATCTTAGAGAACAGCGGGTTAAGTTGCAGTCATTGCTGTCTGAGTGCAAAAAGCACGACCCCTAGACCTGACTCCAACCCCAACCCAATCCTAACTCTTCTCAAGGTATCAGTGTAAGAACAAATACTATGGCCATACAAACATGTAATAGTTAACTTCACAAAATTATCAATTCCGTCTATCTGCTGGTAAGAAATCCCTGTACATATGAAATATGTAACTGGGTGGAGAGACAGTAATATTAAGGTTAGGTTGTTTTTTAGAGGCAACATGCGAGAGCATTATTTGAAACCCTGCTCTGTGTCCTGTCCACTAAATATTCTTATCTTCTGCTGGACTTAAGTACATTTAACCTTTTCTTGGTAGAATCTTTCAGTGAAAAAGCAGTAATTTTACATTTTCTGATGCTCGATTTTCTAGCACATTCCATATAGAGTAGATTTGATCATGTGTTATTTTAAAAATGTATCTTGGATTTAAAACACAATTCGTAGATATAAATGGTTCATGTTGAAGACCCATTGCAATTCAGGGCACATTCTATGGTCAGAATATCAATAATATGAGTGTGCTGTATCCATACCTGAGGGGAATGAAGGTAATGAGGACTAAATGAACTTTCTGTAAAAGCAGGGTTGTTTCTTTCTTTTTCAGCCAACAGTATAAATACCTCAGGGTGTCATGGACCGTCAACTCTTGGACTTTCTGTCTGCACGCCATGAATCCTGACAGAACAACCTGTGAAATATGAAGCCAGACCTGTGAGCCTTTATCCTGTAACTGCATTGTTTCATCCAGAGGAAGTGATGGTAGCCAGAATATCTAAAAGGGTCAAGGGCCTTTAAAGAAGATTGGACTCTTTGACAGCAAATCTCAGTGTCTCAGCATGTCTCCCTCTCTCAACTGATTAATGAGGGCTGCATGCTTTAATATGAACAGAGGGTGTTTAATGTATGAGCCGCCATAGGGGATTTAAATGGACCAAGCAGACCTTTGTTCTCCATCTCTCTTTCATTCCCAATCATTTCCATCTGCCTGTACTGTTTTGAGCAGAAATAAAATTCTATTTTAGAGTTGCCTGTTTTAAATTAAAGTTCTTCATTTAACTATTGTTTCTTATCTTACATATTTCTCAGATGAAGAACAGATAAGTTTGAGCTTGTCCACTGAGACTGATGCCTCAGCGATCTAAATCCAGATGAATGGAGGAAAATTTGAGTTTGGTTTTTGTTTTCACATTTTTTAAATTTTAATTAACTGAACCTATCCCCATAAGGAAATTAAGGAAAGTAGGGATGGGTGAGTACTTTTCTCAGCTTTCATATCTTTTATTTAGTCTGCACCCATGATCTCTGGGTAATCCTTTCTCATTCTGCCCTTCATGACAGATATATGGCAAAATAACAAAAAAGCTGAGTTGAATTGATTTCATTTTGGTATAT
The DNA here is from genome assembly GCA_013358685.1 of Antennarius maculatus. NCBI lineage: Eukaryota > Metazoa > Chordata > Actinopteri > Lophiiformes > Antennariidae > Antennarius > Antennarius maculatus. The sequence goes on along the minus strand of CM023614.1, from coordinate 14,148,776 downwards.
GGGGCATTACAAAGTCCTTGATGCTGGATGATTTGTAAACATTGCTGCACTGCTGATTGAAACTTTAGAGCCTGTAAGTTATCTAAACATACACATTTGTAATTTCCCACCAGGATTTCTTTCATTGACACCCAATAGAAATGCACACTGCGCTAGTAGTGATTGAGGTAGGGCCAGAAGGTTTCATCACAACAAGCGGTCTTACATTATAGAGAACTGATTTTGCCATTGGAATGGCAAGATGGGAAATTTGATTACTTTCATTATATTAACATTCCTACAGGAGTCTGCACTTGTGGTTGTGCAAATCCTCAGTGGCTTACTTTTTTAACAGGAAGATTAATAGTATGTTTTGAACAAACAGGGTGCTACATAATTGTTACAATTACTCAGCAAGACATAGGCTACCTTTTTTTTAATAGACTGCCTTTTGCAACATCACTTTAAATGTCGTTTATGATTGTCTGGTAGTCAAAATAACAACAAGGAGTAGTTCTTTCTTTTAATCCCACATTCATTATTAAAAAAAAGTTATTTTCTACCCAAAAATCTGACAGGAAAGTGACGAATGAAATGAGTTGGCAGACTGTCAGATGCACACCACACACACACACTCACACACACACACACACACACACACACACACACACACACACACACACACACGCACACACACAATATCAAATTACTTCAGGCATTACGTTTTCCAGGCTATGTTTCTCATTTTGCATTACCAAAAACAGACTCCTATTTAAAGTGTTGAGGAAACTACAGTATCATTAAACCCTTTACTTCTATATGTATAAATTACCCTGCCATGCTTCTTTGATTTAATGTTGGGAATAATGCCAAAATGGGTTATGAAAATCAGATATGAAAATCATATATTAAAATATTTTCATCGGTTCATTTTCCTCTTGAAAATGTAATAATATGCAACATTTGTTATCTCCTGGAACTTATTATGAGGGACTTTACCAACCTACTGAAGTGAGCCAGATGTAAATAGGAAAACCTCAAAGCTTGACAGTCAAAACTGTCCGCATAGACCAGAACCTGTAAAGACATTTTTATAAACTATTTCATTTATAGATTAATATTTGTTAAGATAATTGGTCTGTCATTTGTAAGAATTAAGTCATTGAAAAATATATCATCATTTTATAAAATTGAATTCAATGCCACATAATTATTACATAAAGTCTTCAGTCTAGACATTTTGGGGAAATGCAGACTTTCTTGTGCGACACATAACCATTTTTTCTGTTGTGGTGAGGGAGTCTCTGCAGTGCACTGCGTCTCGATCGGAGTGTTCCACACCTCTCGCCCTTAAATCAACTGGGATAGACTCAAGCAACCCCTGTGACCCGCAAAAGTCAAGAAGATGAATGAATGAATAAATAAATTTGTGTGTGTGTGTATGTGTTTGTTTTGATCACAGAAACTGGGGTACACTGGCTGTTTTGTTTGTTAGGTTCAAGATTTCTACCTCGAATTGCTGGAACACACACACAAGAACATTGATAGGGACATATTCAGCACTGCATGTTCTCAGTCTGTATTCAGATGGCCAATAACAAGATTATATCAGTGTGGCAGTAAGTGGCACGCAACTCACTGGCACATTAACCCCTTCACTCTCGAACCCTAACTAAGCTTGCGCTCTTGCATTTTATCCTGTCTTTTTGTTTTCCAGTGTCTCTCACCTCTGTGACCAGGTTGGGCCACTGCAAACTATCTACAAAATATATAAGGAAGGAATTCCTGTTTTTCTCCATTTTTTAGTGCGTACTAGTCTATCTCACTTTCCTTTGAAAAATGTTGTCAGAGCTAATAGAGCCTTAATTACCAATTCCCATAAGCGTGTTATATTTAAAGAACAGGATGGTGAACCCAGAGTTTATTAAAAAAAAAGAAAAAAGACACCCATCTCATTATATCAGTCAAAGTGCAACCACAGACCTATGTTCTGTCCAACAGTAAATTGGAACAAGACACGTAATCAGTTTGAAAAGCAACACAAAGTGTACTTTAAGGTACAGTAATTTATTGCGCTGCCCGTCGTTTATTTCCCCCCATTTTGTGGGAACAGGGCTGGCTCCCTGCGCGCGCACCCTCGGTGCTCTCATCGCTCTTGTGTAAAGGTGCGGACTTGGCTCGTCGCTGCTTCGTGGCTCAGGAAAAACTTGTGTCAGTAAGTTTTGGCAAAAAAAAAAAAAAAAAATTAATACATTGGATGTCTATCGCATAGCTTGAAATATTTAAAATACGTGTTGCTCAACAACTCCCTGAATGTCGGACGAGGGAGAGGAAAGCGACAGCGGAGAAAGAGGGCATCTCTCTGAGTCTCCCTCCCCGCCTCTGTCTGTCTGCGCTCCTCGAGAATCCCCTTCCTCTCAGCGGACCCTGGACCTCTTCTCGTCTGCTTCTCCGCTACTGGAGGCTACGGATCCGCCTTACCTCTCATCTCCGGAACGCCTTCACGCGTCCCCAGAGAACCTGAGAACCAGGGAGTCACAACACTCAACACCGCCAAAGTTCAACCAAGGTACCAAAGACAGAGGCTCTCCCTTTCGTTCGCGACGGAATGTGCGGATTGATTCGTCTTACGACCGCAGCGATGACCCGTTTCCCAAGTGGAGAGGACGATGCGCAGCGAACGCGGAGCGCCTTCAGTACCGCGGACAGATGCTCCACAGGACCCCGGAGCTCTCAGACAAGGAGAACCACTGCTCTGTCGAGTCCAACGACACCGAGTTCAACTCCGAGAGCAGGCCAACGTGAGTCATGCTTTTCTAGTCACCAACAACTTCTATTAATCCACCCGGATGCGTGATATATAAGTAAAGTGCCCGATTAGGCCTTGCTGTGTGTGTGCTAATGTAGAAAGTGCTATTTGCAGACGTGTAACCTGGCTGAAGGCTGGTTTGGAATTGGTGGAGCTGCTCTGGGTGAACACAACTCAATCAACTCAACACCAATCAACAAGTAGAATGGTTGCTTGATTGCTGGATTTATTAACCCCCACCCCCACCCCCACATGTTGCAAAAATGTAAGACTTGCAATAAGTGCTCAACCTCTACCTTGATGTAGTATATGCAGAGTGATGATTTAAAGGAATTGTCCAAAAGTGGTGTACTACTGAATCTTTCTCAGCCTTTCTACTAAGCAGTTGTGTATAGATTTCCATGAGTAGTGGAGGCCTGCATAATCCATCCAAGGGAAGTGTTTTTCTGTAGTGCAAAAGTTTAGAATAGTTTCAATACTGTGTAAACAGTGGTGTTTGGTTGCATATGTTTGTTTATGTGAGATACATTAAGTTTAGGGAGAGAGAAAGAAAGAGACACATGTGAAACCTGACACACACATACCAAGACATAAACATACTCGTACAACTCTAATGTAATTTGTAAGAATTTTCATGCTACATTCTATAACCCAGTGGCACTACTTTATAATTCTGCTCCTTCAACTCCTTGTCAAATAAGTGCTCACATCACCTTATGCTGGATGAATTACATCCAGAGACGAGTGGGACAGGCACATGTGACAATGGACATTCATGTAGCACAGCCAGCTAAGCTTTGACATCAGATATGGAGAACGGCAGGCCTCATTGTCTGGCCTTTGATCTGCTCTGTCCTTTGATTCACCACTGTACGGATAGAAAAAGCAAGTATGCTAAGTGTGTGTGTGTGTGTGTGTGTGTGTGTGTGTGTGTGTGTGTGTGTGTGTGTGTGTGTGTGTGTGTGTGTGTGTGTGTGTGTGTGTGTGTGTGTGTGTGTGTAAGAGGGATGGAAAGGTTGAACATGCCTGTTTCTCATTAAGAGTGATATATGGTGTGAGGATTTTGCCTTTGATCTTAGAAATTGGCAATTTACTGCTTGAAAGTGTTTGTGTATGTGTGTGTGTGCGTGTGTGTGTGTTTGATTAAGAGAGGAAATGTATAACTCTAAATGTTCTCTTCACATCTTTGCAATGTAAAAATTATTCACTCATGTAAATATGTCTGCATGAATAAGAAAGTCTTTTCACATAATTCCAAACCTGATTCATCTTTTCTTCACGGATCTAGTCAGTTCCGCTTCACATTGCCTTCTTGGTCCAATACCTAACTTACAGCACAAATGTTTTCTTGAATCAAACCTCTTTAAACTCATCTGAAAAGATGCTAAAATATAAATTATGTTGAAGAAATACCGTAGAACTCAATTATATTTTCTGTGGTGCCTTACCTTTGTCATTAAGGAACTCGATTTCCATTAAAAATGCATACCAATATCACTAAATGCAAATGCAATTCCACTGATATGGAAGAACTAGATCCTGACTGGATAAAAGATATATAATTTAAACCCACTGTACATACTAGTTGCAGTGGTGGTTTTCCATTTCTCTGACAGTTTGCTGTAGGGAGTGGAGGGCGCTGCTTGCCTTGGCAATCACCTGTAGCCGCCGGTGAAATGAATGCATTATCAAAATGAGAGTTGCAATTCATTGACAGCTGAATAAGTGAAGTGTTTGGTTTAGGGATTAAAAATTGTCAGCATATGATTATATCGTGATTTGCTTGACACTGTAGATTAGCGCTAAATGAATTGTGACATATCAAGACACAGTTTTGCAAACTATTGAAGCTCTCAGTGGCTTTCATTTGAATATTTGGATTCTCATGTCAGTAGACTAGTAAGACAGTCTATGAAGCTGCATAATTCAAGATATTTATTGTAGAAGTCCGTAACTATACCAATCATACTTGAATCAACAAGTTCCACGATTGCATCTATGTGGTCAGTATATTTCATAATAAATGCTTTTGGGACCTTTTCCTGTCATAGCATGAACATGATGATGGTCATACGTTCTGCTATGTTTTGATGGGTTGCAACCAGAAGCACAGCAATGCCGCAAATCATTACCCTAAGAACGCAATGTGATGTTCATTTCTCTGTTTACACACTCGGTTTGTAAGGAGATGCACAAAGTATACAGTGTGGGTGTCTGTCCCACAGACAGACACACACACACTTCCTTTCCATCATCCATCTCTATTGTAACTGCCCCTCTTATCTTTGTGATTGTAATTCCAAACAGAAATGATGCAGGTAAATTCTATTTCACATCAGAACCACAAACAAGCAGAGATGAATGGAGAGGAAGACACAGTAGGATGGAAAAAGCCATTTCATTATATTACTATAAGGTTATCTAAATGGGCTGGCATCCAGACTGTCTTCTCATGTATGAAGATGAGGATCACAAACATCTGTGTGTGTGTGGAGATGGGGGTTAGAAGAAATATTAAGTACTTCTTTCAAAGCAGACCAGTGGTTAATAAAAATATATATGCATTATTCTTTTGTTTTCTTCATCATTGGTAAATATCAGATTTCATATGTGTGCCCTACTTCCACAAAGATCTATACCCAGGACTCAGACCTCTATGTGGAGTTTTCATGTTGTCCCTGTGTCTTAATGGGCCCACTTGTGGCTCTGGTTTTCTCCCTCATTCTACATTCATGCAACAGCAGATCTGTCATCTCCAAGTTGTCCATAGTTGTGAATCTGAGCATGAATCGTTGTCTGTCCGGTTGAATGTGTGAGAGCCCTGTGATGAGCCGACAATTTTTATGGGTGCTGTTGATTCTGCATCACACATTATGTTTTTGAGTGTCTGAAACACATAGCAGCAGTGCATGTGTGCAAGAAAGGGACATAGTGAGCGAGAACTTCAGCCATCCATGTATGCCTTAGAATGATTGACATTCTAAGGCATACAAACTTATCGTGTAGATCGAAAATCAAAGCTGCAAGCCTTTTATACCCTTTCAGCATAAGCTGATAAAAACACATTCTCTTTGTGTGGCTGTCTCTCGCTGTCTAACACACACACACACACACACACACACACACACACACACACACACACACACACACACACACACACACACACACACACACACACACAAACACACACACACACACTCTCTCACATTCTCCTACAGCGATTTGCCTCGGTGAGTTTGCTTAATACTGTGAGTTTCCCTTCCTTTGACACCCTCACGTAATTTTTATTTTCACTTTTTCCTTCAATGCCCAGCCATCTGCGCGCATGCGCATACATGCGCACACATGCACAGACACAAGTGTGTGTGTGTGTGTACAGAAAATTTTGTAACATAACTTTTTGCCAAGCTGGACCACTTCATTTGTGAATTTTAAAACTTCATTTCTCCATTTAAGCATGCAAGTCTGACTTCATCTCTGCTGCGCAGTAATTATACATGCTATAATGTTGGCATTTTATACATTAAATTCAGATTGCACATTTCACCATAGAAGGCTAAACTCTTCCCTGTAATTTCCTACCAACAGCTTTAATAGCTGTTTCATTTCAAATCTCAGATTGAGTGTGTTTCCCTCTGTACACACAACATCACTCACTCTTTCTCACTCTCATTTCCCAGCTTTGGAGAACATCAAGGCTTTCTCGCACGGGTCAGAGTGTCAGACAGTCATCAACAGGTCTTTGTGTTTCTAAAACACAACGGGAGAAGTACAATTGTGGCAATATAATGTTTTTTTCAGTAACAACAATGCTTGCTTGGGGCTCTGGAAGGTACAGCTACAGTACTTATATTTGAAGAGTCCCTATAGAGAAACATATTTAACCCACTGGAATTTGCTGCATTCAGAAAGGAAAAGAAATAATCACGCAGCATAGGAGAAATTTGTTTATGTGTGTATGTGAGTGAGCTTCGATATACTGTATAGCCGTGGATTACTCTCTTTGGATGACCACTGACTCGTAGTGTGAATTTGTCATACCAGAGACAAGAGACAAGAGGGGATGGCTTCATCCCTCTCTCTCTCTTGCCAATTGGTTGCTCTGAGATACCTGAGCAATGAACGTTGAAGCTGGTAGCAGCTCATTGATCTAGCACTGTGCACATAGTTGATGGATGTCTTGGTGAGATTATTTGGGGGGCTATGGAAGAGTCCATGCTAAGTGCTGCTGGTTGTATTTGACCTGTCCTTGTCTGTGGAGGACAGAAGACAAACACATGGGATGAGTAATGACTTTGCCTTGTTATGCCATCATCAGTTTGATGTATCTAATGATATTGTTTGATTGTTTTTTTTTTCCATTTCTCCTGTACTTACGCTCCATCACATCATCACTGCTTTACGATCTGTTGTCCTCTTTATTGTTGTCAGGGTAGAAGCCATGCATCGACGGCACACCACACTGAGGGAGAAAGGGCGTCGGCAGGCGGTGCGGGGCCCGGCCTATATGTTCAATGAACGTGGCTCGCCTCTCACTGCAGAGGAGGAGCGTTTTTTGGATGCCGCTGAATACGGAAACATTCCTGTGGTCCGGAAAATGCTTGAAGAATCCAAAACCCTCAACTTCAATTGTGTGGACTACATGGGCCAGAATGCTTTGCAGCTAGCAGTGGGAAATGAGCACCTAGAAGTGACTGAGCTGCTGCTAAAAAAGGAAGGCTTGGCGCGTATTGGGGACGGTCTGCTTTTGGCTATCTCCAAGGGCTACGTTCGAATCGTTGAAGCGATTCTTGCCAACCCTGCCTTTGGTGGAGGACTCCGACTGGCTTTAAGCCCTCTGGAGCAAGAGATGCGTGATGATGACTTTTATGCCTATGATGAAGATGGAACCCGTTTTTCACATGATGTCACACCCATCATCCTGGCTTCTCACTGCCAGGAATATGAGATTGTGCACATACTTTTGACAAAGGGAGCCCGCATTGAAAGACCGCATGACTATTTCTGCAAGTGTACAGAATGTATAGAGAAACAGAAGAGGGATTCGTTCAGCCACTCGCGCTCCAGGATGAATGCATATAAGGGCTTAGCCAGTGCCGCTTATCTGTCACTCAGTAGTGAGGACCCTGTGCTAACCGCCCTCGAGCTCAGCAATGAACTGGCAAGACTGGCCAACATCGAGACTGAGTTTAAGGTGAGTCAATGACTTTATATATTTTCAGTGTCTTTTCTTGTTTGTTGTATATTTGTTAACATTCACAAGAGCTTTATTCTCACTTCTCACAAAGGGTTGTATCAAAAGTGTAAATGACATATTTGCCCACATGACATATTTCATTGTTTATAACAATTTATTATTTATATATAATTACAATCCCAGCGTTCCGACTATCCCTGACCCCTTTTTGGGCTTTCAATATTTTAGGGACATAGTGCCAAATAAAAAAGTTGTTTATCTTCCAATGATTCAATTTTTTCACCAAATTTTTAGCTTGAATGGATCTCCAAATGAACGTTCAGGTTTTTATTACACTTTTTAACTTTTACCAATACAATTTTTCCCTCAGTTGTGGTGAAAGAAGATTTCTAAACACTTGTCAGCACCCTGGATGGAAACCAGACAGTGGGAATGGTGGGCCTTAACTAAACAAAATCTGTTTATGTCCTATGAGACCAGTTGTGCGTCTGTGGTCAAAATGTAAGATGAAGCAGTGCTCAAAATTTGATTAAGAAGACTTTTAGGATTTTTGGTACAGGTGGCAATTATTGCCCATTTCCTAACAATAAAAATAACATGATTTCAGTTTTGTCTATTGACTGGTGAATTTTGTCTGTTGAATAGTGTATTTTGCAATTTGCGCAGCACAAATTCGACAGTTGTCACCTTGGAGTTGCCACATAATTAATTTGTTAATATCTGTCTGTCCTTATTCATTTACTCCCCAGCTTTAAGGCACATGTTTGCATTTGTCATTCAGGCTTTCTGCTCACCATTTGCACACACACACCACTGCTCCCCATTTTCTTGGTTAATGAGAAAGGCTCACCTGAGGGACCACATTTGTGTGGGAGCACATCCGTCTCATTACAGTCTCATTATCACTATGTTGTCTTCTCTCTTTATTTTACCTTCTAACCTTTTCTGCCTCATCCTCTCATTAAGTTAAAACGTCAAACAATAGTAAAACAGTTCACCAGTAATATTAGATCGTCTTGATTCACATAATGTGTTCAAATATGGGTAATAGAAGTCAGCACATTGATTGAGGTATTGTGTCCATGATTGCAACACTGCTTTATGACAGTCATTTTAAGGATAGCCAAACAATGTAATACTTTCATTGCTTATACCAAATCCAGCATTGCTGTGGTTTTTTTTACTCTTACAGTATGTACTTGCGTCAATGAAGAAGTTCTTTAGGTGATAATTCAGTTTCTCAGGTGAATAGCTTATTCAAAATGTGTGGTATCTTAAAGATAGAGACTGCATATGGGGCTATAACCAAAACATGAACTTTGAAAGCAGGACTGGTACTAAAATATATTCATCCATCCATCCATCATTTGGAAATACAGTGTGCCCTCGTTACTATCGATTAATGCGTTCCAGGAACCACACGCGAATATCTAAATTCGCGATAGAGCGACAAACTATTTATTATTTACAGTAATTTAAATGTTTATGAACCCTCCCCAAACCGATATTAAACCACTTTCTATCTGTAATACCTTTTCCCAGACTTTTATCGACTGTTTAAAGTACTTTTGTGTCTCACGTAAGTCTGAGACACACGGAACGGAGCGCACTTCCTGATGCCATCAGCCAATAGAATGTGCATACTGTATCACGTGACTGCCTACCAACAATCTGTGATGAGGTGAAGTCGTTGATATGCGAATGCACAAGGAATTAGTGTCATTCAAAACATACTTTGTTTTAAAAAAGCAGTGCTAGTCTCACCACATCACCAACATCTTACATGCTGTAGTTTGGAAACAAACTCCAGCAACTCCAACACTGACTGCAGCTCCAAGCTCAGACCATAACCAACCATAACTTCCACTCATAACCGTGAAGAGTTGCTGAGCCCCCTTCACTTTGCCCAGCGCCATTCTATTCCAACTAATTAACTTATCTCTTCATTGTTCGACACATTCACAGGGTCCACAATAGTGATATTTCTTGCAATATCGCCATGCATTGCATACTTTCACACACTTGTAAACTCAAAGTAATTCTTAGTGTCTCCCAAGCTGCCCCTGTGCAGAGACAGTGTTGGTGCTGTTGGATGTTTATGCGAGGACTGCTTTAGGCATGTCAGGATAACGGTGTAACATTCATCTTCAACATCTTAGTTTTTGAGACAGGCCATCAATTTCTCATAAGGGCCCCTGGCCACACAGAAGAACAAACAAGATACACACCTTCCATAGCCTGAGAAGAGAGAGAGCAAGACAAAGTGTAGCAAAGTGGGTTTCATAAGATTTTTTTTAATTTTAAATCCCATTTAACTGGTGTCACGATAGTTTTAGTGCAGTTAAGTTCAAATTAGGACACACCTGAAATAAGCAAAGCAGACATAAAGAGATGGTGGTGAATGTTCACATCTTTTGAGCCTTCAGTCCTCCCCGTCCTCTGTCCTTCAGCTCCTTCTGTCAATGGTTTGTCTGCCTTCAGTTTTCTCATCTGTCTCTATTTTCATTCCCACAGCATTACAGATAGTAGACAGTACATACATTTCCGCATACAACAATTGTGTGTAGTTTATTCTTGATGTGTCTCCGATGATGGAAATGTTAATAAATTCTTAATGAGTACTGTATTTACTACCCTGAAAAATTGCTGTTCTCTACATGTAAGCAAATGTGAGACTAATTGATTTTGTCCAGAAGCTGCCTGAAGGAAAAACTTAGCAAATATCACCTTTTCTTTCACATTCCCTAAAGCTTCAACAGATGCTGTGTACCCCATAATGACTGATTCTTCTTCATCAACAGACCATATACAAAGAGAATCACAGTAAAACCCTCCAAGACACTCTTCTAAAACAATTAGAATGTCTTTATTGCAAGAGTACAATCAGAGATATTATAAAACAATCTCCACTGCATTTTGGATCTTAGCCATCACCACTGCTTTAGTCTACACTCCTTGTCAGATGTCTGCAAGTGGATTATTTTCATTGGTCAGCATCACTACAAAACATTTTTAATTTATATCGACCACATATACAAGTACAGTATATAAAACTGTCTCTAACATGCTGCAGTGTGAGAACAAATCAGGAGTGGAATTTCTCTCTCACTACTGACACCCACATGACTATGCTACCGTTTCAGAAGTGGGATATGAGATTTTTTCAAATGATATCACAACCAGAAAAGACACTTTATAGATGTTGATGCAAACTTGTCTTCAGTTGTTACTCCAAACATTTGGTCAAGTTTGGATAGTGTTCAGAGAGCTGCTACAGACATGAAGAATGAGGACAGATCAAATGAAATACTGTTCCTGTCTGTACAACATCAGAAATCAGGAGAATCAGAGTAGACAACAGAAGGGCAAGGATCATAGGAAAATTATTCAAAAGTATTCAGTAAATATTGTTTTATCAATAATTACAGCCATATTTGCAGTTCAAAGTAAAATACCCAAATGCAGACAGAAAAGCAACAAGACAAAAATGAAGTTGGATGGAAGTTCTGGTAAATCAGTCAAACACAATCGTAGTAAGACTGATCCAGCAGAACAAAAGAACCAATATAATTCAAAAAGCTGATCAAAACACACAAAAAACAGCTCAGCAACAGAAAAACAGACTTCTGAAAATGTTAGGAAAAGGGATAAGATGTAGGAATAAACATAGGGGCTGATGAGAATAATTGCAGCAAGCAAGGAAGCAGGAGGAAACAAAAGACTTAAAGTCACAAGAAAAAATACAATTAAGGAGGAGAGAAATCAAAAGGAAAATTAATTAAAAACCCCAAACCACTGTATCTCAGGCAAACCACTATGGATTGCTCAAGCAATATAATTTCCTAGTTAGCATTATTAAACCTATCAATGATGTGTTATAATGATCTGTTTAACACTCCAACTATTTGTTCAGTTGAATTGACGTAGAATAAAAGACAAGGAACCAAACTTAATCAGATTATAAAAAAACAAAACCTCAACTTACTGCAAATCGTTTTTATAAGTTAAAGGGAAAATAATACAAACAAAAGAAAACATTAAGCATACAAAGGTTTAAATTCAAATCTAAATGCCCTCTGAGGACAAAATAAAGTTCAAAGTCTGCACCCAATTAATATTTAATATTTATTTGGAAACAGACTGAGTGGAGGAACTCTTTCACTAAAAATTATACAGTCAGCAGGTTAAACAGATTAAGACACTGTCCAACAAAGTGCAGAGATGTTGGAAGAAATGGGAAATACAGTATATTGTACTGTAATTATGTTGGTTCTTTAATTCCTCGATATTATAAATGAACACTCCTTGACATACAATGAATTTAAGTATTTTCCTCAGTCATCCCAGAGGTGGGATATAGTGTTAGACGGCTATAGGCCCTCTCTGTTATGGTCCTCATAGCTCAGTACATCCTGACATGGTTCCGGATCCATTTTTCCTTCCTCTGTATCCTGAATTCATTCCCATTCAATCCACTCCTTCTTGTCACGAGTGTTGCTGCAGCCACCTGTTTTCCATCTCCATTCAGGCTCCACCCTACTTATGCTCAGCTCAGACCTCAGTTTGCCACCAGATTGTCATTGACATCCTACTCTTCAAGCTTTCTTGAACTTCCATGTGATGCTGCCCATTTGTCTGATCTTCTTCCAACCTCTTGTAGGATTTTGATGATTAAAACTAGGAATGTGGACTGCATTTGGGTCCTAACCACACCTGTGACACATCCTACTTGTAGACATCAACGGCAGGGAAGCAGGAACATTTCAAAAATTTTAACATCAACAAATATTGTAATGACCAGAAGATAACGATAATGTGATAATGTCCATCCATCCATCTTCAACTGCTTATCTGAGGCCGGGATGCGGGGGCAACAGTCTCTGGAGGGATGCCCATACTTCCCTCTTCCTGTCATGAATGTAGTGGAGGGAGGCAGGACTCAAGTGCAAGACACTTTGAGCGGTAAAATCAGAAAACAAGGTTTATTCCAGGCAAGGTTCGGTACACAGGTAAGACAGTCAATCCAGGCAGAGGTATCCAAGGCGGGAGGCGAAACAGGCAAGGTCAAAAAACAAGGTTCAAACACGACAAGCTATGACAAGAACTACAACAAACTGGCGACGAGACAAGACTCAAACGGGAAATATATGCAGGACTGATGGGGGGTGATTGGACACAGGTGCGTGAAACACAATCAGGGATCAGGTGCACACAGATGGGGGGGGGGGTCAGGGCAGACAGGAACCTGGAACAGAGAAAGGGTGAGTGATCACAAAATAAAACAGGAAAACAAGACATGAAACATAGGGAAGCAAATAAAACACTTAACAAAACGGGATCATGACACTTCCAGCTCGTTCATAATTCCCAGGCGTTCCCAAGCCTGGGAACGCCTGGGAATGTGATAATGTACCTACTAAATGTAAAAGCGCAAGCATGGCAAGCAAGTAGCAATGTGCATGGTGTTGGTCTATGAGGCCATTAAGTACATCAAGACCTGAGAATGGATGGTTTTCTCACTTTTTCATCCATTCATTTTTTTGTAAATTATTGGCTGCTTTCTAAATGAGTTGAGCAGTTCTAAAGCTTATGAAGTCATGTATTTTCAGTAGTATAGATTTAATGAGTAATTGATTTGTATGAGCTCTATAATGGGCATTGTGGATAATTCTCATGGCTCTTTTCTGGATGTAAGATGAGCATAAAGGGAATTGAACCTTTCATGGATACCGAGATCAAATCAAGGCATCTCCATTTATAAATAGACATATTTCTTAAAGATAGTCTTGCTTTTTGCTTTGGATGGAAGGTCAAACACAAACCCAAATGATTTGTTGTGTTTTATCTTAATTTATACCTATTTATTTCCAAATGAAAAGGTCATGAACAAAATCGCAACTCTTTCATTTTTTATACACAAGCCACATTATAATTGGAATGATAATAAATGTCTCTAAGAGGTTGACATTTGTTGAGTCCAAGCTCTAAGGTAAGGATTAAACTAACAAGGTTACAATTTTTAATGAAACAAGTTGCTTCAACATATCAAAGCATTGATTCTTCTGTCCTTTCTTCCCTTTCTCTTCTCTTTTCAATATTCACCTGAAACCATGATCCATGCAGAATGACTATCGTAAGCTATCCATGCAGTGTAAGGACTTTGTGGTTGGTGTGTTGGACCTTTGTCGGAACACAGAAGAAGTGGAGGCCATACTGAATGGTGATGTGGACCAGTGCCCCGCTAGCCCCTACAACCGACCCTGCCTCAGCCGTGTCAAGCTGGCCATCAAGTATGAAGTCAAGAAGGTATGATGATCAGAAATAACCCATGAATCCACTATCTGCTATTTATACTGTACAAAATTATAGGTAGCTGCAGATCACATGCACTGGAACTGCACAACATGCAAAAGCTGAAATCACTTTAAAAGAATCAAAATTCTGCAAATAACAGTAACCACAGAACCCAGAAAAAAAGTATCTGCGGTTGCTCTTTCATACTCATTAAAGACTTATCAGCATGTGTGCAGACAATACATGTTCGTCAATGTGGCCTGAGTTAACAATAGAATTAATCCTTGCTGAATAGAGGTGTTCTTAAAAGAGGACATTCCCTTAAAAGTCCCTCTTTCCCATTCTCATCTGTGTCCTATAGACACATGCACACATATTTATGTTAGACTTTCATGTGCTGCATGTCTATTCCAGCCATGTATGTCCTTTGTATATACATGGCTCTGTGTGTGTGTGTGTGTGTGTGTGTGTGTGTGTGTGTGTGTGTGTGTGTGTGTGTGTGTGTGTGTGTGTGTGTGTGTGTGTGTGTGTGTAAATGGTGATGTGTGTTTGTGAGTAGAAGGCCTATTAGAGCTGTGTTTTCATCCAGTAGAGGAGAGTGTGACCAATATTAAGAGAGCTAATTACGCTGCAGGAAAGAAGCGAGCGGAGGGTGAGATTGTAATGGAAACCAGGTGGAGCATGACCACAGGTTGTTTGCAGGGTTCTTGTTTTGGATCATTGAGCTGATAAACTAGTGACTAGACTGGGAAACTATGTTAACTATGATTTAATCTGCAATGGCTTTGTGACATTTACCTCCGAATGCAGAAATGGTTGAGTGCAGTCAACATCACCAGCAGAGTGCCTGTTTGGTGGATAAGAGCAGAGAATGTCAATCAACACCTCAGGTAAATGGTCCCTTTGGCTGAGGTTGATTTAGAAAAAGGTAGGGGTAATTGATTGAGGAAAAAAGAAAAAGAAGAACAGCATTGACAAGAGACAACCTGTTGTTCAGATCTTAGATATGAATGAAACATAATACACAAACACAGTTGGATTTTTACACTAGCTGACTGTACAGAGAGCATTGATTTTCTCTGTTGTGTGCATCCTTCCTCTGGTTGGAACAAAAGCAGCCATCACCAGACCTGTGGTTGCTTTGATTAATCCACTTCCTTTCTTGGAATAATGTTGTCAACAGATGCTGTCTAAGACTCATCTAATAAAGTCAATGTGCTCCAGTAATGAATACAAACACTTGGTGCCTCTTATTTCCTGCTTATTTTCCTTTGGATATTATAAGTCACATGGATAATTTCCAAACTGTGTGACATTATTCATAATAAATTGACCATGAATAATATATTTTAAATATGATGTATGCGCATTACTTGTGCTCTAAATTGAAAAGCGGTTCACCCTCCCAGTTGCTTAAGAATATCTTATTAATATATTAATATTAATAAATATTAATATTAATAAATATTAATAATTATTAATTATTAATATTAATTAATTAATTAATTAATATTGATTAATTAATATTAATTAATAAAAGGAGGAGCAGCAAAGACCCTCTACATGAATATACGGTATATGTTTTTCAAACTTGTTGCTTTTACATTCATTACATTATTTAATGGAAAAGCAGAAAAATATGACTTTTCAGGATAAAGGCAATTATTAGTGGGTTTTTTTGTATTATTCTGAGCAGAAATTGAAAAGAAAATTAATCCAGTCTGCTGTTTTTCTAATAAATATTCAAAGAGACTGTTGGGATAGGTCCAAAAACTATAACCTGCATTTAATAACTGCTTGCAGACGACATGTCCATTGCTGATGACTGTCAGCCCTGTTCAGGGAGGTCATGCTGGACTGTGCTACAGGCAGCATGATATTCGCCATGGCATGTCCAGAGTCCTTCATGGCTGTCATGTGTGATCAGAGTGAGTCTGTAAGGAGAACAGGGTGCTAGAGACAGTTCTGGTATTCTCTGTTGATTTCCAATCAACCTGCATTGAGCTGGATTGTGAGTAAGTTTGTAAGGTTCCACTTGCGAACATTGAGGTGATTTTGTTGGGTTCTGGTAGGGTTTATCTTTCTTCCTCCTCACACAAAGGACACATATCGGTCCTCCTGCTGGATTGATTCCCTTCTATCACATTGTCCAGCTTTGTCCGTGTAATGGCTGGTCTCCTCCATGTCCTTTAGACTGTACTGGAAGACACAGCTAGCCTTCTTGTGACAACACATATGGCTCTGCCATCCTGGGGAATCGAAATTACCTGTGCAACCTGACTGGGTTTCAGGTATTACCTCATTGTACCAGTATTGCAAGGACAGCAAAGCAAGTGGAATCAGTCACAGCTGCTGCATTTCAAACCAGTCCCTTTTGGGGTTGACTTGCTTTTATCCCTCCATTGCATCTATTGTCACTTTCAGTTGCACCATAGCAGGTAAAGATGATTCATTATCATGAGCAGTGTGTGTCCCGCCTTAGAATCCAGACAGCTGTAGTAGGGTGGCAGATTACAGTGACTGAAACTGATCAATGATGAACTTGGTGAATCTGTGAAGACTGAGTTGGAGCGTGGACAAAACAGTAGCATGAGTGGTCTGGAACAGATCGAGTAATTTAAAGAGAAATCAGGAATATGCTGATGATGCTAATAATGACGGTGTGGTATTGTGGTATTGGATAGTTGACCATCTGAGGAGCAAAGGCTGTAACTTAATGGTTGACCACAGACAATGAAATTAGCAGGAAATTAAGGCTGAGCACGTGTGAGAAATGTAAAATGACAGAAAAAACAAATGTATGCAGTGTTTATTTATGAGAATCAGTGTGTACATGTAAATTCTTATATTGTCTATGCATGTTTGTGTTCTTGTGTGTGAAAGATTTAGTAAATATTAAATTAAATCTGTACTTTTACAGGGTTTTCTACCAAATACAGATCAATGTGACTGTGCCAGCTGTCAGTTTGTTATAGACTCCCTGTTTGCGACTACTGTGCTATTTTAGTGTAGCTGCCACAGGCTACATTCTTTCAGACTGCTCGACAGGGTGGCAAAAAGCACATTTTATTGCTTCTTTGAAAATATCCTTATAAATGGTTGTCATGGCTGCAAGTTGCTCCTGTCTGTCCGTCCACTTCTTTTTTGTCCTTCTTCACCTTCCTTGCCCTCTATCCCAATTTCCTCTTCCTCTTCTTTATGTTTCTTTTCAATATATATCTTTCCAGTTTGTTGCCCATCCCAACTGTCAGCAGCAGCTGTTGACTATCTGGTACGAGAATCTGCCTGGTCTGAGACAGCAGTCCATCGGAGTGAAGTGCTGGACAGTGCTGGGAGTAACTGTAGGTCTTCCCTTCCTGGCAATCGCCTACTGGATTGTGCCATGTAGCAAGGTATAACCACACATCCACACAGGGGATGAGTTTGCTTTTAGAAACATCAGAATTTACGGCAGTTCTCACAAAGTCTGTTCCATAAATAGAAAACAGTACAGTACCTCACTCTGGGTTTTTATTCACATTTATGAAGTGACCTTAAAACCACCAAAAAAGGTTAATAGCAGCAAATCTTATAAATGCATAGGACCAAGGCCAGTAAGAGTTTTATGAAGGAAAAACAATAGAAACCAAACAATAGAAACTGCATCTTCAAATCAATTCTGAAGGAGACATGTAGTCAAGATACTTTAAAATTAGCATAATGTCTACTCTCTTTCTGCATACGAGTATCTGCAACTTTGTGACATTATTTTTAGAAAGGCCAGAAAGCTGAGGATTGCTTTAGTCAATCTTGATAATGAAATTGTGCAAATATGTTGGTAGCCTGAGAAAGATACAGTTGCTGTCTGATATTTTGTTTACATGATAAAATTCCATTCTTTTTTTTTATTTTCTTAATATGAGACTCTTTTTGGGATCCAAGATCTGATTTTCACTCTTGGACTTGGGTTAATGCTTGCACTTTCATGTAAAATTTGTCTTAATGTGTCTGTTTTGATATGATTGAGCTTCAGGAGATCTTACGCCACCCATAATTTAATATATAAAAGATACAGTAGTTAAGAAGGACAAACGTTACCCTCTGTCATCAGGAGATGTTGCTCTGTATATTCGTTGTTGAAGTAATGTTTTGCCTTTTTACATTGTAGTGACATGTAACATGTAAAATAAACAAAGTATTATTAATTTTTTAAAATCTTGATAGCATGTTGGTGGTTTTAGTTGGCAAACAATTGTAATGAATGTCTCTGTAGGTTCTCAGTTATCCACTGGACTTTTGAAGAAGCCTCTTCAGTTCTGAAGAAGCCTCTTGGAGGAGAGACTTCAAGAAACTTACTTGAAGTCCAGTGAAATGTAGTGAATATTTCCGCATCATCATCAGTTTTTTTGACATTAAAATTCAGACACACAATTCAAAAAACATGAATCGTAACTAATGATGGAGTACACACACATTACATACGCACACATCGCGTGCATAAACACGAACACCGGCCTATGAAAGAATATATATTAGCTTGATTACGGTACAACATACACAACATTCCACGATATATTGAATCATAACCACTCTGTCCTCATCCATACTGTATCACTGGTTTCTTCAGTTCACAGACCTAAATGATATGACCATGTTATTAAAGCCTTATTAATGCTAACACTAATTTAATTTTTTTTTAATTAATGCTAACATTACTAAAATACCAAAGAAATACTCCATTCTACATCTATGATATCTTTGAGTCAAAAACATTTACTATAGAACCATTTTGTTTCTTATACAGTATTGTATTTTCACAAATCTTTGAAAATGCTCTAATCTATTTTTGTAACCATATGTTTAAGGCACAATCTTGTTAGTCAGGATTATTCAGGGAGTAGTAATATGCTGAACTTGAATATCAATTCATCAATTATTTGTCAGGAGATTTAAGTCTGGGTCCTAATGCTGGCTGCTGAGACAGGCAGAATACCCTGAAATACCACAGATTTCAAATTAAAAGCCATGCAATCACTATTTGATGATAAGACCCCAAAGCCACATTTGGTTAATGTGCCATCAAGCAGATTATCATTCTGCTGAACACACACACACACGCACGCACACACGCACGCACACACACACACACACACACACACACACACACACACACACACACACACACACACACACACATTCACACAGGAGTTGTGTAAAAATCTGCTCATCAACCTGGAAAAGCTTTTTCTTCATCATCAAGTGCTGTGTTTAGCTTTTGCGTGCAAACATGCTATGGTACATTCAGAAACTTGTTTTGATGTTGAGTGGTTCTTGTATAGTGTGACTATTTGATTAGTTTTTGGGGGTTTTTTTGGGGGGGGGGCGGGGGGTAAAAGAGAAGAGAGGGGTGGAGCAGCTGCTCTCAGGTGTGTGACAGAGGATGGAGGGCACTAACTTTGAAAGCATAGCTGCCATCCAAACAAGGATTCAGTCATAAGATCCTGCGTTAGATCTCACTGTACCACAGAAACACTTTAGTATTAATATATGTGTGTGAATTCACAAATGTGCACAAAAATTTGAGTATTACCATCTTATAAGCGTTGGGGTTTCAGCGAATAACAAAAAGCTATGGAATGCAAACCACATGTTGTTATTGTTATTATATTTTAAATCATTTTTAAAAGACTGTTGCAACCTGAAAACTGAGATGTTGAAAAGGCAGCACTACAGAGAGTGGCATTGAGTAAAATCAATTCACCCAAATCAATCAGTGACCAACAATAGGAATGCGTATTGTGATTTATACTTGTTTCAGCTCAACAGAAACAAGTATAATAACAAATATGAAATACGAGAAACGCAGAGGTGAAGACAATATTGCTATTTTTGCTGCTCAAAAGTAAGTGGTAAACTGCTGAGGATGTAGTCTATTTAAAGGATGAATATCTTGTACTTATTTGACATTGAATATCTCTTATTGATTTAAAACGACTGGAAATAATGATAACATGCATAGTGATGGCACACAAATTGTTAGGAGGACACAATAATGGTTTGTTTACTTTGAGAGACAGAAAATAAAATAAAAACACAAATACAAGTTTTAAATAAAAAGGCCTGAAAAGACAGTTAGGTTTCCTTGTAAGCTGCATGTGCGCAGCAATGAATACTTTTTTTTAAACCTTTGATGAAATTTACACAGCAACCCAAACAGTTTCCCGGAAGGATCAACAGCATTTGATTATTGATGAACTGTTGCTGAATTAATTAGATAAACTATTTTCTTGTTATTAACAGCTTCTGTATTTTAATTTTATGCTGTTTAATATTCTCCCCCTTTACCCCTCCAATAAAATATTGCCTTTATTGGGATTAGGATCAAGTTGGGTGGTTCGATGATGGGATATAATTAATCAAACTTTGTGCACAAATCATAATGAAGGAAAGTTATGAACAAAACAAGGAAAGGAATTAAACAGGTAAACTAAACAGGAAAGACGGAAATGAGAAAGAAAAATGACAATAACAGAAATTGAGGAAACAAAAGCAAAATCTGTCATAAAAACTATTAAAAAAAAGAAGGAAACAAGGAAGGTTTCCTCACTACTCTTTAGATATTCATAAACTCTGAGCTAAAAAGTTCAAAAGTTAGCAACAGGAGAGAGTCATTATCATTTATTATCACATCATTATCATTATCAATATTCCAGTAGAGTCTTAATTCATCTATAAGGATGCAAACATTTTTATCACATGGAAAATATTACAGCTAGGAAGACAACAAAGGGGATTTGATGTGTTATTGAAATGCATTTGTAAAAATATTACAATTATATGATGGATTGCCAATTACATAATCTAAGTTTACCTCTTTCACTTTGATTGGAGGTTTGGACTCCACAGATGAATTCTGAAGTGGACTCAGAGAAAGCAGTGTAATTTGATAAATTGGATTTTTTTCACTATCTTTGACATATTGACATTGCTTTACATGACAGTTCCGTTGCACATAAAATACCCAAAGGATATTGATCAAACTTGGTGGAAGATCTGATCACGTAACAGCAAAGAGCTGTTACACATTTTATAAAATATGCATGCAACATACAGTAGGGATTTATTCAGTATACTTTTTATTTAAGCATAAAATACTTTGCTCATTGTACGTTAATCAGTTGAATTTGGATGAGGGTTTAACTTAATTAAAAGACTATTATGGTCTCTACTGAATCAATGTGTTAGACAGAGACAGAAGTGGAAAGAAACAAAAGAAACTCAACATATCATCTTTTGTCATTAATGAATGAAAATGTAAAATGTATTATCTCAAATGAAGACATGTTAATGAGGAATGATGAAGAGTGTAACAGCTCCTTTCTGGCCTTGTGAAATTTCCATTTTACATGAGACATCTTATTTGGTCAGCATGATCGTGTTACCAATGGCCTCCATTTTATTGGAAGGGAGACAATCAACTTGTTACCATTTCACCAATAAAAACAAAAAAACTAAAACGAGAAGAAATAAAGAACAATTAATTGGGATTAGTTCTTGTCACTACAGTCGACTTGATCTGGATCGACCATTGCATTTTATCTCAGGTGAATTTGACAAGCCTTATTAGCAGCGCAGATGGAGTGAATGAAAAAGGTAATCATCCCGGTGGCAGAAGAACTTTCAGCTGAGGGTCTGCAGGGTTAACAGTTATCAGACTCTTACTGTGTAGTATGGAAGAGTTTTTTTGCATGGGGGCAGCTATTGAATCCGGTGTGTCAGTGTGCATGCAGAGAGTGAAGATATCCTGTCGGTAGATAATATTAAACTCAGCGGGTTTGGGATCTGAGTAATGTCTGTATGGGGTGGGAAGTGTGTGTGAATGTGTGTGTACATGTTAATATGTGTGTCTTGCCATATTTTCATGGAAATATGAGAAGCTCCCTCTGTGTGACACATTTGATGCTCACGCAGTAACACAGTACCTCACGTTCTCCCCGTATGATTTCCATCTGCTGATTGTTTAGCCTCTAGTTGGGATCTGGAGTTAAGTACATCGACAAATTACAACAGCCGGTCTTTGCCTGGTCAGAAGTGTGTATTAGTTGGCTTTCAGAATCTGATCTCCAAGGATACTTGATGAAAAGCATGAAAAATTAAGTCTCAATAGGAAATAAAAAAGGATGTTTTTGTTCAGTTGCAATTTTGTTTTCTTGTTCTGTTTTTTGACCTGGGAAAATACAAGCTGAACTTCAGCCTGATTCTGCTTCTATTTTTCATGAGTGATGGATAGATTAAGTCTGATGTCAGATCATGGACTTTGGTCACTTTTTACACATGTTTACAGAAATAATTATTTATTCATGTGTAAAATGGTATTCATCAACTTCTTCAAATGGCGAAGCAAGACATAGGTGGACTACATATGATGCACATGAAGTTTAAACAGGTAACACTGTAACACATATTTGGTCTGAATTATGTTGAGAACAATACGCAAACAATATTTCTGTTTTAAGAATGAATCAAAAGACTGACGAAATGAAGGAGACTTATTTTCATGGATCATGTTTCTAAAAGCAGCTATAGTCTCCGTCTAGGAAGCAGCAGGTAGCCACAGTGAAACTCCATACTTTTATTAGGGGTCATTACCAAGACAAATTTTAACAGTGAAGATCACATAAACCAGACTAGTCAGCAAACCATATTCAAATGCATATATTCCCGTGTCTGTGTTATTAAAAAAAGTATCTCCTTAATTGTTGTGTATACCCCTCATACACCATGAACATGATCTGATTATGTCGTCATGCCTCCCACTTCCAGATTGGTCAGATCCTGCGAAGCCCCTTCATGAAATTTGTGGCCCATGCCGTGTCTTTCACCATCTTCTTGGGTTTACTGGTCGTCAATGCTTCTGACCGCTTTGAGGGTGTCAAGAACCTGCCCAATGAGACAATCACTGACCACCCACGACAGGTGTTCAGGGTAAAGACTACCCAGTTCTCCTGGACAGAGATGCTGATCATGAAGTGGGTATTGGGTGAGTGTCCACACATAATGCTGTCATGAAATTAATTTAATTTTAATTTTAATACACTGTTATAATCCCCGAAGGGAAATTAAGAACGCACAATCTAGTTTTTGTTAGTCAATCAATCACACGCATGCATATTAGTGTGTACAGGTCACTGTAATACACACAACCACACACAGGGGGGCCTGTAGGCATGCAAGGGAGGTAGAGTGGTAAGCAGCTCCTTTTTGGTGTGCCTCAAATGAGCAATTTGAAAGGGGATGGCACCTTGCTCAAGGGTGCCTCGGCAGTGCTCTGGAGGTGAGCTGACACCTTCCACTGTCAGCTCACCTCCGGGTATTTTTTTGGGCGGGAGCAGAAATTGCTGCATTGATGGCCAATCACACAACTTGTGCTTGCTCCTACTTTTGTTGCATTGTATCAATACATTGATAGATTGATGACAAAAAGGGTTCTTCTATCCTATTACATTCTCTCTTTCTCTCTCTCTCTCTCTATCTCTCACTCTCTCTCCATATATATATATATATATATATATATAATATATATATATAATATGTATATAAATATTGTGTTGTTGTTCATCATGGTAAGCTTGGGCAAAATTTAGACGTTCACCTGAGAGGCGGTGCTGAAGACATATGACACAGGAGAAGGAGGATGAGAGCAGTAGAGGCAGACAGATGAAAATAAAACAACAGGCATGAAGAAACAGGCAGATGGACAGGGATGACAGGAAGACAGATAGGAACATTCAGATAAATAGCTACTGGCAATATTTATCTGACCTCAACTACTTCCCATTTGCTGATGCTCTTCCTTCCATCTACACACACACACACACACACACACACACACACACACACACACACACACACACACACACACACACACACACACACACACACAATAACATTATGTGGGTGGTTTGTGTATGTTGCTGCTGATTTGCTACTATTTTAATTTATTTAAGTGTGATGGCACTCTACTTTCCCAGACGTGGTGATTTCCAGGAGCAGGTGCTCATTGTTTTATGAATAATTGTGACTGCCCAACAAATGATGGTGGCTTAGATAGAGCAGAGTAATTGTAATTCCTATAGTGTGTTTTCAAAGCCAATTAATTCTTCTAAAGATGATGGGTATCAAGGTGACTTCAGTGGACAGTTTACTCCTTATTTGGGTCTAAATCAAGTGTGGTAATCCAGGTCCAATTAAGGTTTCACTGAGTGTGAATATGTGTCATCCTTCCTCAGGTATGATTTGGTCAGAATGCAAGGAGATCTGGAGTGATGGGCCCAGAGAGTATGTCATGCACCTGTGGAATGTTTTGGACTTTGGCATGTTGTCCATATTTGTGGCATCTTTCACGGCACGCTTTATGGCATTCCTCAAGGCATCCAAAGCCCAGCATTATGTGGACATGCACGTACTAGACGAAGACATCAGCAATGCTTCACTGCCTGAAGAAGTTGCATACTTCACTTTCGGTAAGCAGTTGCTAAATATGAATATAATTAAGATGAGCCATATTATATTTGCTTGAAGTCATTTCCTATATATTTCCTTTACGTGACAATCGTTTTTTGTCCTTAGCCACCGTGATAACATTTATTCATCACCAATACATTTTTCTGATTGACACAAAAACAAAAAGTCTTACCAAGGGTTAATTTGACACCACCTGATGAAATATAATGGCCTTCATGAGATTTTTGGACAATCATTGGGCTGCATGATTCACTGATGAGTGATTCATGCAGGAGGAACATATCAAAAAATATCAACCTAAGCACCTGTGATGACACATTCGCACTGCTGCTGCAGCCTGTTCTCGCCGTCTTTCCAGCTCAAGAACAGCTCCTCTCAAACGAGAAGTTATCAACGCATTCTCCAGCTTCAGGCTACTGGACTGTACACCCCTGAGTGGCCTGCTCAGATAACCTACATCAGTACTGTCATCTGGTGGTTTGACACTGTCATGACACATTATTAAACAGAAGGTGTACAGTTTATTACCAGTGTATCTGGTATTGCTAACCGTGTCTCGTTTTCTTTGCTAAGAGGATAAATTGTATGCACTCCCGTTTAACAGAAAATTATATCTTAAACTTTATTCTTTTTTTCTTTCTTTTTGTCTTTCTTTATTCATTTTTTTTCCATTATGGCTCTTAAGTAATTTCTTTTGTACCTCCTTTTTCCTTCAAGGTTAATTGTCCTCTCAGTTTATATGTCTGTCTCTTTTGCTGCCACTCCCTCTTGTTCTCTCTCTCTGTCCTTACTTCTCAGACTCACTGCCCTTTATCCATTCTCTTTGCTGCACATACATCTCATGCTTATTACCTTCCCTCCTCCTTCATCCTCCTCTTCTCTCAGCAAGTCTTTCATCACATAATTTTTATATTCGCTATCCCCCTTTCCTACATCACAGTACATGTTACTTCAACATGTCAGGATTATGATCTTTAGGAAAATCATGTGCATCCTTGTTTATATGGTCAGTGCATAGCTGGAAAAACAAATGTCTACATCCTAACTCCAACATTTCTGCTATGTATGCTTATAGTCACATTACAAAAATGAGTAGCAAAGATGTGAAAAATAAACATGGACTTTGATGAAAAAAATTGCTTAAAGATTAGTTAAAGTATCAAATCATGCCACAACATGATTTTAATTGGTGAAGGAAAAGGACTGAACATTTATAATCTCGGAATACAGTTAGAAATATAATTTCTCCTTTCAGTCCTTCCAGAAAATTTTGATATTGCATTTGTACTCAACCATACATTCTGCACCACCTTGCAGTTTTGTCCATATCACCACAAATGTAATTAAACCTTAGGAGTTTCCAAGATTTAGCCTGCAACTTCCTGGAGGAGCTGACCATTAATTCTGGAGATATTCCAGCCTGGCTGAAATGACTACCATCCAAGATCCCATTATTTTATTTTCTTAATGTGCAAATAACTCCCTTGAAATATAAACTAACTCAACAAGCCATGTTCGGACTCTTCAGGAAGGCATTCACATGATAGAGCTTATCTCATCACTTGTCTTTAATTTTCTTCCAGCCAGGAACAAGTGGCGTCCATCAGACCCCCAGATCATTTCAGAAGGCCTGTACGCCATTGCTGTGGTACTCAGCTTCTCACGCATTGCTTACATCCTGCCAGCCAATGAGAGCTTTGGCCCACTGCAGATCTCACTGGGGCGAACAGTCAAAGATATTTTCAAGTTCATGGTCATCTTCATCATGGTGTTTGTGGCCTTTATGATCGGCATGTTCAACCTGTACTCATACTACCTGGGAGCCAAGTACAATCCTGCCTTCACCACGTGAGTTATGCTTGGCTGTGAAAGCAAATATGTGTCACTTTTTAAATGATGGTTATGTCAAAACATAGATAAGCAGGGTGCACACAAAAGTGTGTCCACTAGGCGTGGAGGCTAAGCTTTATTGTAGCCTGGACTCTTTGCTGCATGACAAACCCCTGCTTTTCCAGTCACACTTCAGTTGTACCCAAACAAGAAAAAGTTATGTAATAAATAAATAAGCCGGGTAGATTTCTATGATGGCCCTGCTTTTCATGTTTATATCTGAATTGATAGCAAGTAAATTAAAAGGTATATAGTATTTTCAAAAGGATCTCAATCGATGTGGCTACATTGAAGACAAAGGCACAAAACAAGGAAATCCTCAGGAGAAGATAAATTGTCACATGTCTTGCTTAATGAGACTGAGTTCATTAAATCCATGGTGCTTTGTCCATGGCAGAGATTAAAGTTTAATCTTCAATCAGGCATAATGGTAGCCATCTGAATAATATGTTAATTTTAATAAGGAGGACAGGGGAATGCAATGGCTCATTCATTATATTTTATAGCATGGACTGTTTGAGTGGGTTTTGAACTCACAGTTTTAAAAAATGGGCAGAACATTTCGCTTTGAGTATTTTGTAAGGAAGAGAAATCATTTTTTTGGCTTCCATAAAGACAACAAGGTTCTGACTGAAAATAAACAGCGCCAGTGTGAGGCAAATTTCCTATTTCCACTATTGAGATGACCTGTCCTACTGTTCCTGTTTTTGTCCTGGTAGGATGATGAAGTTTTCACATCCTATTGTTCCAAACTACAACCCTTTGAATTGTCCGGACCACGGGGCTGTCTTCATCATCCTGGTAGGATGATGAAGTTTTCACAGAATTGAGTCAATAATCTGGGTAGGGTGGGTCATAGTGGAACAATTGTAGGATTGTCAAAAGTGTAATTCTATCATCCAAATGCAGAATATAGCCCCTATTCTGCATTTGTTGGCAATGTTGTTGTGTTTGAAGCTGGAAAATCATCCAACTAAAATCACAAAAGTGTATTATAACGACCATTACCATACACTTTTCTGAGGCAGAAAGTTCCCTAAATGTCCTCAAGGGGAGAGCACAGGCGCTGTACTTGGGGGGGTGCTGGAAAGGATCATCTGGAAATTATGTCCCTTTGGTGCTGTGGAGCAACTAGCAAACACACATATGCAGTAAATCAGAAGACTCGACAGAGCAGTGATTCTCAAGAGGTGATTTTGTGTTTTCCGTGTTTGTGGGTGCAATACTAGGTATGGAGGTGTTGTAGTAACCGAGTTTGCAAACATCCCCGTCAGGGGCTGTTGATGAGCCTGAAAGCTGTCGAGACCCACTGTAAGTCTTGAGAGCAATGAGCTAGAAGTGGTCCTGAAGTGGTCAGTATTTGTTGAAACTCCAGTAGTTATGTGACCGGTCTGCTTGTGCTTGAGATAGAGGCAGAGCTTAGGTGATTAGGAACAACCTCATGGTGGTCCCCTGATGTTTCAGACAAAGAACTGTAACAATGGCATCCTCCTTAAATCAATTTGCTCTGTATGCATATCAATTTGAGTCGAATGTGGATGGGAGAATGGTAATGATGTGGCGTCAGACTCCCAGGTCTACATGATTACTGCTGAGAGTTCCAGCAGAAGACATCCATTAAAGCAGATGATGGTGGTATTTTTGGCAGCAGGTGTGGCAGACCTAAAGCAGGGATTAAAACTTGTTTGTGTGTGTTTCTATGTAGCACAGCAGCAATTTTAGAAAATGGCAAAAGTAAAAATTGAT
This sequence comes from Antennarius maculatus, assembly GCA_013358685.1. Taxonomy (NCBI): domain Eukaryota; kingdom Metazoa; phylum Chordata; class Actinopteri; order Lophiiformes; family Antennariidae; genus Antennarius; species Antennarius maculatus. The sequence goes on along the minus strand of CM023614.1, from coordinate 14,120,358 downwards.
AGACTTTGGGTTTATAGTTGCCACTGGGGTTTTTGTCTAAAGACATGTTTGAACTGCAGGATTTATACTCATTCAAGCATCTTGTGTGCTCATCCTTTCACATCAGACGCACCCAGAGTGATGGTGGATCTTTCAATGTCATTGTCTCATATTTGTAGGTCAGTCATTCATCTTTGGCTGCCGACAGAATTTTTTATCTTTATTTATGTCAGAATGAAAACTGCATAGGTATGTTGTCGCTCACTGCCACATATTTCAAGATATCTGCAGATTCAAACAAATGATATTAGACTGTGCTGAATCTGACAGAGCTTTCTAGGTTGTGATTTAAAATGAAGAATGGGAAAGATTTAAGTGGGTTCCAAGGAACCAATGTGGAATGAATGATAATAGCAAGGTAACTGTTAGTTAATGAGTAATTTCTAATTCAATTTTTAGAGGTAAATAAACTATAAATGATTAGTTAACTGAGAAACTAATAGTTTTAATTTGATTTTAATTTAATTTAATATATTTAGGTAATCCCCGAAGGGAAATTAAGAGTACACTCTAGTTAGTCGAATCCAATCACATGTATATGTTAGTGTGTACAGGCCCTGAACAAACAAACACACACAGGGGGCCTGTACGCATGCAGAGGGAGGTAGAGTGGCAGGCAGCTCTTTTGTGGTGCGCCCCAAATGAGCAACTTGTAAGGCGGACTCCTTCCTCAAGCCTCGGCAGTGCTCCGCAGGGGAGCTGACACCTCACACTGTCAGCTCACACTCTGGGTGTTTTTGGGGGGGAGCGGGAAACGAACAGCTGATCTCAGAACATTGGCCGTCCCGCACTACCGCATGCTGTACCACTGAGCCACCACCGCCCCAAAGTGGCACATTATTCATGTTATAACAATTAATATTCCCAATACTTTTAGAGCAATAACTATATAAATATGATGATTAGCTATCTTCTCTATTTCATTTATCCACAAAAAATAATGATCACAGTGTGTGTGTGTATATATATATATATATATATATATATATATAATATACAGTTTGTCCCTTATTTTATTTTTTTAAATGTAGCCGCAAGATGACACAAGCCAGTGTCTTATTGTGCCGGTCCCAAGCCTGGATAAATACAGAGGGTTGAGTCAGAAAGGGCATCCGATGTAAAACTTTTGCCAAAATCAAAAAAGTGAATCAAACCCGGGTTGACAACGACCGCCATCGGTGCTGTTCACTTACAGGATGCTGGTAGAAATTGGACTACTGTTGGTCGAAGAAGGAGAGGAGGAAAGTGTGTTCGCAAGAAGAGAGAGAAGAGGAACGCCAAGAGTATAGGACTAAGAGTTGGGACGTTGAATGTTGGAACTATGACAGGAAAAGGTAGACAGTTGGTTGACGTAATGCAGAAGAGGAAGGTAGATATACTGTGTGTCCAGGAGACCAGGTGGATAGGTAGCAAGGTCAGAATTTTAGGAGCAGGGTTCAAGTTGTTCTGTCATGGTGTAGATAGGTAAGAGAAATGGAGTAGGAGTTATCTTGAAGGAGGAGTTTTTTAGGAATGTCCTGGAGGTAAAAGTGTCAGATAGAGTGATGAGGCTGAAGCTAGAAATCAAAGGTGTGATGTTGATTGTTAGTGGGTATGCTCCACAGGTAGGATGTGAGCTGAAGGAGAAGGAGAAATTCTAGTTGGACTTTGACGAAGGGATGCAGAGCATAGCTAGAAGTGAGAGAATTGTCATTGGTGCAGATTTCAATGGACATGTTGGTACAGGAAACAGAGGTGATGAGGAGGTGACGGGCAGGTTTGTTATCCAGGAGAGGAACGCAGAAGGACAGATGGTGGTTGACTTTGCAAAAACGATGGAAATGGCTGTAGTGAATACTTTCTTCCAGAAGAGACAGGAACATAGGGTGACCTACAAGAGTGGAGGTAGGAGCACACAGGTAGACTACATCTTTTGTAGACGATGTAATCTGAAGGAGATCAGTGACTGCAAAGTAGTGGTTGGTGAGAGTGTAGCTAAACAGCATAGGATGGTGGTGGGTAGGATGACTCTAGTGGAGAGGAAGATGAAGAGGGCAAAGGCAGAGCAGAGGATGAAATGGTGGAAGCTGAAAACGTAAGAGTTTTGCATGAAGGAAGGAGTTAAGACAGGCTCTGGGTGGTCAGGAGGTGCTTCCAGATGACTGGACAACTACAGCTAATGTGGCAACTGATTCGCTGTGGTGACCCCTGAAGGGAAATGCCAAAAGGAAAGATGATGAACTTTGTTTTTTTTCTGTTGTTTAATAAGAAAACACTGACTAGCACTCTACTACTCGATGAGTTATCAGCTAACCTTCAAGCATTTTGTAAAAACAATCAGTGTACATCCTTTACTTTAAACATAATTCCCTAACCAGAAATATCTTGGCATGTTTGGCATGTGGTACAGTAAGGATCAGACTGAACTCACACTGAACTCAGCATAATGGTAATAATGCGATCGTGGCAGTGGTGGTTGGGGGGGTCATACATAGTCATACATAAATCTTCTTCTTTTCCTTTCGGCTTTTCCCTTCCCTTTTCCTGTGGTGACCCCAGCGAATCAATTGCCTCCATCTAACCCTGTCCTTTGCATCCTCTTCTCTCGCACATAAATACTTAAATAATATACATTCATATTAACATATGCAACATATGAAATATTCATATTCACATATGGTAAACATATTAACTTATATCATATTATCAAAAATTTAAATTTTCTATTTACACTGCAAAACTATACACTACAAACTACAGGACTGCAGATTACATTGGTCATCCAGATTTTGAATGTGGTGTTCGCTGAGTGGTCTGCTGGGAGGATTGCTGGTTATACAGTCTGACAGCCATGGGGAGGAAAGACCTGCGATCGCGTTCCTTCATGCATCTCGGGTGAAGCAACCTATCGCTGAAGGAGCTCTCCAGTGATTTTATTGTGCCCAGCAGAGGGTGGGAGTGGTTCTTCATCATCTATGACAGCTTGGCTGTCATCCCCCTCTCCACCACCTCCACTGAGTCCAGGGAGCATCCTAGGATAGAACCCGCCTTCCTGATCAGCCTGTCCCATCTCTTCCTGTCGGCCACAGTGATGCTGCTCCCACAGCAGACCACTCCATGAGAAATAGCTGAGGCTACTACTGTGTCATAGAAAATCCTTAGAAGTGGCCCACACACACCATAAGACCTCAGCCTCCTGAGCAGCTAGAGTCTGTTCTGACCCTTTTTGTACAGGTAGTGAGTGTTGGTACTCCAGTCCAGTTTATTGTTCAGGTGAACACCCAGGTACTTGTATGAGGACACCACCTCGATGTCCGTACCCTGGATCTTCACCGGTGTAACTGGGCAGAGTGACCGCCTGCGGAAATCCACCACCAGTTACTTGGTTTTACCCGCGTTGATCTGGAGGCAGTTCCGCTGGCACCAGTCCACAAAGTCCTGGTTCAGTTCTCTGTACTCTCTGTCGTCCCCATCGGTGATGAGGCCGACGATTGCAGTCATCATTCTGCAGGTGACATGTGGGGGAGTTGTAGGAGAAGTTTGCAGTGTAGAGGGTGAACAGGAACGGAGCCAGGACCGTTCCCTGTGGTTCCCCCGTGCTGCAGACAACCGTGTTTGACACACAGTCCCGGGTCCTCAAGAACGGCAGGCGATTGGTCAAGTAGTCCAATATCCAGTCCATGAGGTGGTGGTCCAACCCGGTGATCTCCAGTTTGTCCCTTAGCAGTGCCAGATGCATTGTGTTGAAAGCACTGGAGAAATAAAAAAACATGATCAAGGTTAGAGCAATAGGCACTTTTTTTCCTTCTAGATAATTTACTGAATTACTGTGGATTTCCTCAGCAGTATAAAAATAAAGCAATAAATAATAATACAAGAATGAGAATGGTTACTGAGCACGGTTACTGCTGTTTTGTTTCTAGTTGTGCTGGAAAACTGTCCCATGATTGTAACTTTTCTTGCTGGCTATTTTTACCTGCCATTTGTTGCATCTGACTATACACCGGATTGTCTACCTGTGGGCTCTGTACTGTATGTCCGTGTGGTACAGACCCATTTATCTTTAGTGTGTGTGCAGCTGTGTTTTATCTATAAATAGTTTTTATCTACACATAACTGTTTAGAATCATCAGGTCAGAGAGCTTTAAAATTGCCTTTATATTTCCTTGTAAAAATATTACATCTCCAAAGCTTGTAAGCTGTATTTAATTGGGTAGTGGCCAATACCAGGTGGAGTAACATTATATACTAATCTATGTTATATTTGTGCTGCTATTTGTTGGAGGGCACCAGATGTCTGGCTACTATTTTCCTCCCATATTCCTCCTGAAGCCTGGGAGCAATTTGCACGTTTATGACCCGCTGAACATGCATCTTAGAATCACTGATGCTAAGAGAGGTGTGATGGGACTTCTTGTGTAAGGGCTCGTCTTTCCCATACTGTGGTGTGAATCTAGCAGCTTCTCTACTCGGAGGACTTAGAGGCTGTGAGTTCTGCTTGATTGCCCACATAAAGCCTAAGATCCAAGGCAATGTGATGAACAGACAGACACAACATTGATATGAGACAAGTTTGTTATATAGAATAACAGATGGGGAGAAACATGGGTTAATAGAGTTGAAACGGACAGTCATTGAGATTGTGCTCATAAGTACTAAAGAAAATTGTAGATGGAGTGCCTTATCATCCCTATTGTAAACTGATTGTTTAGACCAGGGGTTGACAAACTTTGTCTTCTAAGGGCCACATAGCTTTTCCCTTCTCTGATGGGGGGCCGGGTCAGTTTGTATCAGAAAAACTGGCGATTGCAGGAGTGCCTAAACGCAAACATTTATCAATATTATTAACCCTTTCCAGTTATGTCATGTGGGAGGGCGGTATTGAAGTCAATGAGACTGTCCGACTTGAATGCGTCGTTCAGAACATCACAGTTCTGTAACTCGGCCAATTCAAACTGATAAAAAGGCGAGGCTTCATCAATGTCAGCAACAAAGGGGTTCTGGAGAAGACGGACTTTCTTTTGCATTAGCATATACTAGTTCACAGAATCGCACACCGAACTCTGCCTTCAGCATTTCCAGTGCTTCCACATACCTTACAGTTGGGAACAGGACTGCTGGGTTCTCTGCAGAAAGGTTTTGGGTTGCAGGGAGATAAATGAAGTTGTGTTTTTTGACTTTGTCCGAAACTAGCACTAGGTTTATTTCAAATGCTATTAAATGGGAATACATGTTGCGGATGAGTTTCCTTTGGCCTCGTAGCTGCAAGTTAAAGCTATTCAGCATTTCTGTCACGTCTGTTAAAAATGCAAGGTGCCATTTCCACTTTGGATTGATTTGCTCTGGAAACGTTTTGTCGAAGGCATTTTTCTGGAACTGTTCAGGGGGCCGTGCCAAAAATAGAGGTGTGTTGTATCCGGCCCGGGCATAGTCTGAGGTCCACCAGTTTAAATTTTAGAGAATTTAATCAAACCTGACATCAAAACTGCTAAAATCCCAGCAACTTCTGATCTCATCACTGAGGGTTATTTTTGATTATATAAATATGCTTGTATTCCTGTTTCTAGGAAACTCCTCTGAATTACCTGTGACACATGCTACTGCAGATGTTTCAACATGATGGATGCCTCTTAATTTTGGTTGTTGTTGTCAGTACTGCCACCAGGGGTCATTCTCGTGTTAAATCTCACCTGTCTTAGAAGTGGATTGGCATAGATGCCAGGACTGAAGAGTCAAAGACAAAATAATTACACATTTTACATTATTTGTTTGTCTTGCTTTATTATTATTGTTACTATAAGAATTTGAAGTTCAAATATTATGATGCATTTTTCTGAGTGTTTTGTGTCTGTGCATGTTTATTATTCTGCCCCAACCAAATGGTTCTGCATGTGACATGTTTGAAGGGGGTAATTGTGAATTCAAAACAACATCTCTCTGTCATTCAGCAGAGGACAAGAGCCAGCACAGATGGAAGTGTATGTGGATGTGCTTTGTTGTGTGTGTGTGTGTGTGTGTGTGTGTGTGTGTGTGTGTGTGTGTGTGTGTGTGTGTGTGTGTGTGTGTGTGTGTGTGTGTGTGTGTGTGTGTGTGTGTGTGTGTGTGTGTGTGGGCTGTGTGACTTTAACTATCTGGTAGGACAAGTTTGATGGGGGGCAGAAGAAAGGGCTGTTCTGATAGCTCTGATACAGGAAAAGGAGCAGGCAGCCAGGTGGAGGTACTAATGACACCTCAAGAGGGTCCATTCCGACTCAGGGGCAGAAGGAGGGATGGGTATGGTGCAGGAGTGTAGCAGACGATATCACTCTGTCACACATGGGCTCACACAAGCTAACATTCACAGAATACACACATGTATGCGCAGCTGGATAGAGTTTAATGAAGACTGAGCAGAAATAGCCACACTTACCCAATCCCCATAGGAGAGAAGACTCAGACAGGGCTATCTGACTCATGCACAATGCTTTCTGTTGAGTGCACACACAGTAATGTTCTTAAATGTGCAAATACACTTAAGTGGGGTGACACATGCAAGGAGAAACACTTTCACACCTTCTCAGCCTCCTTTTTTTTTTTTTTTTGGATCTGCAGTATCAGGTGCTATGGAGGGCTAATAAACATTTATGTACAGATCAATTCAAGCGCACTTATCAGGATTCTGATTTGGACAGTGCCACTGAGGCAGTGGACCTGTCTCCATGTTTTAGTCAACCATGCATGACAACACTGCCTAGAAAGAGAGACAGGGAGAGGTGGAGGCACAAAAAGGAGAAATGTGTGCAACTTTTTTGAAATAGTCAAAGGTGAAAGCTGTGCACATTTTCTGGGCAAGACCTTGAAAATTTTGTTTAACATTACAGATGCTAAATTAAATAAATGCATCAAGGAGCAACGGGAAAGGCAAGGAAGGGTGCAAAAAATGTATCAGACAAGCCAAGATTCTTTGAAAACAGAGAAAAGAAGAAGGATAAGAGGTCAAAAAGCCTGAGAAACAGACAACTGCACAGGATTAGCTTGGGTTTAAAGTAGACAAATTTCACTAGGAGCTGCATAAATTGGAGAGGTGAAATCAGAAAATTAAAGTGACAATAATAAAATAACATTGTATTTGTTGAATATACATTATATCAGCCGTTCTGTTTCCATCTATTAAAGCATATTACTTTGCCACTTCTCTGTGTATCGTTATGTTTGATTTTACATTTTGATTGGGATTATTGGATTGCTTTATTTGGTCTATGTTTCATACTAGTGAGACATAATCAAATTGAAAATCACAATTAGACACTGTGGGTAAGAAAAAAAAAATCAGAATAAAGTGATGTTAGTCATTTTAAATGGAGATAAAGATAGGCAGAGAGGACAGAAATAGTAGAATGGATGTGGAATGGATAAAGGATGGAACATGATATTGGAGAGGAGTACATCAGGTTGCAGGATGATGCTGAAGACTGAGAGAGCATGTCAGGGAGAAATAAGGGAAAAACAAGAGGAATGAGTTGTTGAGTCTAGAAATGCCAAGATTTGGAACATAGTTGCCAGACTGGAATCCTGGTGAGAGAGAGCGATGAGGTCTGAAAAGGGAAGAATTGACTGAGAGAGAGCAAAGAGTGAAAGAGATGTTTGAAACAGAGTCAGGGTGAGCAAAAACGAGAATTTGTTCACTCTGAAAGAGGCTGTGCTCAGCCTTTAGCAATTGAAAATATGTGAATGTGAAGAGACACGACCATAGGACGCTCATACCTCCACTACATGAAATGAATGCTGTTAAGGTGATGCCACGACCCACCCTACTCTGCCTCTGATTAACTCGACATAACGATGATAATTCTCACATAAACTCTCATTTGAAGAACCTTGAATACATATAAAATATCATTTTTACACCAAGCCTGTCAGAGGCAGAGAAGATAGATCAATGCATCATCAAGAGTAGGATTTGAAAAGGAAAATCTTTGATCCTTATAAGGATCAAAGTATGTTCTTCTGTTCCTTCAGAAGAACATACAATTACATCAAATATGAAGCACCCCATCTGCGTTGAGAGCAGGGAACAGGTGGAGGAGAAGATAGAGAGGTGGAGGTTTGTCCTGGAAAGGAGAAGAATGAAGGTTAGCCGCAGTAAGACAAGTACATGTGTGTGAATGAGAGGGACCCAAGTGGAAGAGTGAGGTTACAGGGAGAAGAGATCAAGAAGGTGGAGGATTTTAAGTACTTAGGGTCAACAATCCAGAGTAATGGAGAGTGTGGAAAAGAGGTGAAGAAGCATGTACAGGCAGGATGGAACGGTTGGAGGAAAGTGTCAGGTGTGATGTGTGATAGAAGATCAGCTAAAATGAAAGGAAAGGTGTACAAAACTGTGGTGAGACCAGCGATGTTGTTCGGTCTAGAGACAGTGTCACTGAGGAAAAGACAGGAGGCAGAGCTGGAGGTAGCAGAGATGAAGATGCTGAGGTTCTCTTTGGGAGTGACCAGCAAGGATAGGATCAGGAATGAGTACATCAGAGGGACAGCACATGTTAGAGGTTTTGGAGATAAAGTCAGAGATGCCAGACTGAGATCGTTTGGACATGTCCAGAGGAGAGATAGTGAATATATTGGTAGAAGGATGCTGAGTTTTGAACTGTCACGCAGGAGGCCTAGAGGAAGACCAAAGAGGAGGTTTATGGATGTAATGAAAGAGGACATGAAGGTAGTTGGTGTGAGAGAAGAGGATGCAGAAGACAGGGTTAGATGGAGGCAATTGATTCACTGTGGCGACCCCTGAAGGGAAAAGCTGAAAGGAAAAGAAGAAGAAGAAAATGAAGCACCCCATCATGCACTTGTCCAACATTGTCCTGGATATGTCTTAAAACTACTTGATTAGCTGAGAGGCTCCCAAACCCAAATTCCCTCATGACACCTTGAGCTGAACTGATTAGCATTGATTCCAGCAAGGCTTTGGGTTAAAGTTCAGACTCACCAAGCTGAATCAAGCAAGAAATCTAATAAACAGCAAGACTGGTTACACCACAACCAAACACTTCTCATTACACTGTAACCTGCAGAGATTAACATGTCAAAAAATATCCAAAAGATAAAGTACAAACCAATGCCAGACCCTAAAGGATTACTCCCAACAGAGCACATGATAAGCAGGTGAAGAAAGGAAATATTGGTACCTACAATCTACAAGTGAAACGTCTCTGTGACTGAAGACTCAAAACCTACACTTGTAAAATAAAAGACTGGGAATTTAGCAATGGCTGAGGCATCTGTCATGGAGCTAATAGGCCTACTGCCACTTGTTCTCTATACACATCCAAGCAGCATGATAACTGGATGGATTTTTTTGACATCCCAAAAGGAAAAACCGAGGTCTGAAGAAGATTTTTCTCTGTTCGCGGAGAAACTGATTGGCTGTCAGTTGCAACATGCTTCATTTCAGAACACATTCCAACCCTTGGGAACGGAATCAAATCCTTCAGAAGAACATACAGTACATGTAAGGCTGTCATCAGGATGAAGTACCCATAGTATCAAGCTTGTTGACAGTTTTTTCATATTTTGGAACAAAGACCTTTTCTTTCTTCATTCAAACATGACAGTCTACCTCATACTGTTAGTACCTGAAAAGGAAGAATGTTGATGTAAGAGTAAATTCTAGCATACACAGATTCAGGTCAAATTTATCCCCCTAACTAGACCCTAAGCCCCACATCACTCAAATGCAATTAGGGATAAAATTTCTCCGGTCCCATTCTCCACCACCCTCAGCAGAGATCTAACATCTCTCCCACCAATCAAGAAAGGCCCTTAAACCACTGACACTTAGCCAATACTGTTATGGGCAGTTAAAAAAAAATCTAGCAAAGCCTTGTCAACTCCATGGACTACTTAAAAGTACTGACAAAGCTGCTTCTCTGGAAACATAAAGTCATCATTTATACCAGGTAATAACCCATGTGCAATGCATGTAAATAATGTAATAGCAAAACAGTATTTACATTTCTGCTTAATTATATTATGCAGCATATTTAAGCATAACAGAATAAACATTGAGGACATGGACTAATCACTGCAAGCATAAAACTAATATCATGGGTTGGCTGGGTTTGCTACAGGAGTGGAGCAACCTCTCCAAACATATCTTTTTATCTAGTAATGGCAAAAAGAAGCAAATGCACAAATTCACTGAGTATATTCTCACTCACAGTCCCATCACCACTTCAACATGCGGATAAATTCAGGGAGGGGTTTGTCAAATGTCCATTACTGTAAAAGTTTTAGTGATGAAAAGAGCAAAACCAATACATTGTTTGCCTGGCTGATATTTTTTATTGCAGGACACCAAAAGAGAAGGCAATTCAAAAAGTTACCTCAACAAAACAACAAATACAACAAAACAGTTTTTGTTGCTTTTCTGGCTTTATGTCTCAGTTTGAACCCTGTGGTCTGTCATACAAATACTCACAAAGCCTCTTGAAAGAGTACGCTCACGACAGGCAAACACATCAGATTTGTTCAGTTCCTTGTTCTGTCTCTTTCAATTTTTGTCTCCATTAAACACACACAAAGGCTGCGAGGCTGTATCAATTAATTTCATTTATTTATTTATTTATTTATTTTTAAATTTTATATACTGTTATAATCCCCGAAGGGAAATTAAGAATGCACACTCTAGTTTTTTGTTATTTAAAGTAGAGGCATAGATACTATGGAGAGAAGAGGACTGGAAGAGGAAATGAGAGATTAATATCTGCTTGATGACTGAATGGAGGAAGAAGGGAGAAAGAACAGAAGACCAGAAAACTGCAGTTCCTTAAAAAAATCTATATTTGCATTTATAGTCAGCCAATGTGAGAATAATTCTACAGATATAAGAATAATCCTAAAGATGTAAGAATAATTCTACAGATTAATAAAAGTAGAAATGTTTGGACAGGAAATAAACCAATAAAAACAGAAAGGAGGAAATCAAAGGAAGAGATTGATACAGAAACGGCTAAAAGCTGTTCAGATGAAAGACTGAAAGAGCTTGAGGGAGGAAAGGAGAGAGATACAGAGAAAGATATAAAAACAGTGGTAATGGGAATGTAATGAGAAAATGGGTGAGAGAGAAAGAGAAACCTAATGAGAGGCAGACCTGAGAAAGGAAGAGGCAGATAGAAAGGAACGAACACAACAAGAGAGACAAATATAAAGCTAGAAAGATAGGGGGGGTTGATTTTGTTCTAATGGTGATTGGGTTTGGACTGATCCCGCAGAGCTGAGGTGACTCACCAGTCTCCCACACAACCAAACACACACATACACACACAGCATGTGTGTGTGTGTGTGTGTGTGTGTGTGTGTGTGTGTGTGTGTACGCATTAACACACCCAATTGGGATCTGCCAATCTTAATAATAAATAATAACACACTGTCCTGCTCTGGCTCCAGATGCCCACTGCTTGGTGTACAACGCTGCACAACATATAAACACACACAGACACACACACATGCTTGTTAAGATCATCCTCGAGCACCGAGTATCTCATTTGTCTTACCAACAGTAACAGTATAAAACAAACATGGAATGGAAAGCTAACAGGAGCAAAACAGTATTTATTGATCTTGATATCCAAGGATATATTTTAGAATTTCATTAATCTCACTTTGTCCAAGAGAGACATATATTATACTGTGTCCAATGTACAAAAAAGCAGAGACACCAGAAAACAGTGTCGAGTCTGGAAGAAGACCTTCTACTCCCATATAGTACATCCTTCTATCCTTACCATTCATATCAGTGAATTGGGTAGAAGAAAGAGTGTGGAAGTGCAAAACATGTTGTCATGAACCATATGTTAACTCATATGGGGCCATAAGAGGGGTTCTCTGGCCATACTGCTGTCTTCACACACATTTCTAACAGTTTTTTGTAATTTTATATATTTATTTCAATTTATCCACCAAGCTGGGCAGATGAACAGTATGTATGAATAGTATGTGTGGAGAGTGTAATTTTAACAATTTCAGAGTTCAATTATCCCTGCGAGTGTCTGGATTCAATAGCGCATTTGTGGCCTGGGACAGAACCTTTCATCAGTATCTACACTCTAAATCAAGAGAACGTTTCACACGGGTGGGAAGGGATGAAGTGCTGGAAGACAGAACAATTTATAAAAAGATAATTGGAAAAAGGACTGCACGGTGGCGCAGTGGGTAGCGCTGTCGCCGCACAACACGGCGGGACCCGGGTTTGAGTCCTGCTCTGTGCGGAGTTCGCAAGTTCTCCCCGTGTCTGCGTGGGTTCTCTCTGGGTTCTCCGACTTCCTCCCACCTCCAAAAATATGCGCTTCAGGTTGATTGGCCGGTCCCAAATTGCCCGTAGGAGAGAGTGTGTGCGTGCGTGGTTGTCTGTCTTTGTGTGTGGCTCCGCGGCGTCGTGCCCGGAGTGTCCCCTGCCTCACGCCCTAAACCAGCTGGGACAGTCGCCAGCTCCCCGTGACCTGCTGCGGAGGAAAATGAATGAAAAAATGAATATTTGGAAAATTGCACAATCAATGCTGGATAATTGTCCTTTTTTTCAAGTTTTTTATTTCAGAGCGATGGACAAATGTTTTTTTAATCTTGAGAGAGAGGTTCCAGATAAGTGATGAGACATTATTTAACCAAGAGAAGAAGGCTTTTCTACCAAAATCATCATTTACAGCTCTCTTGATTGTGCAATAGGCTGTGGATATGTGTGATAGTAAGGGAGAGGATGATATTGCTGATCATAGCATTTGGTCGCTGTTAGTCTCACAGCAACCTGATGTCTAACTCAAAGGATTGATACTATTCATCCTCAGGAGGTTGTTTGTGTTCACACGTCTCAAGTGTGATATGTAATTTATTGGTGTTTATGATAATGATGCCTCTGCATCAGCGTTCACTGTGAAGGAAATGCTTATTTCTAAGTTGTTTAAAAAAAAGCATGAAAGGTTCACTGGTTACAAGGTTATCACTGATGTTCTTCTATTATTCTTAATGTCTTTGTTTCGTGCTATGCCACCCCCATGTCTGATGATATATTTATGTGGTTGTTTTTCCTGAAGTCCCCCTTTTGTTGATAAGCAGTGATTGATACGTTATTAAAGAATTATTTTCCTGCTGTAGTAAATTGTCTCATACCTCCAACTTCAGAGAAGTCAGAGATCAAGGGTTGATAGGAGATCTGGAAAGTCTTGAGTATTTTGAGTTTGGGAGTCCAGTACAGTGTGTCCTCAAACCATAGAGTTTAAAGCAGTGCATGACACAGTGAAAACCAAATTACTCGTTATTCCCTCAAAGGTATAAAGGGCAGTGAATATGTGGAATAGCTGCTATCAGCAGCAGATTTATGCCAAGTTTATGGAGGAACATGTTTTGGAACCAGATTTTATGCTCACCTCATCTCTCTTTTTTAAGACCAATAAAAAAGTCTGAAAAAGGGATTGATGTTTTTTTTTTGTAGAAATGTTATTGCAAGCAACTTTTTTTTTCTTTTTTTGTTTGTATATCACAGTTTTTTAGCACTCAGCATAAAACTGCACAATCTCACACACCGAAACACCAAGATGCAGTTTAGCACTGATTCTAGGCATAATACCACAAGGACATCTGTCATGTTAGCAGATAACCAAATAGTCGATACATGTTGACATTGATCAATCAATATAAATAAAATTTATTTTAAAGTGATGCATTATTTAATCTAAATAGGCAAGCAATGTTTAAGTCATTACTTTTTCAGCAGCCCATTCTTCTCTGACGAGACCAAGTACTGTGCCGATAATTGTTTCCCTGGAAAATGGTGTATTTTTTGAAAGAAAAGTGTTAAATGAAGACAGAGATCTGTTTCACACCAGTCTTGACAAACACACACACACACACACACACACACACACACACACACACACACACACACACACACACACACACACACTACTCTGGTCTTAAAGGTTAAATAGTGTTTTTTTGTCTGACTAAAAGGTTAAATCCAAAGTGCCCAGAAGAGTTTGTTGCCATGGGCTTGTGAGAAAAAGAAAAAGGAGACAGTCAGACCTGTTTATCTGTTTATCTATTTGTGTCTGTCTTCCTATACATTTGAGGTGTTTTTTGCTCTCTGTGCCCTCTCTCTCTGCTTGACAATGAAACTTGGTCTCTGTGAAAGAAATGAAGCTGGAACCTTCCTACAGGCACAGACCTAGATATCTGCTCTCCCCAGTCTCCTTCCAACTTTCCCCTCCCTCAGCAGGTGGCTTCTACCTCCTCGCCACATGCCAGTCAAGGAAAATTTGCTCACAGATATCTAACTGAATGTCAATGTACACATTTACACATAAGGGTTTTTCGTCTCGGTGTCAAGGGAAAAAGTTTCACTTAAAGAAATGCTGGTCTGTCTAACAAAAAGTCTCTGAAATCTAATTATTATGACAGTCAAATTGTGGATAACAAAATGAATATCGTCAAAACATTTTGAAAATATTCCCTTCCGAACGACCTCTATGAATGGAAATACGTTGCCTTTTATACATGCAGATTCGAAAAAGATCACTTACCCATCTATTGCAATGCAAGTGAATTTTTTTGTGACTTTTCCAAATTTTTCTTATAAAAAGTTCAGCAAAATGTATCAGACTCAATCAACAATATCTTAAATCCGTCTGCTCCTTCAGCTTTGCAGAAGTGAAGCATGTATTTGTGTATGTGGAGTGCAGAGTATATGTAACTGTATCAGGTGTATGTGTGTTTATTTTTTTAGAGATAAATGTCTAATGGTTTCGGGATTCATTGGGTATTTCATCAGTGCCACATCATAAACTCCACAACTGGGTGTTTGTGTTTTTGTGAAAGAGCAATAAGCTGTTAACACAGTTCATTGTCATATGCTGATTTCTCACTGCTGTATTTTCTCTTTCTTTCCTTCCAGGGTTGAGGAGAGTTTTAAGACTTTGTTCTGGTCGATCTTTGGTCTTTCTGAAGTGATCTCAGTGGTGTTGAAGTACGACCATAAGTTCATAGAAAACATCGGCTATGTGTTATATGGAGTTTATAATGTCACAATGGTGGTAGTTCTTCTCAACATGCTCATCGCCATGATCAACAGCTCATACCAAGAGATAGAGGTAAGTAAGTTCATAGGCCTTTTTTGATCCAGTGAGAGCTGTAAACACCACAAATCATACCCCATCAAAATCAGAATTCAAAATGAAAGCTGAGTCAAACTTCAAAATAAACTCAATGATATTATTCTCACCAACTGTATTTTTTTTTTGTTGTCAAACATGTTTAGAAGACTACCGCTTAATAGTCTTAGTAATCTGACATATCTGAAATGATCCAAGTGAGACTTATTTCACCTGCAATATCCCACAAAAACATATGGACCATAGCCTATTACTGACTGACATATATTGCTTTTTGGTAGCAAAGCATAAGCATTACAGTTCATCACTTTGGCCAGCGTTTTCATCCCGGATATCTGCGTTGTTGTGTGAACCACAACAAAAAGTCTCACTGCCCGATGCCTTATGCCACATTGTTCACGTGATTCCTTCTGGCAGATACGCCGGGATTGGTCGGGCGGTAGTGGGTGGAGTTAAAACGTGACACTGTGAGGTTTTCATCTGAGCTTATTCAAATATACAGGTGGGGAGATGCTTTTTGGTAGCGAAGTAAAAGCATTACATTTATGGTTATTTACACTTAGTTCTAGCAAACATTAGTTTTCTGTGGTTGAAATGTTTGATCTGTTCTAACTAATATTTTATAGTTTTGGCATAGCAATATTAATCATAATATGTATGAGTGTATGTCGGCTGGTCTCTACAGGAGGACGCTGATGTGGAGTGGAAGTTTGCACGAGCCAAGTTGTGGCTGTCCTACTTTGATGAGGGTCGCACGCTACCCGCCCCCTTCAACCTGGTTCCCAGCCCAAAGTCATTCTACTACCTGGTCCTACGCATCAAGTCCTGCCTGATACGCGTCTGCAAGGCCAAAAGTCATCGGCACAACAATGAATTGGAGTTAGGCATGCTAAACCAACAAGTCAAGGTCAGCATGAAGAATTCCCCTTGGTTGCGATCATGTGATAAGTAACACAAACCAAAATCAAGTTGTTGTTTTATGCACGTTATCTAATGTGACAAGTTAATAACTAATTGTCTGGCATTAATATTGACACTTGTGATATTTGCTTTGACCATCAGTTTAGTTTCTTTACAATTGTGCATTTTTTACTTCTTATGAAGAATGACAGGTATGGTGATAATCAAGTTATTTACTTTCCATGTGGATATTGCAGGCTTATTTTCTGTTAAAGGATTTGTTTTCCCTTTATATTCATTTAATGAACTATTGAACTCACACAGGGGGCAAAGGAAAAGCTCATTATTTGCATCTATAACAATCTGCTGTGGGCTTGTTTTTATATTCTTGGTTTAACTGTTCGCCACTGACAATTATAATGTGTCCGATGTGTTCAGAAAACTCACACACTGCAAGTTTGTAATGCATCTTAAGTTTCATTTATTTATGCAGCTTCTTCCTCTCAAGGATTGTCCACCTAAATAGAATAGCTGAAATGAAATGAAATTGTCAGGTGAAGAAAAACGAATTATTTAACACAGAATCCATTTTATTGAAGACATTGTCCACAGGCATTTGTCTCATTCCTCAGGTCCAATAGTTCACCTAAACTCGCCCAGGCAGGTTTCAGGTTGGAAGAAGATGAGTTACATCCATCTACCTCTGAGAGTGCCGAAAGTTCTCTCCAGCTTTAACTGTTTAAGGGCATAGCTAAGCCGAAGCAGCAGCGATTAATGCTTAAGGTAAAAAATAATAAACAAAAACACAATAGAGAATATCATCTAAGAATCAAAGAAGACAGGGAGGACTGAATTGCTTCTTGTGTAGAACTTCCACAGTTTGAGGAAAGTTAATGTGCTGAATAGAATTGAATAATATTAGTTTATTGTCAGCAAATGTCTGGACAGAGTCAGACATAGAGCTACTTAATGCATAATTCCACTATGAATGACTGAATCTCTTATAATTAATTTATTAGGGACCAGTAACTTCAGTTATTAAATTCCAGCCAAAAAGGGAGAAAAGGCAATTATAATACAGCACACAAAAATAAAGCATGCTATTGATAGGAGCAAGGTCATAACATACATGATAAACAAAATTAAACTTTGACAGTAAGGCGTTGTAAAATCTTATGCATGAAAGTTTCCCATTAACCATATAACCAGATAGTAACTGCTTTTCCTGGCTAGTTACATGTTTCAATAGAGGAGTAAGTAGACAAAACATTCAGTCGCCTCCTTATAGTAAATAATACGGTGTCACATTAAGTGTTAGTGTTAGAATACAAATGAGTTTCCTTGAAATGCAAATGATGAATCAGTATTCAGGAGTCAAACATAAAAACCAATAAGATTGTAATTCATTACAAAATCAATAAGGTACCCTGGGTGACTGAATACCTCTGTATAAATGTCATCTATGCCATATTATGGATTGTTATTCCGTATTGGAACATTGGATTGTTATTCACATTTCATGTGAAAATGATCCTTTCTTAACTAATTTTACTTTGCTCTATGTTCAGACCCCCATATATAATAATAATAATAATAATAATAATAATAATAATAAAAATAATGGATTAGATTTATATGGCGCTTTTCTGGACACTCAAAGTCGTTTTTACACTGGATCCATTATTCACTGACTCTTTATTCATACTTGGTGATGGTAAGCGACATATGTAGCCATGGCTGCCCTGGGGCAGACTGACGGAGACATGGCTGCCAATCTGCGGCCCCTTCGACCACCACCGGAAAAATCACACGCATTCACACACCAGCGAGTGCCCCACTGGAGGCAAGGAGGGTACAGTGTCTTGCCCAAGGACACAACTACAAATGACTCAGCGGGAACAGGAATCGAACTGCCTATCTTGAATCATTGGATGACTTGCTCTACCCCTGAGCCACTGCCGCCCCTATATGCACGTACACTGTAATGTTAAAGGAATTTTGACACTTCAGTGCTGAAATGAGGTGGAAGATATATCAAGCTTGGGATGCAAGTATTAAGCACAGCCTTTTGTTTTTTGTTTGGCAGTGTTTTTCCCCACTTTTCAGATGCTTCACTTACAGAAGATAATTTGACCCTGAAATATGTTAACACTTAACTGTTGTCTGCGCAGGACGAGTGCTTCAGGTCTTATCCACGTCCAGGAGAAGAGTTCTTCCCCAGAAAATCTAGGAAACTCCCAACCAGATACCAGGTAAAATGGAGAATGGGGGATGGGTAGAAAATATCAGAAAAGAACAAAAAAGCATAATGAGTGAAGAAATATACAGGGAAGAGAGATGAAAAGGTAAATGAGAATAGTGAATAGGGTAAAAAAGTAACCAGAATGAATGGCAGATGTGAAGAGTGAGGAGAAATAAAAGAAATAAATTACCAAAAATTCAAACAGAAGGGCACTGGCTGAATGGGAGGCAGGATGAAACAAGGCATTGGGAGTGAAAGGAGGATGAGCAGGGAACAAAATTAGAACAGCACAGTGTGGCTGAAAAATGTTACTAATGAGCTGATTGGAGGAGATTGAAAGCATCCCACTGAGTAAGGACAAGAAGCTGTCCTCCTTAGTTTGCCCTTCACCCTTTCACCTGGGGGAAGTCTTAACTCTCTTCACTACTCAACTGTGCCTCATTTCCAACATCCAGCACACGGATACACAAAATGAGTCCTGCCAACCATTGAAATGTCACTTGATCATACATTTGTACATGTGCTGTATGGATGGTGACAGGTATCGACGTATCAGCCTCCTCACATGCGGAGATTGGCTGCTAAAGCCCTGTTGGCTGCTAATTCCTCATGGTTATAGATCAATATTATTTTCAACACACTCCCTGCCAGTGTGTTGCTCTCTACCACCTGGCACTCTGCCTTTTTCCATCACACTTGCCACATTGGCCGCATTTAATCTACCTCTCCTCTTCATAGAACATCATGAAGCGCCTGATTAAGCGCTATGTCCTTAAGGCTCAAGTGGACAGAGAGAGTGATGAAGTCAATGAAGGTAAAAGTTCCCTCTTCATTAAAGTCTGCTGTCTTTATGTCATTGTTTGCTCAACGAATGTGAATGCATTACTGTAGGCAATGTTGAAAGGCGAAGTGTTGTGTGTGTATGTGTGTGTGTGTGTGTGTGTCTGTGTGTGTGCGTGTGTGTGAGAGAGAGAGACAGAGAGAGAGAGAGAGAGAAAGCCATGGAATGAGGTTGTCCTGCATATGCTCCTGCATTCCAATAGGACAGATTTGCGGTTTTGTTAAATGTAGACATGTCTGCTTGTCCTCTGCTTTACAAGCCCTGACTGTTGTCTCCATGTGTGACTGCATTGTAGGTGAGCTGAAGGAGATCAAGCAAGACATTTCCAGCCTTCGTTATGAGCTCCTGGAGGAGAAGTCGCAGGCTGCCGGAGAGCTGGCTCTGCTCATCCAACAACTTGGTGACAAGTTTGGCAAGAACACCATGAGACACTGACAGAACTTGCAAGAAGGGGAGAAGAAAAGCGGGACAAATATGAAAGAATAGAGGAGGGCAGAAAGTAAGGTCCAAATGGATATTTTTTAAGACCTTTGTAAAAATATAAATGAGAACAAAAAGGGGGGGGTCTTGGGTTAACAAATAAAGCACATATATAAAATATTCTCAGTCAAAAGGCAAGTGGTGTGTTTATGCCATGACCAATTGGGGGAATCTGAAAGCAGGAAACAACAAAAGCAAGTGTGAGTTTAAAGGGTCAGAGTTGAAGTAAACTCAGTTGGAGTGGGTTTTTGTTGACAACTGAATACTAATTAAAGGCAAGGTCTTCGGGGAATGAGAGAGAAGAGAGAGACAGAGGATGGGGTAGGGTCAGAAGAATGAAAAAGAGAACTTCAGCAACATGAGAAGTGAAAAGGCATCACATGCCAGAAGATTAAAGCAGTGCAACAAAGAGGGCCGCCATATCTGCTGCCTAGAGATATTGGCATGTTACCCACATGAAGGAGAGAGAGAAATGCCAATTTAGAGAGAGGATGACACAGAGGTTCTTTATAAGAATAGGCATAGTGAAGCCTGTTAAGGTACTGTACACCCGTTTATATACCAGGCTATCTAATTAATGCATTTCAACCCATGTCTCATAATTTCTGATCAGAGCTCAGACGATTCAGGGAAAGGCAGGATGCATGTCTCATATAGAAATGTAACGTCAACCTCATATTGTTATGTTTGTCATAAAGCATTTTTATGTCCACATAACACACAATATAGACTAATTGCTGCTGCTCCATTTGGACAGTCTCCAAGAGATCTCACATTAGAAGAATCTGACTTTCAATTCTGAAAAATGAGGCAATAAGATTGCTCCAGACATCTTACTTTTTGCTTCAATGTTCCATAAATGTTGTAATAATAGCTAACTCATGAGAAGCACGTCCAAATAGCTCATAAAAAAACAAGGAGAAACAAGTCAATATATGTAATGCATATTTTAACAGCTGCATATCAATACAATATTAAATATGATCTAGATAACCAATGTACTGCAATGAACTAGTGACTCATCCAGGGTGTTTCGCACCTCATTCACGTAGCCAGCTGGGATAGGCTCTAGCATAACCCACGACCCGTATTTTGGATAAGCGGCTAAAGACGAGAATTAAAATTGTCTATTCTTTAAGAAGATGAATGAATGAATAACCAATGTAAATATTTTCGTTTTTTTGAACCGTTGTAGCACACCGACATGTTTTACTTCTGCTGAAATGTTCTCAAATAAGTGCATTTACCACGGGGGCAGGAAATCCAGATTGCTTCAGTCACTGGAGATGAAAAAGTTGTGTGAGATATAGAGATAAATGAAGAAATGTGAGATTTTATTTATGGAACAGCAGCATAATCGATCCAAATTTTGCTGCTGAGGCTGTGTGGAGTAATTTTATGGTCTTACTTTTGGAGACTTACTTTTTTACATACAGCTGCACAAGCTAAATGAGTCTTTTAGATTTCACCAGAGATTTGAATGAAGGCATTTGGAAATTATAGCATTTTATTTTGAACAAAGTACCTTATCTACAGCAAACAATATAGAGGAGTAGATACGAATCTGGGGCTAAGGATTTTGTCTCCAAGCCAAAACATCTGATGTTATTGTAACATAAACCTAGGACCGTTAATAACAAATATACAGTATCTCTTCACTTATATTCTGTAATCCTGTCCAATCCAGAACAGAGACATGATTGTACAATTTGAATGAGATTCTGTAGAATACTGTATTGTTGTTATCAATCTTTATTACGTTATGATACCCCAGTAATTTCTAAATTCAACTGCTTCTGAGAAATATAATCCTGTTTATTTTTTCATGTAGTAATTCAATGATGTCATTATCATCATTAGACACTTTCACTGTTGAATTTTTAATCAATTTATGGAATAGGTCCCACCAAGAATTTAGCACTGGAATCAAATAATTGGAATGAATCATACAATTCCTCCTTTTCATATAAAATGAAAGCACTTCATGTATCTGTTCAGATTTGACAAGGTTCTAAAACTTGTGCAATCTACTGCAGTGCAGTGGACTCAGCACACATCTTTACACCATTTAAGTAGGATCTTTCACTAATGTTTGCTGTTGCAGACACACAAATGTTAATTCGAGTCATGTTTTCATTGAAGATAAACAGTGGGATTTAAACTTGTGTCTTCACTTATTTGTAATATGTGTTTGTCACAGAATGTGTAGAAATCTATAATAAGTAATGAAAAGATTCCCAAAGTTTTATCATTCCATCTCCTGAAGTATAAATTACCTGAAATGCTGTATTTTTAACGGTCAAGCAAGAAATATTGATTAAAACAAAATCTTTTATGGTATATTGTCATATTTTTGATCCTTGGATTAAAGAGAGCAAGCTCAAAACTGTTTAATCATTGTCTCATTCCAAAACGTATCCTGAGCACTGATGATATGGATGCTGAGTTTTGAACTGCCAGGCAGGAGGCCTAGAGGAAGACCAATGAGGAGGTTTATGGATGTAGTGAAAGAGGACATGAAGGTAGTTGGTGTGAGAGAAGAGGATGCAGAAGACAGGGTTAGATGGAGGCAATTGATTCGCTGTGGTGATCCCTGAAGGGAAAAGCCGAAAGGAGAAGAAGAAGATTCTCTACAATTCTGTCTCTCATGGACAATTACTGATATTTTCCAAATACACTCAAGCATGGACACAGCTTCCATCCCATAGGCATCAATGACCTCCTCGAGCCAAATTAGTCATTCTTTGCTGTGTCTCATTAGAAGGAAGCCCGCCAGAGAGGAACTAATGAGGGCCAACCTTAAACACATAAGAGATGGTTGAAGAGCAAGTAGACGCACTAATCATGTCATATATAAATAAAATATTCATCATGGTCGTAACTAACCTCCAAATATTTTACTACTCTGATAGGACAGTATACCTAAAAAATCATAATTACAGTATGATGACCAGTGTGATGTTAAACGTTCTAGTCATCTGCGAAACTCCATTATCCAGTTTTTGGAGCCGTCACATAGCTGATGGAGTGAGGGAGAACAGGGCTGTCGAAGGGCTATCAAAAGAAAAGCCTCATTAGTGTTTACCAATTCTTCTAAGCCACAGTTCACTGCATCAGGATGGTTGGAGGGATTGAAATGACAACTCAATGACAAGCCCTCCAGGTGGCTCAACTGGCCCTCAAGTCTGTGATGAAAAATGGGAGCACAGGCAGCTATGATTATACTTAAAATTGCAAGTGGAGAGCATGGTACAGCATGAACACACAAATAAATATGTGGGGTGTGTATTGGACTCAACTTTCTGTTCTGATAAAGCGTTTGTGGGTTTTAATGTTAAGCATAAATAGGCTTGGAAGGGTGAAGTATCTTGGTTTACTGTACAAGTTTTCCCTATCATTTTCTGAATACCCACTCTATCAAACCTGAACAGGAATTTCATTTCATTGTCCCTCTGGTGGGATATATTTACTCACCAGGACAAAGGATTGAGAGTTAATTTGCTTCAGAATATTCATACAGTCTGAAAACCTCTTAGCAATTTCATTAAATCAATTTTCAGAAACCAGTCAGGATTATTGTGGAATTTAAAATGAGCAAGAATTAGTTTTCTCTTCAAATGATTTAATTTAGGCCCAACACAAATCTTTTCATCTGGAAAATGCCTGTTGTATGTCATACATTCTGTCTGGTGTCTGCCTTTCCTGTGTACACCAGCTGTCACTATCATAATAAACCAGAAGTTTATTATGATTGCCAAAAAACAATCTTAAAACAAATTATTATTTTACATTATAATTATAATAACAAAATAATATTGATCCTGTTGTTATAACAAATGACATATTTAATGCTCCTTTTTCCACACTGTAACATATATTCAATGGTGTAAGACAGTAATTTCAAATAAAAATTCAACATCAAAATGTTACTTCATACCTTACAATTGGCACTTCTCATAATCCAAACCGAGTCACATCCCATCTCTTTTTATAACTGCATGGAAACTTATAGCAGGAATCATTATCACTTTCTGTATCATTGTCTCACAACATCTTTATTATTTTTATCTCCTCGATAAGTCACCATTTGTCTAACTATAATCTGGGGATCTAACATGTCCACTGTTCAGGGATGAATTACTGATACATAATGCAACACTTGAATTGCAACACTATACTGTATTTCCTGTAAATATTCTCCTGTTCACTCTCTGTTAGAGCTGTGTATGAGTATGCAAGTAGAATAAGCAAGACTTAGACAGAAGGTTCTGTTTATAACAATGCTGGCGCTGCTGCTTGTCATATACAGCAACATTTCCCTCGGTGTATTAATATATCGACAACATACTTTCCCTTTTATGGACTGCCCAAGGTTGTGGCCAATACTGTTCATCTTCTGACTCCCTTAGCTTTTCTTTCTCCTTTGTTTACCTCTGTGTTGGGTTTTTCATGTGCTGTCACCCTCTCTCATTCACACACCCTTCTATTTTCACTTTGAGTTTTTCAATATGCTGTTTCATCCTGTCTGTCTCTCCTCTTTTGTTTTCTGTTTGTATCTACACGCTTTTAATATCTCTTCTTTTCCATGCCAAACTAGTCGTGTCTAAGTATTTCCTCGAATTTACATTGTGGCCTTGCACAATAACTTGTGCTGAGGACTCCATAAAAAGTATACGCACCAAGTGACCCAGAATAGTATGCCTCCATGCATGATTGCTCTTCGCCACATGAAGATTTGTGTGTGTGTGTGTGTGTGTGTGTGTGTGCGTGTGTGTGTGTGTGTGTGTGTGTGTGTGTGTGTGTGTGTGTGTCAGTTAGGGAACTATACAACATCCAATTTGAATTTCATTCAAAGAAGCTGATGCCAGCAGAGTCATCAGAGTCAGCATTACCAGCCAACTGTTAACAAGCGTCTCATATGAAGATGGCTCACTTTCTCTGTGTTCAAGGAACTGCCCATCGAAAATTTCTTCACATGTAGAGATTTCTCACTGATGCTCAGTTTGATGCTGATGCCGACTCTTCATCTTCATCTGCTGCTTCACTTAAAATGCTTGCTTTGGAGGCTCTTCATGTACAATACGTTACTGCTTTTTAGGCAAGAGGAAACAGTTTGTCGTACTACCTACAGATTCTATCACACACATACAGTATGTGGAGACTAAGAATGGATTCAGTACATAATAAACTTCTTCATTCCCATTCCAATCCATTGTTTCTTATGTGCAAGTGTTTTATCTATTTATTTGAAAAGAATTGGTGTCTCACTTACGTAATTTTTTGTCAACTTTTATATTTAAAACATGGTTTCAACTTCCAACTAGGAAGTTTATCCTTTTCTTTGAAGCTTTTATTTTGGATCCCTCTGTGGACTTGATTCCCCTTTTATGTTTTTTTAAGTTCTTTGCACTCCTTTCTCTCACAAACTCGATTCTGCCCAGTATTTAATCCCTTTCTGTTCTGTCTCCAATCTTTGTGTCAAATCTTATCGTTTTGATGGCATGGCTTTGCATTGAAATGGTGGGAACTGGCAAAATTAGTCACCATTATTTGTGCAAGTAGTTTTGCCCTCTGCATTACGTTTAACTGTCCTCCATTAAACTACTCAACTCCTCTCTGGGGGAGTTTAAGAAGAAGAAAGTCCACATGAGAGCTAAGGGATGACACACACAATACAGCAAAAACAATACAAACACTATAGACATTTCACTATACCCATACTTAACCAGGCCTGTTGATTTTTTATTTCTATGCCTATTTATGATTTTCTATTTATATATTCTTGATTGGTTATTTATTACTCTTTCTATTTGGTGTTGTACTACTTTCTATGTGCTGGTGCTTTCTGTGTGCTTTTTCTGTGTTTTGTGTACTTACTGTGCTGTGTGCTACGGAGAAATTAATTTCCCTGACGGAACCTCCTTAAGGGATAAATAAAGTTATACTCTACTCTCTACTCTGATTCACTCATCCACGCATGGCTAACATGACTGATACCCTTCATACATACACATGACATCAGTAACATGCTTTTGCTCATTTGTTTTAGTTAAATAAAACTAACATTGACTGTTACATCTGTGTGTGGCCTCCCTTTTGTTGCCAACCTTGAGCCAGGTGGTAACAGAAATAACACAGTGTGTTCTTGTTTTGTCATATTAAAAAAACAAGTAGTCTTCAATGGTGTGTATAGATTTTAATGTGTAACATCTTTAATGATCATCCATTGTTTTTGGCAGTTTCTGCCATCAGACTTGGAAAAAGTTGTGGAAACTTTCCCCCCTCCCTAAAATGACAAGGACTTGTTTACAGAGAAGATGTCTATATCCTAAATTCACACTTAATACAGCCATTCAGCTTTTAACTTGTATTGTTGAGATAAAAAAAAAAAAAAATCTGAAAAAAATAAAGTCTCATAGCTGATACCTTTAGAGATGGTTTCTATGTTCCTTAATACCAAGTCTCCACAGTTTTGTGGGTAGAGCCCGTGGGCAGTATGAGATTCTTGACCTGCTGCATTAGATGATGGAGGGGTACGACGACTTGGGAGAATACAGGGTCTTTAACCCTGAAAAAATCTTTGCAGAGGAATTCTTTGGTGACCTCAACACCTTTAAAAACGTATTCCTGGTATGTTTTTTGTGCATGTGAATGAAGAGTTATGTTTCATCTTTTCAAAAGGGTGCAGGTGTAGCTGTAGTATGTTGTTGCGCCATATGATGAAAAAGGGACAGCCTATATTATTTTGAAGTTTTCTGTCGGGGAAGTGTATGCTTTTATTTTTAAAAGTGGAAAGTACCGCTTCCGCAGACACGTCAGGCGTCCGACTGCGTTCGTCAGATGATCAAGAGGTTTGAGAGCGGCGGGTGGGAGAGCAGCTCGTTAACGGAACTAAACACAAGTGAGTGTTTTTCACGTGCTGGAAGAACGGACCCTCACTCATCATATCCACGAACTAAACAACAAGCAGTGAAACAGAATCGGAAAAGAAAGGAGTCTGAAGAGCGGAGTAAGAGATTCAGATTGGCCAGGAAAAAGGCTGAGAAGGAGGACGAGGAGAGGCAGCAACTTCTTACTGTTAACACAGGTCACATTTGTTTCATATATTTATAATGTATCGGATCTTGTGTTGAGAGTGACTGAAAGATGCAGAATCAACTCACTTCTCAAAGTTTGTATTTCCCTACGATTCGAGTTTTGGGGCAGTCACACACTTTTGTGAAGCAGTTGTGTCTCTGGAAGATTTCTATCAATAGTTGATGACTTGTGTTTTGAAGTAAGACGGAAACAAACTCAGAACATGAAGACAAAAAGTGACGTGTACAGCCGCTCCACCTCTTCAGTCCTCTAAACTGGAGGGTGTGCTTTTATAAAAGAGAGCTTCAAGAGACTAATTTCTTTATGTCAAAAGATGGTTATGCTGGTATTCAGCAAATGTTTGTTAAATTCCTGCCGAGCAGACTCGTGCGTGTGTGCACTGCATATTATATACAGTATATATATATATATATTATATATACAGTATATACACATTGAAAGAGAAGCCTGAGGATGCGGAGGAGCCTAATTAGAAGCAGCAGAGTAATTAGAAGTCCAGTTAGACACCCTGGGCTTAACACACACAGACCAGTATTATGATGTCTGGGTCTCAGATGCAGGGAGAGTGTTAGGGTAATTGCCTCTGTAGATGTGACCGTAATAAAATGTTAAGTATGTTGAAATGTTGTGTGTTGAAATCTTATGTATGTTCAAATGTGAAGTTTGTTGAAATGTTTTGTATATATACTGTATATAACAAATTTTAAAAATATAAAAAAATTCTTTAGCCGCTGTCTTTCTCTTGCTCGTCGTACACTGGCCAAAGAAGGGAAACATGCTTATAAGTATGTTGAGTAGAATTTAAAAAAAGGTTCGGTTCATAAACATTGCGTTTGACATTTCTCATGATTTCATTGTGCCCGTTTGTAGTGATGTCCGCTTTGTTTTGGCGCTCAGATACTCGCCCAGGACTCGGTGGTCGTTCCCTTGTGAACCACTGCTTCGAATCCTGCTTCAAACATGGAAAAACCATGTGACTGATGACGTTTGACACAAACAAGTGCTTTGAAACACTAATCACTTCATTCCCCAGGTGACACAATGACCAGGTGAACCAGTGTAGTGGTTTGGATCAGTGGGCGGGGCTTCGAAACACCTGAGGGTCCCAGATGTGTTAAAATGGATGAAGCCGTGCGGTGCACCGCATGTTGTATCAATACCTTCTTGACTGATCAGATTAGTGTTCGGTTTGCTGACGGTTCGCTTTCCAATTGCTTTGCAATGGAACCAACCAGAAAGAGTCTGGAAACATTTTGAACTGGTGCTGCCGAACAAAGTAGATTTTATTTTCTAAGAAACTTATTTTCAAGCTCTGTTGCTCACACAGTAGAAAATAATAAACCACACATGTGTATTAAATTAAAATCAAATATCATAAGACATGAACCCCTTCCATACATCTATTGGGAAGACAGTCCTAAACCCAGGTACAAGTCCTGGCCGAATACATTGAAAACTGTGACTTGGTGTTGTAGCCTGTCTGGGGGGTAACTCTGCCCAGTAAGACCCCTTGTGGCTCCTTCAGTTTGGTACAATATCCACATCCTCTTCAGATGACTCATCAGCGGATTTGTGTGTGTCTGACTGCCCTTGTTCAGTGGGGGGACAATAAGCTCGGTCTTCCATATCTGAGATGTCAGAATCTGAGTCAATGACTGCGACTGGCTCTTCATCCCATCTGTCCTGGATCATTTGCAGGGCACGGTCCAAAGGGATCCTAGCTGGCCTCCTATCAGCCATTTTCGTATAAATAAAATAGAAACACACATTTAACCGGTAATGTGATCACACGTTAGAATATATCACGAAAAACGTAAGTTCATAAATAGAGAAATAACTTACGCGTATATTGCGCTGTAGCAGTGGAGAGCTTGCTGACACCAGGTGTGTTGACTGGAAAGTTTCAGCAGAAGTGAATAATTGTCAACAGGTGTCTAAGTGGAACAGTAAAAGGGGCTTAAAACTAAAGTTTCGTACAAAAATCCATAAAAACTACTTGGGGGAGTGGGGTAGTGATACAAAAAATTGCAATTTCTCGGAAATACTTCATTATATTTTAAAAATGAAATGACCTCATGTCACAAACATACTTTATGAGGAATACCTGGAATATGAATATATTACAAGTTTTTATTTTGAAGCTGTTGAAGAAAAACAGCCCACGGGGTCATGCCTGACCCCACATGTGCATCTAAGGGTTAAGGATCGAGTAAACATTTCAGGGGTGAATATAGTGCTAGCAAGACCTGTATGCTTTATTTTTATGATAAGCTCGGGGAAAATTTAGATGTTCACCTGACAGACGGTGCTGAAGACATACTAGTGTAACATAGGAGAAAAGGAGGAACGATGAAAGCAGTAGAGGCAGACAGATGAAAATTAAACAACAGGCATGAAGAAACAGGCAGACGGACAGGAATGACAGGTAGATAGGTGCATTCAGATAGCTACTGGCAATATTTATCTGACTTCAGCTACTTCCCATCTGCTGATGCTCTTCCTTCCATCTACACACACACATACACAATAACATTATGTGGGTGGTTTGTGTATGTCGGTGCGGATTTGCTACTTTTTTAATTTATTTATGTGTTTCGGCACTCTTCTTTCCCAGATGTGATTTCCAGGAGCAGGTGCTCATTGTTTTATGAATGATTGTGACTGCCCAACAAATAATTGTGATTAAGATAGAGCAGAGTAATTGTAATTCCTATAGTGTGCTTTCAAAGCCAATTACGTCTTCTAAAGATGATGGGTATCAAGGTGACTTCAGTGGACATTTTACTCCTTCTTTGGGTCTAAATCAAGTGTGGTAATCCAGGTCCAATTAGGGTTTCACTGAGTGTGAACATGTATCATTCTTCCTCAGGTATGATTTGGTCAGAATGCAAGGAGATCTGGAGTAATGGGCCCAAAGAGTATGTCATGCACCTGTGGAATGTTTTGGACTTTGGCATGTTGTCCATATTTGTGGCATCTTTCACGGCATGCTTTATGGCATTCCTCAAGGCATCCAAAGCCCAGCATTATGTGGACATGCACGTACTAGACGAAGACATCAGCAATGCTTCACTGCCTGAAGAAGTTGCATACTTCACTTTCGGTAAGCAGTTGCTAAATATGAATATAATTAATTAAGATGAGCCATATTATATTTGATTAAAGCTCATGTTAAGTCATTTCCTATATATTTCCTTTATGTGACAATCTTTTGTCCTTAGCCACAGTGATCGCATCTATTCATCAATATATTTTTCTGATCAACACAAAAACAGCAGGTCTTCAAATAAATGCTTCTCAAAAAAGGCTAATTTGACACCACCTGATGAAATATAATGGCCTTCATGAGATTCTCAGACAAACATTGGGCTAGATGAATCACTGATGAGGAAGAGCATATCAAAAATATCAACCTAAGCACCTGTGATAACACATTTGTCTTGACGCACTGCTGCTGCAGCCTGTTCTCGCCGTCTTTCCAGCTCAAGAACAGCTCCTCTCAAACAAGAAGTTATCAACACATTCGCCAGCTTCAGGCTACTGGAATGTACTGTACACCCCTGAGTGGCCTGCTCAGAGAGCCTACATCAGTACTGTCATCTGCTGGTTTGACACTGTCATGACACATTATTGAACAGAAGGTGTACAGTTTATTACCAGTGTGTCTGGTATTGATATCCATATGTCTTGTTTTCTTTGCTAAGAGGATAAACTGTATGCACTCCCATTTAACAGCAAATTATATCTTGAACTTGATTCTTTTTTCTTGTCTTTAATCATTTTTTTTTCATTATGGCTATTAATTGATTTTTAATTAACTTCTTTTGTACCTCCTTTTTCCTTCAAGGTTAATTACATCCCGCTTCAAACCGTTGATGTATTGTGATTGTCAGTGTTCATGCGTTTGTCCGTCCGTCCGTCAGTCTGTTTGTCCGTTGGTTAGTCCACCAAATATCTTCTTAAATGTTGCAGATACATAGATGAAACAAAAAGCACATTACTCGGACGGCAAAGGGGATGAAAATGAGATGATGACCTAGACTTTGAGAAAAGTAGGTCAAGGTCAAATTTCAACTTTTGTACACTCACGAACCGGATAACATAGAAAGACGAAGGAGAAGGCCAGTGTGAGTAAGACCATAGATCAAAGCTAGTGCTTTTATCTATGACAGTAGCTCACTGAACAATCAAAGATATTTTCAAGTTCATGTTCATCTTGATCATGATGTTTGTGGCCTTTGCGCCCGGGATTTTTCACCTATACTCATACTACCTGGTAGCCAAGTACAATCCTGTCTATATGTGTCACTTTTTAAATGAAGGTTATGTGAAGACATTGATAAGCAGGGTGCCCATGAAAGTGTGTGCACTACGTGTGGAGGCGAAGCTTTATTGTAGCCTAGGCTCTTTACTGCATGACAAACCCCTGCTTTTCCAGTCACGCTTCAGTTGTACCCAAACAACAAATAGAAAAGTTCTGAAATAAATAAACCTGGTATATTTTCATGATGGTCTTGCTGTTCATGTTTATATATGAATTGATAGGAAGTTAATTAAAAGGAATACAGTATTGTCAAAAGGCTCTCATTGGTTGTGGCTACATTGCAGACAAAGGCACAAAACAAGGAAATCCTCAGAAGATAAATTGTCACATCTTGCGTAATGTTCTGGTAGGATGACGAAGTTTTCAGAGTTGAGTCACTAATCGGGGTAGGGTGGGTCATGGTGAAACAATTGTAGTATTCTCCATCCATCCATCCATCCATCCATCCATCCATCCATCTTCAACCGCTTCTCTGGGTCTGAGTCTCAGCAGGAATGCCCATACTTCCCTCTCCCCAGACACCTTCTCCAGCTCCTCCAGGGGGAGCCCGAGGTGTTCCCAGGCTAGCCGAGAGACATAGTCCCTCCAGCGTGTCCTAGGTCTTCCTCGAGGTCTCCTTCCGGTAGGACATGCCCGGAACACCTCCCCAGGAAGGCGTCCAGGAGGCATTGGGAACAGGGAGGCATCCTGACGCCTCTGTTCATCATCGAGGCATACAACACATTCTTATGACCCACCTGGTCTCCTACCGCCAGTAGAACGTCCTCCACCAACATGGTGTTATCCGGAGGGACAATCCGTACTCCCTGCTGGAGTGACGGAGGTGGCAGCTCGGCGGGCGCCATTGCGCCCGAAGTCCTCACAACACCAGCAAATACACAAATAACGATTCACACACCAAAAAAGATAAAGGGCTTACCTGACCATGTACATAGTACAGAAGAAAAAGAAAGGATGCAATTAGTCCAAGCACAAAGACAGAAAAATTATTCAAACCATTCGCGCCACTCGATCCACCACTCACACTCACGCTCACCAGAAACTGGAAAGGGGAGGGGAGAGGAGAGGACAGGGGATACTTGCTGATATTTTGACATTTGCCAGCACATTATATTGTACCTTATGCATAAGGGTAATATTATCATATTACACATACAGTTGAGTTTACAATGTTCTTATTGGGTGCAGTAATGGCTCTGTTTGCCTGATTTAATGGTTTTGAGATGCCTTCCAGAATTCAACTAGTTGAGGTCTATAGTGCGATGAGGCCTTGAGAATACCATATGCTTTTCTGAGGCAGACAGTTCCCTAACTGTCCTCAAGTGAGGGGAGAGTACAGGCAATGATTGGGGGCTGGAAATGACTATCTGGAAATTATTTCCCTCTGGTGCTGTGGAGCAACTAGCAAACACACATATGCAGTAACTCAGAGCAGTGATTCTCAAGAGGTGATTTTGTGTTTTCTGTGTTTGTGGGTGCAATACTGGGTGTGGAGGTTTTGTAGTAACCGAGTCTGCAAACATCCCCGTTGGGGCCTGTTGGTGAGCCTGAGAGCTGTGGAGAACCACTGTAAGTCTTAAGAGCAATGACCTAGAAAGTCCTTGATTCTGAAGTGGTCAGTATTTGTTCAAACTCCAGTAGTTAAGTGGCCGATTTGCTTGAGATAGAGGCAGAGCTTAGGTGATTAGGAACAACCTCATGGTGGTCCCCTGATGTTCCAGACAAAGAACTGTGACAATGGCATCCTCCATAGATCAATTTACTCTGTATGCATATTGATTTGAGTCCAATGTGGATGGGAGGCTGGTAATGATGTGGCATCAGACCAGTTTCTCCGAGCTCTTCATGATTACTGCTGAAGGTTCCACCAGAAGACAGCCATTAAAGCAGATGATGGTGGTCTTTTTGGCAGCAGGATAAGTGTGGCAGACCTAAAGCAGGGATTGAAACTTGTTTGTGTGTGTGTTTCTATGTAGCACAGCAGCAATTTTCTTAAAAGAAATGACAAAGTAAAATTTGATAGACTTTGGGTTTTTAGTTGCCACTGGGGATTTTGTCTAAAGACATGTTTGAACTGCAGGATTTATACTAAGTCATTCAAGCATCATGTGTGCTCATCCTTTCACATCAGACGCACCCAGAGTGATGGTGGATCTTTCAATGTCATTGTCTCCTATTTGTAGGTCAGTCATTCATCTTTGGCTACTGACAGAATCTTTTATCTCTATTTATGTCAGAATGAAAACTACATAGGTATGTTGTCGCTCACTGTCACATACTTCTCAGAAAAAGATATCTGCAGATTCCAACAAATGACATTAGACTGTGTTGAATATCTGACAGAGCTTTCTTGGTTGTGATTTCAAATGAAGAATGGGAAAGATTTAAGTGGCTTCCAAGAAACCAATGTGGAAAGAATGATAACAGCAAGGTAACCGTTAATGGGCAATTTCTAATCCAATATTTAGTAGTAAATAAACCATTAATTATTAGTTAACTAAGAAACTAAAAAGTGACATAATATTCATGTTATAATGAAGAATATTCTCAATAATTTCAGAGCAATAACTATATAAATATGATGATTAGTTATCTTCTCTATTTAAATGAGATGTTCAATTATCCGCAAAATATAATGACCACAGTATATTATTTATTTATGAACTTTGTTTCTTTTTTCTGTTGTTTAATAAGAAAACACTGACTAGTACTCTACTACTCAATCAGTTGTCAGCTAACTTTCAAGAATTCTGTAAAAACAATCAGTGTTTTCCATCCTTCGTCTTAAACATGATTCCCTAACCAGAAATGTTTCGGCATGTAAAGGCATGTGGTACAGTTAGGATCAGACTCAACTCCCACTGACCTCAGAATTTGTTCAAGGTTGGAGCAATAGGCAGTTGTTATCACTTGGATAATTTACCACAGAAGTGTCTACATTTGTCTTTACAGACTTTTTTTTTGCTCCACTTGCCTGGATTACTGTTGATTTTCTCAACAGTATAAAAATAAAGCAATTAATAACAGTACAAGAATGAGCACGATTACTGAGCACGGTTACTGCTGTTTTGTTTCTAGTTGTGCTCGAAAACTGTCCCATGATTTTAACATTTCTTGCTGGCAGTATTTCCCTGCCATCTGCTGCATCTGGTTATTTATTTATTTATTTATTTTATTTCGTTTTTTTTTTTTTTTTCGAACATGTTAATATAGCAGACTTTACACCTTCATCATATTTAACATCAACAACAACATCCGAAAAAAAGGGCAGACGGATATAAGCCAATAGGCTTGTGAAATTCCCGTCCCCCAGAATCAACAGACATCTCTCTCATTTGAATATGTAATCAACAAACTCAGACATTAAAGTTTTCAACCAGCTCATACATTGAATTTTGACAGACGTTCATACCTTTATCCACTTCCAGATATTAGCCTTTTACCCTAGAGTATAACCATGTTTATATTCTTCCTAGGAACACAAGGTTTGTTAACATCATGGATAGTCAAAACAAGAAGTTGGCTAGCGCCAGTGTTCTCCACAAGAATATAATGATCATATTCACCTCTTTCAGCAGACAGTGTTTATACAAGAATTAACCAGTTTGTTGCAGACACTTTAACAATTTTACATGGAATTATATTGTCAAAAGATATCAATATGCTCTTTAAAGTCTCAAAGTTAATGTTATCCCATGTTATCACAAATATATGTTTTGTTTTTTTTAATGTTGTTGTCCACCTGATTGTCCACCTGTGGGCTCTGTACTGTATGTCCATGTGTTACAGACACATTTATCTTTAGTGTGTGTGCAGCTGTGTTTCATCTATAAATAGTTTTTATTTACACATAACTGTTAAGCATTATCAGGTCAGAGAGGTTTAAAATTGCCTTCAACCCTTCAGATTTGCTTGTAAAAAATATTACATCCCCAAAGCTTGTAAGCTGTATGTAAGTGGGTGGTGGCCAATACCAGGTGGAGTAACATTATATACTAGTCTATGTTACATTTGTGCCGCTATTTGTTAAACTGCACCAGATGTCTGGCTACTATTATCCTCCCATATTCCTCCTGTCTGGTATATGAAGCCTGGGAGCAATTTGCACGTTTATGACCTGCTGAGCATGCATCTTAGAATCACTGATGATAAAAGACGTGTGATTGGACTTCTAGTGTAAGGGCTCATCTTTCCCATACTGACTTACCCCACACTGTGGTGTGAATCTAGCAGCTTCTCTGCTCGGAGGACTTAGAGGCTGTGAGTTCTGGTTGACTGCCCACACAAAGCCCAAGATCCAAGGCAATGTGATGAACAGACAAACACAGCATTGATATGAGACGAGTTTGTCATATAGAATGACAGATGGGGAGAAACATGGGTTAATAGAGTTTAAACGGACAGTCGTAGAGATTGTGGTCATAAGCACTAAAGAAAATTGTAGAAAGACTGCCTTATCATCCCCATGATGATTGTTTAGGCTTCAGAGAGAAATATCATCGCTGATGTCAAAACTCTGTTAAAATCCCAGCAACTTCTGACCTCATCACTGAGGGTTATTTTTGATTATATAAATGTGCTTGTATTCTTGTTTCTGGGGCGCTCCTCTGAATTACCTGTTGACACAAGCTATTGGAGATGTTTCAACATGATGGATGCCTCTTAATTTTGATTGTTGTTGTCATTGTTGCCACAAGGGGTCATTCTCGTGTTAAATCTCACCTGTCTTAGAAGTGGATTGGCACAGATGTCTGGACTGAACTGAAATGAGAAAATAATTACATATTTTACATTTTTTGCTTCTGATGCTTTATTATTATTGTTACTACAGTATAAGAATTTAAATTCAGGCATTATGATTAATTTTTGTGAGTGTTTTGTGTCTGCATGTTTAATATTCTGTCTCAACCAAATGGTTCGGCATGTGATATGTTTGAAGGGGGTAATTGTGAATTCAAAACAACATCTCTCTGTCATTCAGCAGAGGACAAGAGCCAGTACAGATGGAAGTGTATGTGGATGTGCTCTGTGTGTGTGTGTGTGTGTGTGTGTGTGTGTGTGTGTGTGTGTGTGTGTGTGTGTGTGTGTGTGTGTGTGTGTGTGTGTGTGTGTGTGTGTGTGTGACTTGAACTATCTGGTAGGACAAGTTTGATGGGGGGCAGAAGAAAGGGCTGTTCTGATAGCTCTGATACAGGAAAAGGAGCAGGCAGCCAGGTGGAGGTACTAATGACACCTCAAGAGGGTCCATTCCGACTCAGGGACAGAAGGAGGGATGGGTATGGTGTAAGAGTGTTGCAGATGATATCACTGTCATACATAGGCTCACACAAGCTAACATTCACAGAATACACACATGTATGCGCAGCTGGATAGAGTTTAATGAAGACTGAGCAGAAATAGCCACACTTACCCAATCCCCATAGGAGAGAAGACTCAGACAGGGCTATCTGACTCATGCACAATGCTTTCTGTTGAGTGCACACACAGTAATGTTCTTAAATGTGCAAATACACTTAAGTGGGGTGACACATGCAAGGGGAAACACTTTCACACCTTCTCAGCCTCCTTTTTTTTGGGGATATCCAATATCAGGTGCTATGGAGGGCGAATAAACATTTATGTACAGATCAATTCACACACACTCTTATCAGGATTCTGATTTGGACAGTGCCACTGAGGCAGTGGACCTGTCTCCATGTTTTAGTCAACCATGCATGACAACACTGCCTAGAAAGAGAGACAGGGAGAGGTGGAGGCACAAAAAGGAGAAATGTGTGCAACTTTTTTGAAATAGTCAAAGGTGAAAGCTGTGCACATTTTCTGGGCAAGACCTTGAAAATTCTGTTTAAAATTACAGATGCTAAACTAAATAAATGCATCAAGGAGCAAGAGGAAAATGTAAGGAAGGGTGATTTTGGCTCAGTTGCAAAAAATGTATCAGACAAGCCAGGATTCTTTGAAAAAGGAGAAAAAAAAGGATAAGAGGTCAAACAGCTTGAGAAACAGACAACTGTACAGGATTAGCTTGGGTTTAAAGTAGACGTGTTTCACTAGGAGCTGTTTATAATGGAGAGGTGAAATCAGAAAATTAAAGTGACAATAATAAAATAATAGTGTATGTGCTGAATATACATTATATCCGCTGTTCTGTTTCCATCTATTAAAGCATATTACTTTGCCACTTCTCTGTGTATCATTACGTTTGATTTTACATTTTGATTGGTATTATTGGATTGCTTTATTTGGTCTATGTTTTATATTAGTGAGGCATAATCAAATTGAAAATCACAATTAGACACTGTGGGTAAGACAAGAAATATATCAGAATAATGTTAGACGTTTTAAATGGAGAGTAAGATAGACAGAGAGGACCGAAATAGTGGAATGAATGTGGAATGAATGTGGAACAAAACACGTATTTGGAGAGAAGTACATCAAGTTGCACTGTGAGGACAAGAACCAATGCAGTCAGAGACTGCAACATCCCGCAACACCCCTAAATTCAAAATTTTACCCTGACCTACTTGCATAGGTCAAAGATCAAAGCTAGTGCTCTGACCTACTTTCATAGAACAAAGTAGTAGCTTCAATCAATCAATCAATCAAGTTTTATTTATATAGCGCTTAATCATGGCAGCAGACATTTCAAAGCACTTTAACAGACAGAGAAACCCAACTGAACCCTCCAGAGCAAGCATAAGCGACAGTGGCGGGGAAAAACTCCCTCAATGAGAAAGAAACTCCGGGCAGGACCCAGACTCTTTTGGGCGGCTATCCGCCTTGACCGGTTGGGTGGAAAAGAACAGCGTCAGGGAGAGAGAGACAGAGAGAGAGTGACAGATAGGCCAGATAGAGAAGGTGTCAATATGGTTAAGGTTATGTTTCCCATTGCTAAAGTCAAGGCACAAATACAGCTACGGTCTTACTCACACTGGCCTTCTTCCTCGTCTTTCTATCTTATCCAGTTCCTGAATGTACAAATGTTAAAATTTGACCTTTACCTGG
The DNA here is from genome assembly GCA_013358685.1 of Antennarius maculatus. Taxonomy (NCBI): domain Eukaryota; kingdom Metazoa; phylum Chordata; class Actinopteri; order Lophiiformes; family Antennariidae; genus Antennarius; species Antennarius maculatus. The sequence continues at coordinate 14,082,316 of CM023614.1, read as the reverse complement.
TTTTCTCAAGGTCAAGTTCATCATCTCATTTTCATACCTCTGCCACCCACATAATGTGCTTTTTGTTTCATCTTTGTATCTGCAACGGTTGCGAAGATATTTGGTGGACTAACGTACAGACAGACGGACGGACGAACGGACTAACGGTCGAACAAACAAATGCTGACAATTACAATACATCACCGCTTTGAAGCAGGATGTAATGAGGCTGAAGACTGAGAGAACATGTCAGGCAGAAGTAAGGGAAAAACAAGAGGAATGAGTCGTTGTGTGTAGAACTGGCAAGAGTTTGTACATAGTTGCCGAACTGGAATCCTTGTGAGAGAGAGCGATGAGGTCTGCAAGCAGAAGAGGTGACTGAGAGAGAGCAAAGAGTGAAAGAGATTTTTGAGACAAAGTCAGGGTGAGTGAGAGAAAAAGAATTTATTCACTCTGAAAGAGGCTGTGTTCAGCCTTTAGCAATTGAAAATATGTGAATGTGAAGAGACACGACCATAGGACACTCATACCTCCCCTACATGAAATGAATGCTGTTAAGGTGATGCCATGACCCACCCTACTCTGCCTCTGATTAACTCGACATAACAATGACAATTCTCACATAAACTCTCATTTGAAGAACCTTGAATACATTTCATTTCATTTCCTTTTCATGTACCGCCACTGTATCCGCCGTAGCGGGTCACGGGGAGCTGGAGCCTATCCCAGCTGGCATAGGGCGTGAAGTGGGGGACACTCTGGGCATGACGCCAGTGCACCGCAGAGCCACATACAAAGACATACAAACACGCACACACACACTCACTCCTACGGGCAATTTGGGACCGGCCAATCAACCTGAAGCGCATGCTTTTGGAGGTGGGAGGAAGCCGGAGAACCTGGAGAGAACCCACACGGACACGGGGAGAGCATGCAAACTCTGTTGTGAGGCGACAGCGCTAACCACTGCGCCACCGTGCCGCCCCTTGAAGACATATAAAATATAATTTTTACACCAAGCCTGTCAGAGGCAGAGAAGATGGATCAATGCATCATCAAGAATAACATTTGAAAAGGAAAATCTTTGATACTTATGGAGGGAATGCTGGCTCAAGTATGAAGCTGAGAGGCTCCAAAACCAGAATTCCCTGATGACCCCTCGAGTTGAACTGATTAGCATTGATTCCAGCCAGACTTTGGGTTAAAGTTCAGACTCACCAAGCTGAATCAAACAAGAAATCTAATAAACAGCAAGAATGGTTACACTACAAAGATAAAACACTTCTCATTACACTGTAACGTGCCGAGATTAACAAGTCAAAAAATATCCAAAAGACAAAGTACAAACCAATGCCAGACCCTAAAGTATTACTCCCAACATAGCACATGATAAGCAGGTGGAGAGAGGAAATCTTGGTACCTACAATCTACAAGTGAAAAAAAATAAAAGACTGAAAATTTAGCAATAGCTGAGGCATCTGTCATGGAGCTAATAGGCCTACTGCCACTTGTTCTCTATACACATCCAAGCAGCGTGATAACTAGATGGATTTTTTTGACATCCCACGAAAAAAACTGAGGTCTGAAGAAGACTTTTCCCTGTTAGAGGAGAAACTGAGTGACTGTCAGTTGCAACATGCTTCATTTCAGAACACATTCCAACCCTTGGGAACGGAATCAAATCCTTCAGAAGAACATACAGTACATGTAAGGCTGTCATCAGGATGAAGTACCTATGGTATCAATCCCCCTTACTAGATCCTAAGCCTCACATCACTTAAATGCAATCAGGGGTCTCCAGTCCCATTTTCCACCACCCTCAGCAGAGATCTAACATCTCTCCCACCAATCAAGAAGGGCCCTTAAACCACTGACACTTAGCCAATACTGTTATGGGCAGATAAAAAAAATCTAGCCCATGTTAGCTCCATGGGCTACTTAAAAGTACTGACAAAGCTGCTTGTCTGGACACGTAAAGTCATCATTCATACCCAGGGCTTTGAACCAGAATTTTTTGTCAATCGGTTCGTTCCGAACAGAAACGGAATTATAACATTTCCGGTTTTGCGTTCCACCCATAAACTGACGTTCCTGAACTGGTTAGAACAAAAAAATTAAGTTCCTGACCGGTTAATAACGTTCCTTATAAATATAAATATTTAGGTGCCGTATTTTGCACACCATAAGATGTGCTTAAAAGCCTTAAAATTTCTCAAAAATCAACGCTGCGCCTTTTAACATTAAGCGTCTTATGTGTACACTGAGTTCCAAAATCTGTAAAAAAGTTATATGTGTGATTTTAGTCAGCGCTCCGCTAAATCGGCCATTGTCCGCCAACATAGGACGTATTACATCACTACGTACGCCAGCAGCGATAGACCAATTAGAGAACATGACGCGAGGCTACGTCCGGCACACCTCCGGCAGGTACCGGTATACAGTACAGTGTATGCAGGTACTGTACTACAGTACTGCATAACTGCATAACCGCATATGCTGCATAATCGCATTTGTTTGGCTAAAGACCAGCGACAATGGCATCAGCGAAGAGACACGCTTACGACGCAACATGTAAACTCCAGGCTATCAGTTCCGCGGTTGTTCCGGTTCACGTAAAGAGACTGTGGGGCTTTTTTCACTCTTCGCCATCTCTCTTGATCTGTGACTCCATGCACCCCCACACCACCGCTTCTGTCAAAACCACATCAAGCGGCTGAATTCCGAGCTTGCCATCATCATGGCAAGCTCGGAAGAACTCCAACCGCTGGACATTGGTGTAAACAGCCTTTAAACTTAAGCTGCGTGCGTCGTGGAGCGATGGATGAGATGGTGAACACACGTTTACCAGGACTGGAGGCAGTGCCGAGCGAGTCACACCTCGAGTTACAACCCCACAATATGTGCGTGGATGCCTGGACTAACGTGTCTGCTTCGACTTTCCGACTGTCGACTTTTCGACTGTCCGATGTTTCGCAAAAGCTGGCATCATTACCGGACAGCCATCCAGAAACGTGACGGTCAGCGATAGTGAAATTGTAGAGCTATTCAATGCAGACCGAAGATGAGGACTTCGAAGGATTTAGCACCGATTTATCAAAAAGTAAAGAAATAAAAACATACTTAAAAAATAATGTTGGTGTATTTTTTGAAATTTAAATACGCAGTACAACACAGTTCAACCACAGTCACCTTTTTGCTTCCGTTGGCTAGCATGCACCGAACAATAAGGTGCGCCGTGTGTAAAACTACAGAAATAAACTCCGTTATTTAGACTGCGCCTCTTTATACAATGAGCCAAATGGTGCGCAAAATACAGTAACTTAAGGACTTTTAAATTGTCAACTAAAGCAATTAGTTTATATACTACCCTACCCTACAGTAAACAGTACCACAGCACTACACCTCTGCTTTATGCAAGTTATATCACTGTAGTTAAGGCTTATGCCTCCTACTTAGACACTACATGAAATAAGACAAGAATAACTTCCGCCATGTCATTTATTGCTGAACAACAGATCTTCATTGTGCTTCTCCCATAGCTCAACATTGCTACAAAGCGGTGGCAGTACAGGAACACACTGCTCTGAAAATGACTGCAGCCAATGAGTTAATGTCTAAATCATACATTTTTAAGATTGACATACTGCAGTATTTACCTATTAATTGATTAAATTGTGACTGGGAGACTGCCCTTTTCTTACCTGCTTCTGATAGCCGCTAATTCTCTCCGCTCTCATCCCGCGTCCAGTGAATGACAGGAAGTGAAACATGAGGTCAAATATTTTTTTCAAGAACGAAAAAAACCCCGGTATTAACCGGTTTACAATTATTTTGTGTTCCGATTCTGTTCCAGAACGTTAAAAAATATAAAGTTTTCGGTTTTGTTTTCGTTCCTTCCAAGGTACGAAAAGTTTCCGATTTTCGTTTTCGTTCCATGAACCGGTTCAAAGCCCTGTTCATACCAGGTAATAACCCATGTGCAATGCATGTAAATAATGTAATAACAAAACAGTATTTAAATTGCTGCTTAATTATTTTATACAGCATATTTAAGCATAACAGAATAAACATTGAGGACATGGACTAATCACTGCAAGCATAAAACTAATATCATGGGTTGACTGGGTTTGCTACAGTAGAGCAACCTCTCCAAACATATCTTTTTATCTAGTAATGGAAAAAAGAAGCAAACAAACAAATCCACTGAGTATAGTCTCACTGACAGTCACATGCACCACTTCAACATGCGGATAAATTCTGGGAGGGGTTTGTCAAATGTCCATTACTGTAAAAGTTTTAGTGATGAAAAGAGCAAAACCAATGCATTGTTTACCTGGCTGATATTTTTTATTATAGGATACCAAAAATAAGTCCTAACACATGGTTTAGTGCTGCCTATAATAAAAATACAAAGCAGAAAACATGTAAGAAAAAAAATCAGGCAGCTAAAGAGAAGGCAATTCAAAAAGTTGAGCTCGATTCACTATCAAAACATTTTTAATTGCTCATCTTGTGGTGTTATATTCCCAGCTTAACAAGATTTGTTTCACAACTTGCCTCAAGACATACAACAAAACAGTTTTTGTTGCTTTTCTGGCTTTATGTCTCAGTTTGAACCCTGTGGTCTGTCATACAAATACTCACAAAGCCTCTTGAAAGAGTACGCTCACGACAGGCAAACACATCAGATTTGTTCAGTTCCTTGTTCTGTCTCCTTCGATTTTTGTCTCCATCAAACACACACAAAGGCTGCATCAATTCATTTCATTCATTTATTTAAACAGAGGCATAGGTACTATGGAGAGGAGAGGAGAGGAGAGGAGAGAGAGAGAGGAGGAGATGAGATGCTATGAGCGTAGAGGACGTAGCCGGGATGAAGGAGAGGAGAGTCAGAGTAGAGTAGATTATTGCAGTATCTTCTACTGTCTCCTGCTTTCTCTCTCTCTTCTTATCTTCCTCGGTCCCTCTTCCTTCTCTCTTCCTCTCTATCCTCTGACTGAATGGAGGAAGCATGGAGAACGAAGACCAGAGACTGCAGTTCTTTAAATCTATGTATGTATTTATATTCAGGATTCAGACTGTAGAATAAGTTCTATAGATTTATAAAGAAGAAAACATAGGGCAGGAAATAAAAACCAATAAAAACAGAAAGGAGGGAAATCAAAGGAAGAAGATTGATCCAAAAAATTGCCTAAAAGCTGTTTGGTGTGAAAGACTGAAAGAGCTTGAGGGAGGAAGGGAGGAGAGATACAGAGAAAGATATAAAACGTGGAATGGAATGTAATGAGAAAATGGGTGAGAGAGAAAGAGAAACCTAATGAGAGGCAGATTTCAGAAAGGAAGAGGCAGATAGAAAGGAACGAAAACAACAAGAGAGACAAAGATAAAGCTAGAAAGATAGGGGGGGGGTTGATTTTGTTCTGATGGTGATTGGGTTTGGACTGATCCCGCAGAGCTGAGGTGACTCACCAGTCTCCCACACAACCAAACACACACACACACACACGCATACAGCATGTATGCGTGTGTGTCTGTGTGCGTGCGCACGTGTGCGTGCGCGCATTAAGATACCCTATTGGGAGCTGCCAATCTTAATAATAAATAATAACACACTGTCCTGCTCTGCCTCCAGATGCCCACTGTCCCTGCTGATTCACTGCTTGGTGTACAACGCTGCACAACACGTAAACACACACAGACATACACACATGCTTGTTAAAATCATCCTCGAGCACCGAGTATCTCATTTGTCTTACCAACAGTAACAGTATAAAACAACACATGGAATGACCAGCTAACAGGAGCAAAACAATATTTATTGATCTTGATATCCTAGGATATATTTTCGATTTTCATTCATCTCACTTTGTCCCAGAGAGACATCTTATGCTATGCCCAGTGTAAAGAAAAGCAGAAACCCTAGAAAGCAGTGTTGAGTCTGGAAACGGACCTTCTACTCCCATATAGTACATCACTCTATCCTTACCATTCATATCAGTGAATTAGGTAGAAGGAAGAGTGTGGAGGTGCAAAACATGTTGTCATGAACCATATGCTAACTCATATGGGGCCATTTATATCAATTTATCTGCCAAGCTGGGCAGATGAACAGTATGTATGAATAGTCTGCTATGTGTTGAGAGTGTAATTTTAACAATCTCAGAGTTCACTTATCCCTGAGAGTGTCTGGATTCAATAGCGCATTAGTGGCCTGGAATAGAGCCCTTCATCAGTATCTACACTCACATTTTCTGAACAAGAAAATCTAAATCAAGAGAACGTTTCACACGGGTGGGAAGGGAAGAAGTGCTGGAAGAAAGGATAATTTTATAAAACGATAATTGGAAAAATTGCACAATCAGGGCCAGATAATTGTCCTTTTTTTTCAAGTTTTTTATTTCAGAGCAATGGACAAATGTTTTTTTAATTTTCAGAGAGAGGTTCCAGATAAGTGTTGAGACATTATTTAACCAAGAGAAGAAGGCTTTTCAACCAAAATCATCCTTTACAGCTCTCCTGATTATGTGATAAGCTCTGGATATCTGTGATAGCAAAAGATGGATAGCAAAGGATGATATTGCTGATCATAGCATTTGGTCGTTGTTAGTCTCACAGCAACCTGATGGCGAGGGCATCTAACTCAAAGGATTGATACTATTCATCCTCAGGAGGTTGTTTGTGTTCACATGTCTCAAGTGTGATACGTAATGTATTGGTGTTTATGATAATGATGCCTCTGCATCAGCGTTCACTGTGAAGGAAATGCTTATTTCTAAGTTGTTTTAAAAAAAAAACATGAAAGGTTCACTGGTTGTCGCTGATGTTCTTCTATTATTCTCTATGTTTATGTTTTGTGCTATGCCCCCTATGTCTGATGATATACTCACATGGTTGTTTGTTCTGAAGTCCCTTTTTTGTTGTTAAGCAGTAATTGATACATTATTAAAGGATTATTTTTCTGCTATGGCAAATTGTCTCATACCTCCACCTTCAGAGAAGTCAGAGATCAAGGGTTGATAGGAGATCTGGACCTCCAAAAGTCTTGAGTATTTTGAGTTTGGGAGTCCAGTACAGTGTGTCCTCAAACCATAGAGGTTAAAGCAGTGCATGACACAGTGAAAACCAAATTATTCGTTATTCCCTCAACGGTGTAAAGCGCAGTGAATATGTGGAAGAGCTGCTATCAGCAGCAGCAGATTTATGTCAAGTTTACTAAGAAACATGTTTTGGTACCAGATTTTATGCTCACCTCATCTCTCTTTTTTAAGACCAATAAAAAAAAAGAGAGGAGTCTTGGTTGTGAAAAAGGGATTGATAATTTTTCTTGCAGAAATGTTATTGCAAGCAACTTTTTTTCTTTTTTTTTCACATCAACACAGTTTTTAGGCACTCAGTATAAAACTGACATCTGTCATGTTAGCAGGTCACCAAATAGTTGATACATGTTGACATGGATCAATCAATATAAACAAAACTTCTTTTAAAGTGATGCATTATTTAATCTAAATAGGCAAGCAGTAGTTAAGTCATTACTTTTTCAGCAGCCTATTCCTCTCAGATGAGAACAAGTACTGTGCAGATAATTGTTTCCCTGGAAAATGGTGTATTTTTTGAAAGAAAATTGGTAAATGAAGGCAGAATATATCTGTTTCACACTAGATTTTAATAAAAACACACACACACACACACACACAGAGACACACACACACAAACACCACTCTGGTCTTGAAGGTTAAATAGTGTTTTTTGCCTGACTAAAAGGTTAATCCAAAGAGCCCAGAGGAGTTTGTTCCCATGGGTCTGTGAGAGAATGAAAAAGGATACAGTCAGACCCGTTTATCTGTTTGTGTCTGTCTTCCTATACATTCGAGATTGTGTTTTTTGTTCTCTGTGCCCTGTCTTTCTTGCCACTGAAACTTTGTCTCTTTGAAAGAACTGAAGATGGAACCTAGATATCTGCTCTCTCCAGTCTCCTTCCAACTCCCCCTCCCCCAGCAATCTCAGCAGGTGGCTTCTACCTCCTTGCCACATGCCAGTCAAGGAAAATTTGCTGAAAGATATGTACCTGAATGTCATTGTACACAGGTCTCACAGCTTTTTGATTCTTATCTGTCTCAAACGTCTAATTTTTAATTTGAAACCCAGGTCAGAGCATGCTTCATTTTGAAATGAAAAGGCATCTAACAAAAATCTCTAATTATTATGACATTCAAATTGTGCATAACAAAATGAATATCATCACGACTTTTTGAAAAAAGATAGATAGATTTTTGAAAAGATCACATACCCATACCATGAATATTTTTTCTCATTACGTTTTGTGACTTTTCCAAATATATTTGATAAACATTCAGCAAAATATATCAGACTCAATGAATTTGTTTCTATTGATCCAACAATATCTTAAATGCATTTCCTGCTTCTTCAGCTTTGCAGAAGTGGAGCATGTATTTGTGTATTTGGAATGTAGAATGTGTGTAATTGTATCAGGTGTATGTGCGTTTATTTTTCAGAGATAAATGCATAATGGTTGCAGGACTCATCAGGTATTTCATCAGTGCCACATCATAAACTCCACAACTGGGTGTTTGTGTTTTTGTGAAAGAGCAATAAGCTGTTAACACAGTTCATTGTCATATGCTGATTTCTCACTGCTGTATTTTCTCTTTCATTCCTTCCAGGGTTGAGAAGAGTTTCTGTTCTGGTCGATCTTTGGTCTTTCTGAAGTGATCTCAGTGGTGTTGAAGTACGACCACAAGTTCATAGAGAACATCAACTATGTGTCATATGAAGTCTATAATGTCACAATTGTGGTAGTTCTTTTCAACATGCTCATCGCCATGATCAACAGCTCATACCAAGAGATAGAGGTAAGTAAGTTCACAGGCGTTTTTTGATCCAGTCTAAGCCTGCTTAACCCTTGGATGCACAAGTTACCGATACATCCAATTCCACAGGGGAGGTCAAACATGACCCCACGGACTGATTTTCTTCCACAGCCTCGAAATGAAAAGTTGCAATATGTAGCATATGTATGTGGTCAATATCAAATTGGGCTAGATCAGAAGATATGGTTCGGCTCTAAGAGAAGAGAGGAAGAGACTGAGTATTGAAATTGGTACCATATATTCAAAAAACATAGAATAACGAAGAATGGATATTCACATAACGAAAAAACAGAAATGAAATCTCAAACTTGAATTAGCTTTCAAGGGGAAAAAAATCAGTGCCATCAAATGAATACATTCAATTTAATACATTCAATTCAAGAGTCCAATGAGCCCACTTATGCACATTGAGCTCAACAAAAGTTCAGGTTGTCCACAACACTGGGTTATAACACGATGACCTGTGGCAAAATTTCCAGAGGGATAGTGTGCAAAGTGAGGGAAGGGAATGAACACTGGCAACCACAGACTGATAGAACATCCACAGGAGCTTCCTGCAGATGTTGAATGCCCTCAGCCTCTTCAGAAAGTACATCCTGCTCTGTGATTTCTTGTACAGCTGCCTCGTGTTGCTTGTCCAGTCCAGCTTGTTGTACAGCCACAGCCCAAGATATTTATAAGTCTGTACAACGTCCACCTCCTCTATTCCGAACTGGTCTAGGTTGGGGTCTGCCCCTCCTGAAGTCAATGACCATCTCTTTAGTTTTGGAGGTGTTGAGCTGCAGACTTGCTGTGACACAAGTCAACAAAGTTCTTCACCACGCATCTATACTCCTCCTCCTCATTGTCCCTGATACATTCCATGATGGCTGTGTCGTCTATGAACTTCTGGATGTGACACAGTTCTGTGTTGTAGCAGAAGTCCGCCTCATACAGAGTGAAGAGGATTGGGGACATGACAGTCCACTGTGGAGCATCGAAGCAGCTGACCACAGTATCAGACGTGGCATCCTCTAGCCTGACGAACTGTGGTCTGTTGGTGAAGTTTAGTTTAGTTTAGTTTATTCAGTTTATTTTCTTCTTTCCAGACATGTTATTACAACAGGTTTTACTCTCATCAGTGTTGAGACTTCAGCAACATCATCCGAAAAGAAAAAAAAAGTTGACGGGTAGAAGCCATTGGCTTGTGAGGTTCCCGTCCCCTAAATCAACAACATCTCTCTCATTACAGCACATTGTCAACCAATACATACTTTGCATGTCACAAATCAATTTCAATTATTTTATTCTGGTACATTGTTGTTTTGATTCATCCATTTAGTCCAAATAGGCATGCGTCCTTGCACACCTCTTTATCAGATCTTGAGAAGAGTCCGAATTTTGTTAGTGTTCATTTTGTTATTCCTGTCAAGGGTTGTTTCTGGTCAAATTTATTATTAATCGCCGTTGGAGAGACTTGGTTTGTGTGGCTGAGTTGATGTTGCATTCTGTGCCTTCCACACTCCTAATCACTGGCATCAGCATCACAGTTTCTGGCCTTCACATCCAAACGTTTTCCCCATTTCTCCAGCTTCTCCAGCTTTTGGGTGATATCCTCCTTGAGCCGAGCATTGGACTCCTCATGACGGGAGTAGTCATGGATCCAAGCAACCAGAACGGGGTCCACTTGCATTTGTAAGAGTTTGTCCTGCAGTATACAGATAAAGCACAACTCACCAGTTCCGCAGTATAACGAACGTAATCACGCTGGTAGTAAGCTCTCACAAGTTGACGTAGTTAAGAAGTTGATAAAGTTTCAAGTTTTGGCACAGCGAAATTACAACTTTCAGCATGCAGCGTTGTCTCTCTCCTCACGGCCCCTCTCGCATCACCGACTGATTTCCTGTAACGCCATTTTAAGGGCACCGATAGGCTGTGTGGGGTCATGTGACAGTCCACAATGATGCCAGACTGTTGCTAGGAGACAGCTAGAAAATCCGAATGAACTGTTTTCCACTCAGGTTAGCTCCGTGAGGAATTGTCGTCTTCCATGGGTGATGCCGGTGTAAACTTCAGAGTGCTGAGCCCTGTAAAGTGTATAGGCACTCAGAGCAGTGACGTCAATCATGTTATACCAGAGCACCATGCGCTATCTCTGGGTCTGGCGTTTGCAGTTGTAGTTGCCAACCATCTGGTACATTATATCCACTCCTCCTCTGGTCAGATTGTAGAAGAGGATCACTTCTGGCATTTTATTTGGGCTGGATTCATCCAGGGTCTTGCTGTGGTGCATTGTGCTAAGCCATTGAACCAAATTTGGTGCTGTGTAGCTCTCTGGACCTAGAAGCCTTCATGACTGAAGGAATGTCCGGCTTGTTCTGTCGCAAAGTTCCCACAATAGTCAGACCCTCCTCCAGGAGATGGTCTGCAAGAGGGACGCTGGTGAAGAAATTGTCAGTGGTGATGTTTCGACCTGTGTGTCTCAATCCACTGCACAACTGACGGACAATTCTTTCCCCCAGATTCTTCTGGTCATTTTCCCTTGGTTGTCTCCTTTGGTACACGATCCCATCAATTGCATATGGGCTATGTGCATCACAAACCCAGAAGATCTTTATCCCATACTTGGCGGGCTTGCTTTGCATGTACGGCAGAAGCTGGGTCCTCCCTCTGAAAGGCAAGAGTTGTTCATCCACTGTCACGCAATCACTGGGGATGAATTTGAACCAGCAGTTGATCAGGAACAGGTCCCATATGTGACGGAAGGGTGCAAGGCGATCTGTTTGCTGTCGGTCGGCCCTGGTCCACTTGTCATTAAAGCGTAAGAACCGGCGAATGTCTTTGAATCTTTGAATTAACATAGTGGCCTTCTGGAGAGGACTCCCGAAAAGTGTAATCCTCTTCTTCAGTACCCTGGAATAGTCTTTCCCCAGGAGGCTGAGGAGTGTCATCCCCCTATTGTTGGAACATACCTCCCGGTCCCCCTTTTTGAAAAGAGGGACCACTGCTCCGGTCTGAGAAAATTCAAAGGTACTGTTCCTGACTACCATGCGATGTTACAGAGACGTGCCAACCATGACAGTCCCTGCATATCCAGAGACTTGAGGTACCAGAGTGAATCTCATCTGCCCCCGGTGCTTTGCCACCAAGGAGTTTGGCAACCACCTCGGTGACTTCAGCTTGGGTGATGAATGAGTACACATCTGACACCTCAGCCTTTGCTTCCTCTGTGTAAGACACAGTAGTGGGATTGAGAAGATCCACAAAGTATTCTTTCCAACGCCCGACAATATCCTCAGTGGAGGTCAGCAGCTCTCCGCCTCTACTGTAAACAGTGTTGGCTGTGACTACTCGAGCTGCAGTACGCCTGGCCTGCCTGTACCTGTCAGTTGCCTCCAGAGTCCAACTTCTTCAGCTTGACGGCATCCCTGACTTCCTCTGTCTACCACCGGGGTCGGGGGTTACCGCCGCGAAGGGCACCAGAGACCTTGCGACCACAGGTCCGAGCAGCTGCTTCGACAATGGAGGTGGAGAACATGGTCCACTCTGACTCAATGTCCCCAGCCTGATGTTGATAATCAAGTGTTTACCTTCCATGTGGATATTGCTGGGTTATTTCCTGTTAAAAGATTTGCTTTCCCTTTAGATACATTTAATGAACTGGTGAACTCACACAATGGGCAAAGGAAAAGCTCATTATGTCCATCTATAACAATCTGCTGTGGGCTTGTTTTTATAGTCTCGGGGTAACTGTTTGCCATTGACAAATATAATGTGTCCGATGTGTTCAGAAAACTCACACACTGCAAGTTTGTAATGCATCTTAAGTTTCATTTATTTATGCAGGTTCTCCTTCTCAAGGATTGTCCACCTAAATAGAATAGCTGCAATCAAAATAAATTGTCAGGTGAAGAAAATGAATTGTCTAACAGAGAATCCATCTTATTGAAGGCCTTGTCCACAGGCATTTGTCTCATTCCTCAGGTCAAATAGTTCACCTAAGCTATTAGTCAGGCCATCTGATCTGCCCGATCACCCAGGCAGGTTTCAGGTTGGAAGAAGATGAGTTACATCCATCTACCTCTGAGAGTGCCGAAAGTTCTCTCCAGCCTTAACTGTTTAAGGGCATAGCTGTGCTGAAGCAGCAGCGATTAATGCTTAAGGTCAAAAATGATCAAAAAAACACAATAGAGAATATCATCTAAGAATCAAACAAGACAGGGAGGACTGACTTGCTTCTTGCGTAGAACTTCGACAGTTTGAGGAAAGTTAATGCGCTGAATAGAAGTGAAAAATATTAGTTTATTGTCAGCAAATGTCTGGACAGAGTCAGACATTTGGATAGAGCTACTTATTGCATAATACCATTATGAATGACTGAGTCTCTTCTAATTAATTTATTAGGGACCAGTAAGTTCAGTTATTAAATTCCAGCCAAAAGTGGGGGGGGGCTATTATATATATCTTATGCATGAAAGTTTCCCATTAACCATATGACCAGATAGTAACTGTTTTTCAGTTACATGGTTCAATAAAGGAGTAAGTAGACAAAACATTCAGTCGCCTCCTTATAGTAAATAATATGGTGTCACATTAAGTGTTAGAATACACTAACACTGAAAAAAAGAAAAGATAAATCAGTATTCAAGAGTCAGACATAAAAACCAATAAGATTATAATTGATTACAAAATCAATAAGGTACCCTGGGTGACTGAATACCTCTGTATAAATGTCATCTATGCCACATTATGGATTGTTATTCTATATTGGAACATTGGATTGTTATTCACATTTCATATAAAAATTATCCTTTGTTAAACTATTTTTATTCTGCTCTATGTTCAGACACCTATATATGTAGATACACTAATGTTAAAGGAATTTTGACAACTCAGTGTTGAAATGAAGTGGAAGATATATTGAGCTTTGGATGCAAGTGTTAAGCACAGCCTTTTGTTGTTGTTTTTGGCAATTTTTTTCCCTACTGACACCCTTTTCAGATGCTTCAATGATAGAAGATGATTTGACCCTGAAATATGTTAACACTTAACTGTTGTCTGCGCAGGACGAGTGCTTCAGGTCTTATCCACATACAGGAGAAGAGTTCTTCCCCAGAAAATCTAGGAAAATCCCAACCAGATACCAGGTAAGACAGAGGATGAAGGATGGGTAGAAAATATCAGAAAAGAACAAAAAAGCACAATGAATGAAGAAAATATATAGGGAAAACAGAGATGGAAAGAGACATGAGAAGGGTGAATAGGGTAAAAATTAACAAGAATGAATGGCAGATGTGACGAGTGAGGAGAAATAAAAGAAATAAATTACCAAGAGTTCAAACAGAAGGGCACTGGCTGAATGGGAGGCAGGATGAAACAAGGCATTGGGAGTGAAAGGAGGATGAGCAGGGAACAAAATTAGAACAGCACAGTGTGGCTGAAAAATGTTACTAATGAGCTGATTGGAGGAGACTGAAAGCATCCCACTGAGTAAGGACAAGAAGCTGTCCTCCTTAGTTTGCCCTTCACCCTTTCACCTGGGGGAAGTCTTAACTCTCTTCACTACTCAACTGTGCCTCATTTCCAACATCCAGCACACAGATGCACAAAATGAGTCCTGCCAACCATTGAAATGTCACTTGATCATACATTTGTACATGTGCTGTATGGATGGTGACAGGTATTGACGTATCAGCCTCCTCACATGCGGAGATTGGCTGCTAAAGCCCTGTTGGCTGCTAATCCCTCATGGTTATAGATCAATATTATTTTCAACACACTCCCTGCCAGTGTGTTGCTCTCTACCACCTGGCACTCTTTCCATCACACTTGCCACATTGGCCACATTTAATCTACCTCTCCTCTTCATAGAACATCATGAAGCGCCTGATTAAGCGCTATGTCCTTAAGGCTCAAGTGGACAGAGAGAGTGATGAAGTCAATGAAGGTAAAAGTTCGCTCTTCATTAAAGTCTGCTGTCTTTATGTCATTGTTTGCTCAACGAATGTGAATGCATTACTGTAGGCAATGTTGAAAGGCGAAGTGTTGTGTGTGATTGTGTGTGTGTGTGTGTGTGTGTGTGATTGTGTGTGTGTGTGTGTGTGTGTGTGTGTGTGTGTGTGTGTGTGTGTGTGTGTGTGTGTGTGTGTGTGTGTGTGTGTGTGAGAGTGAGAGAGAGAGAGACACACACAGAGAGAGAGAGAGAGAGAGAGAGAGAAAGCCATGGAATGAGGTTGTCCTGCATATGCTCCTGCATTCCAATAGGACAGATTTGCGGCCTTGTTAAATGTAGACATGTCTGCTTGTCCTCTGCTTTACAAGCCCTGACTGTTGTCTCCATCTGTGACTGCATTGTAGGTAAGCTGAAGGAGATCAAGCAAGACATTTCCAGCCTTCGTTATGAGCTCCTGGAGGAGAAGTCGCAGGCTGCCGGAGAGCTGGCTCTGCTCATCCAACAACTTGGTGACAAGTTTGGCAAGAACACCATGAGACACTGACAGAACTTGCAAGAAGGGGAGAGGGAAAGCGGGAGGAATATGAAGGAATAGGGGAGGGCAGAAAGCAAGGTCCAAGCAGATATTTTTAAAGTGGTAAAAATAGAAATGGGAACAAAAGAGGAGGGGAAATCTTGGGTAAACAAATAAAGCACAGATATAAAATATTCTCAATCAAAAGGCAAGTGGTGTGTTTATGCATGTTACTCACATGAAGGAGGGAGAGAAATGCCAATTTAGAGAGAGGATGACACAGAGGGTCTTTATAAGGATAGGCATAGTGAAGCATGTTAAGGTACTGTACACCCCTTTATATACCAGGCTATCTAATTAATGCATTTCAACCCATGTCTCATAATTTCTGATCAGAGCTCAGACGATTCAGGGATGTATCATTTAGAAATCTAGCGTCAACCTCATATTGTTGTGTTTGTCATAAAGCTTTTTAATGTCCACATAACACACAATATAGACTAATTGCTGCAGGTCCATTTGGACAGTCTCCAAGAAATCTTACATTAGAAGAATCTGACTTTCAATTCTGAAAAATAAAGGAATAGGATTACCTCAGACATCTTACCTTTTGCCTCAGTGTTCCATAAATGTTGTAATAATAGCTAAATCATGAGAAGCACGTCCAGATAGCTCATTAAAAAAACAAGGAGAAACAAGTCAATATATGTAATGCATATTTTAACAGCTGCATATGAATACAATATCAAATATGATCAAGATAACCAATGTACTGCAATGAACTAGTGACTCATCCAGGGTGTTTCGCGCCTCATTCCCGTAGCCAGCTGGGATAGGCTCTAGCATAACCCACGACCCGTATTTTGGATAAGCGGCTAAAGATGAGAATTGAAATCGTCTCAAGAAGATGAATGAATGAATAACCAATGTAAATATTTTCTTTTTTGTTGAACCATTTTAGCACACTGGCATGTTTTACTTCTGCTGAAATGTTTTTGAATAAATGCATTTACCATGGAGAAAATCCAGATTGCTTCAGTCACTGGAGATGAAAAAAATGTGTGAGATATAGAGATAAATGAAAAATGTGAGATTTTATTTATGGAACAGCAGCATAGTCAATCCAAATTTTGCTGCTTAGGCTGTGTGGAGTAATTTTATGGTCTTACTTTTGGAGACTTGTTTTTTACATTCGGCTGCAGAAGCTAAATGAGTCTTTTCGATTTCACCAGAGATTTGAATGACTTTAGGCCATTTGGAAATTATAGCATTTTACTTTGAACAAAGTGGGAGACCTTATCTACAGCAAACAATATAGAGGAGTAGATACAAATCTGGTGCAAAGGATTTTGTCTACAAGCCAAAACATCTGATGTTATTGTAACATAAACCTAGGACCGTTAACAACAAGTATATCTATTCACTTATTTTCTGTAATCCTGTCCAATCCAGAACAGGTATCTCTGGTCAGTTTGGACAAGGTTCTAAAGCTTGTGCAATCTGAACAGATGTGCCGATTCTACTGCAGTGGAATAGACTCATCACACATCTTTACAACCATTGAAGAAGAATTTCACCAATGTTTGCTTTTGCAGACACACAAATGTTATTTTGAGTCATGTTTTCATTGAAGATAAACAGTGGCATTTAAACATGTGTCTTCATTTATTTGTGCTGTGCGTTTGTCAGAGAGTGTGCAGAGGTCTATAATAAATCATGAAAAGATTCACAGACAAAGTTTTATCATTCCATCTCCTGAAGGATAAAATTACACGAAATTCTGTATTTTTAACTTGTAAGCAAGAAATATTGATTAAAACAAAATCTTTTACTGTATATTGTCATATTTTTGATCCTTGGATTAAGAGCGTAAGCTCAAAACTGTCTTTTTAATCATTTGAGAACACCGCTGACAGGTGGAGTTTTATCAAATTCACTGACAAAGCAGGTTGCTACAACACTCTCCCCGTCAGCAATGGTATAGGCACACATACACAAAAGTACACATTAGACCAAATGCTCCTTAGACAAACATTTGAGCAACCAGAAAAAGTGAAACTTTACTCACAGTACAATAACACACATCCACCAAACTATACTGGCACACCAATGTACAAGGACATTTGAATATTGGCATGTATATGTACGTATGTATTTAAAAAAACATATTCCAAAATTTACTTTTTTTATTTTTCTTCTAGTTAGTGGTTCAAATGCATGCATACATATATTAGCCCCTGTAGCACATACACACATACACAAGGGGGCCTGTAGGCATGCAAGGGAGGTAGAGTGGCAAGCAGCTCCTTCTTGGTGCGCCTCAAATAAGCAATTTGTAAAGGGGACGACATCTTGCTCAAGGGCGCCTCGGCAGTGCTCCGGAGGTGAGCTGACACCTCCCACTGACAGGGGAGGTGTCAGTGGGAGGTCACCCCAGCTCACCTCCGGGTATTTTTTTTTTGGGTGGGAGTGGGAATCGAACCGCCGATCTTGAATCGCAGGATGACACGCTCTACCGCCCGCTTTACCACTGAGCCACTGCCACCCCCTAAATTATTGTAATATATCAATGATTTTCAAATAGTGTGGCGTGCCTTCCAATGGGGGGGCCTGGTGCGTGCAACCTCAGGGTCACATGTAATTAATAGAGTGTGCACAGGAAGTATTTACTCCTCTGCTATGGTGTAAAGGTTTTATAACGTGCACACACACACACACACAGGCTTGAGTGGCAGAGGGTGGGAGGCGTAAAATGTTTTTTTCTTTCTAGGGGTGGCTTAACAGAAAACATTTAAGAAAACACTTTTCAGAAAGCAACATTTGAGTAGCACTGTTCTATATACACCGTGTGTGCAGCTGACTGAGGCACCTCTTGCCTTGCTAGCAGACTGAACATGTCAAACATCCTAAAAACTCTTTGATGCGGAGTTGAAAACATCCAGTTTCAAAGTGCGTACAGATGTTCATCAGGCCATCAGGCCTCCATACCGTTCATTCGCCACACTCTCTCTGCATTGTCTCAGCCTGTCATTGCACGGCTTCCTTTTATTGGCTCAGCTTCTGTCACACAAAGGCTAACAAACCCTGTGAAATATTTACCTAGACTTTCCTTACATGGACATGTTGTTGACTGTGATGGAGAGTTGACATTTTGCGTGTATTTTTGTTGCATTTGCATTGAATCTGGTTTATATAGAAAGTGTCATTTCAGAACCAGATATATTTTAAATAAAAACTGTTTTCCATTGTTTTTACCATCATTTCACGACTGGGCAATAGTCATCAGTACATCCATCTGTCCATCCGCCTGTTATAATTTTTTTGTCTGAAGCATATCTCCAGCACCAAACATTCCACATATCAACCATTTTTGATATTGAATTCAAAATTACTTTCATTTAATGAGGTTTTCATGAAAAACTGGAGGATGATCATCATTAGATTTTTAAAATTTTTAGTTTTCTTGTTAATTCTTGTTAAGACTACGTTGTTTGGTTTCTCCATAATATATATCTACAGCATTACATTTTTGGCTCTCCAAAGGAATGGAAGATATGTCATATTAATGCAGTTGCTAAGTTACCCGTGTCAAGGAGAAACTGGAACAGCTCTCCACATGAAGGATCCGATCATCTGACCTATCGATAATACCCTTTAAGTGCATAACAGGCGTGATGAAGCTGGTTTAGATTAGCCTAGCTACTCACCACCTTACAGATATTTAATCTGCTTCTTCTGATGCAATGTCCAGTTGAATATGCCTTGAACTAAAAGCAGTAGTGGCGTTCATAGCATTAGTGACATTCAAAGCAGCTCTCTTAGTGATATTGGCACTTGGTCCTGTATTGTTTCTAGGTATATTTTTAGCAGCTTGAAAAATAAACTTCAAGATTCGTTTATGTTGTTGGCTGGAGTAAACTTTGCTAATAAGAATAAACAGCTCATCTCATCATCATTAAAATTAAGTCTAAACAAAAGAGATTTGCATTCATTCAGACTTTGAATACTTCTAAAAGATATTTTACTCATTTCTGGTTTATTATATAATGTGTGTTGCTTTTATGCATATGAAAGGAGACATTTACTCACTGATTCATTGATGGTTGTTGTCACTGTCCAATGGAAAAGTAAGTTTCAATCCTTTCAGTGTAATTACCAGGTACCATATACCAGCAGAGAAGGAATCTCAACCTACTTTAACAACACACACACACACACACACACACACACACACACACACACACACACACACACACACACACACACACACACACACACACACACACACACACCTACACACACACACACACACACACACACACACACACACACAAACTCACTCACTCACTGCAGCCAGTATTTGGTTGTGGAGCTACAAAATAAGTACTATGAAACTTTCACCTGGGTTTTTATTCCCCTTTGAGAGTGGTGATGACATAGAGGGTGAAGAAATATGTTTTTATAGGTTCAGCTTTCATCACTAGTTCTGTGTTCTGTGCAAGAGAAGCTCACACATGGAATGTTGATGGTCAAAGTAATACTTAAGATTTTCCTTTCCTTTCTTGGCCAATATAAGTTGTGTTTTAAGTCATATTTCTTGATGAATAGTGGGTCATCACAAATGTTCTGTGGTAATCACAATTTCAGAGGAGCATCTTTTCCTGAGCAGATCATAACCATCTGTTTTCTCCATTATTCCCCTCTCCTCCCCATCAGTTGATGCTGCACTATTGCAGTATATATGCAGACCATTAAAACAGACAGGCCAAAACACTGTCAAGAAAGAAAAGATCTAATTCAATCCAAGAAAGGGTGTACAGCACACAGACACACACACACACACACACACACACACACACATGTACGTGCACGTGCACACACACAAACACACACATATCAACATCAGTCATGAGCCTTACTGGACTATCTCCAAAGCAACTGAGTCAGTCCAAGGTGGATGTTCTGTTGGAAGATCACAGGGATTCATCCATTATCCGATCTCCCTCACTGAATTTTAATATGAGTTTTTGGCCGTAAGGATATTATTCAATAATACACTATCAATATGAATATTTATGGTTGTGTGTATGCGTTAGTTATGTGCATGTATCTTAGCCAGGAGATGAACTTTGATCTTCTGTGACCTGGGAGGAGACATTAACCTCTGGATTTACATAGAAAACTGTGTGTTTGTGTTTATTTGTTAGTCTGTGTCTTAGAGCAGCACTCCATAGCATGACATCATTTCGCTGGTTTAATTTGTCCCAAGGGCCCAAGGCAGGAAAGTATTTCCATTCCACCCTCACTTCCTCCTCCTCTTCATCCTCCCTCTCTCTGTCTCTCTCTCTCCATGTATTTATCTCTGCTTCTGTCTCTACTGGCAAAGCACTGAGTGATATGGCCTCCCGTCATTGAAAGAAAGGGATCTCAGGAATTTGGAGGTGTTGCTAGACTCCAACGTGTCTCCTGACTACTGCCTGAAAGTCGGCTCTGGGAAAAGCTTAGCAGTATGTATACAGGTAGAAAAATGCTTGCCTGTATAAATATACTCATCCATGGCAGCTACACCTGGTTTATTGTTAGAAACTCAAAACATGCGTAGGTGGGCTCAAATACTCTCTCTGCCAGAATTGACATCCTCACACATTCAGTGAGGTGTGAAAACTCACATATCCACCACAAGACTAAATAATTACCTATTTTGTGCAATACCTCTGCATTCCACCAATTTTTCTGAACATGCATCATTAAAATTCAAAAACATGATATGTGTGTGTGCGTAAGTATGCAAGGTTTTTGAGTCTTTTTTTGTGTAAAAAAAATTGAAAGACAATGTAGTCATGAGTGTACTTCATCTATCATGTCTAACTTTTCACAGTTCGGTATTGGTGCTCTGTTGCTCTGTTGTGCTGGGGTGTGGCAGGAGGAAAGGCTGAACATGTGGACGGGGCTTTGTTTCCACATCTGTGACTCCACTGATAATCCTGAGGCTTTTTAAGCCTGGTTCCCTTTTGGTTTTGTGCCAGATTATTTTGTACTCACGCCCTTGTATCTAGTTTTTGGAATTCTTGAGTCTTCTTGTGTTTCCTGATTTTTTTGCTTTGCCTGAGTAAACAATGGATGAAAACTTCTCCACCGGTGTCTACATCTTTCGTATTAGCGCGACGTGCATACAAAAAGGACACAAGCAGTGTGATTGTGTATGTAACACTTTAATTGTTTGAATGTCACTGAGCCTAAGTCTTGACCTGCAGTAGGTATCCTGAGATGTGATGCTCTATGTGCCTGATCTAGCAGCATACTTATTGGCTTTTTTAGGATCAGAACATGCCAGGGCTTGTTAGGCCTCCTCCTCTTATTCTCATTTGTGACTCATCTACTCAACCCACGTCTTAATCAACATCATATAAATATTTCTTAAAATTGTTTAATGTACATAGTTAATTTATTAAAAGTATTTAAAGATTACTGATTAAACATCTAGAATTATCTGAAAAACTGAATATATCTTAATTCATATTTCAGTCATTAAAAGAAAATTTAAAAATTACCAAAAATTAGTCCTCATTCAAAAGGGCTGATTTCAATCCTGGGCGATGTTTTTCTACGAGAAGTAAAAAAAAAAATGCTCCAGCACGCAAGATAAAAAACAGTAATGTCATGGATTGAGCACCATTTTCTGTTGGTGATGTTTCAGCCTGGTCAGTCATCTTAACCAAATTGAGAATATCAGAAATCAGAAATCAGAAAAGGTTTTATTGCCAAGTACAGTAAAAATGGCTGTGGAGGAACTTGACGCGGTGTCGGTGCATTGAAGGTGGAAGAGAATAATAGAGAATGAGGAATAGGAACAGGAACAGAAGACTATTTACAATTCACACTACGGTGAGTTGAGATATGCTGTATAAGGATGGTGTTTGCAGGCGAAGAGAGGAAGTCCAAACATCAATGTTCGACTGGTTGATTGAAAATGTGGGGGCACTGATAGCTGTCAGAAATAAAATGAACAGCACTAATGTAAGACCCCGTAAAAAAGCAACGATAAGAGCAAATGGCTGATTTTTGAAGAAAAACGAGGGAAAATCTATCACATTCTAAAACGAACCCTGAGCACAGACAATATGGTATTTTTTACCATTGTCTGTTCATTATTGTTTATAAAAGAGTAACTTTCAAAATTTCAAATCATCTTTATTCTATACGATTCTATCTCCCGTGGACAATCATTGTTAATTTCTGAACACACTCCAGCATGGACACAGCTTCCATCCCATAGTCATCAATCACCTCCTCGAGCCAAATTAGTCATTCTTTACTGTGTCTCATTAGAAGGAAGCCCGCCAGAGAGGATCTAATGAGGGCCAATCTTAAACACATAAGAGATGGTTGAAGACCCTGTAGATGTCTTAGTCATATTATATAGGTATAAATAAAACATTCATCATGGTCGTAACTAACCTCCAAATATTGTACTCCTATGATAGGACAGCATACTTAAAAAAAATCATAATTACAGTATGATGACCAGTGTGATTTTAAAAGTTCAAATCATCAGCGAAACATCAATATCAAGTTTTTGGAGCCGTCACATAGCTGATGGAGTGAGGGAGAACAGGGCTGTCAAGGGGCTATCAAAAGAAAAGCTTCATCAGTGTTTACCAATTCTTCAAAGCCACAGTTCACTGCATCAGGATGGTTGGAGGGATTGAAATGACAACTCTCTGACAAGCCCTCCAGGTGGCTCAACTGGCCCGCAAGGCTGTGCTAAAACATGGGAGCACAGGCAGCCATGATTATACTCAAAATTGCAAGTGGAGAGCATGACACAGCATGGACACACTCATAAATATGTGGGGTTTGTATTGGACTCTACTTTCTGTTCTGTTAAAGCGTTTGTGGGTTTTAGTGTTGAGTGGGTTATTTTTAAAGTCTCAGAGCAGAAATATTTTCACATACTCACTGTAACACATAAATAAGCACATCTTATTAAAATAACGTTGTTATGTTGTACATGTTTGTTTATATGTTACGTTTACTTAATGGCTGAATGGCTGCACTTGACTTGCTGACTATATATTGTAGTTTGCTGTCACTTCTTCTGCGGCCAAGGAAGAAGAATCCTCAGCCGAATCCCTGGGATCACCAGCGCCCCCTACCATGAGGCATGAGAACTGCGTGCCTCACTTTGTGCCTTTTCCCAGCCGTTTCAGGACTGCTCAACTCAAGAAAAACGTTACATACATGCAGTTGTTGACAAAAAAACACTGTAAATTATATACATCATCTAAATTATGGAAATTTAGGTCATAGAGCAAACGTGCTTGAACATTTTAATAGCGACATATAGAGAGATAGCATTACGGTCTCACTGTGTAGCTACCAGCACAGCTAGCCAAGTCATTGCGAAATCTACGTGGAGGCTCGGCTAGCTGGTGCCTCACTGCAGGTCTGTTCTCAGTATTTCAGCGGTAAATGTGAAAATTCAGCGATTTTGGGTAACAATAATCTATTGGTGATGTTAAACTTGAAATAACTTGATAATACACATCACTGGATATATGTAACCATTTAATTTATTTTTTCCACTTTACTTTTTTTTTTCATGATGGCAGGTGAGGCCGTGCGTACGTCACTGCTATTATCGATAGCGATCTAACATGTCCACCATTCAGGGATAAGTTACTGATATGTAATGTAACACTGGAACTGCTAAAATATTTCCAGAAAATATTCTCCTGTTCACTCTCTGTTAAAGCGGTGTATGAGCAGAATAAGCAAGACTTAGACAGGAAGTTCTGTTTATAACAACGCCAGCGCTGCTGCTTGTCATATACAGCAACATTTCCCTCCGTGTATTTATGTATCGACAACATACTTTCCCTTTTATGGACTGGACTGGCCATAGTTGTGGCCAATACTGTTCATCTTGTGACTCCCTTAGCTTTTCTTTCTCCTTTGTTCACCTCTGTGTTGGGCTGTTTTTCATTTACTGTCACCCTCTCTCATTCACACACCCTTCTATTTTCAGTTTGAGTTTTTCAATATGTTTCATCCTGTCTTTCTCAACAACTATACATTCCTCTTTTGCTTTCTGTTTGTATCTACACTCTTCTAATATCTCTTCTTTTCTATGCCAAGCTAGTAGTCTGTAACTATTTGTCCACCCCCAGTTTGCTCCTCGAATCACACTACAAATACACACATACTCAAAGTGGGATCAGAAACTCCGTCCCTCCCTTGTGACTGTTTTTTTTTTTGACTGCTTAACTCCTGCCCTCCTTCACCATCCATTTCATCATGGGGCTTCTGTGGAGAATTTCTGCTCTATTGCGTGGGTACTGGACTAGCGATGCCATCCCCACACTCAGATAAGCCCCCATTTACCTGAGACAATGTGACCCCTGGCTTCCAAAGACCCTCTTCACTGATCCTGAACAAAAACATATTCACATTTTTTAAAAATGAGGATAGAAATGGAATGGAATGATGCGATTCGCCCGGAAATGCTGACGGCTCTTAGTGATGAGGGGCTGTCATGGACGACACGCCTCTTTAACATTGTGTGGAAGTCTGGGACAGTGCCAAAAGAGTGGCAGATTGGGGTGGTGGTTTCTTTTTTAAAAAAGGGGGACCAGAGGGTGTGTGCCAACTACAGGGGCATCTCACTCCTCAGCCTCCCTGGGAAAGTTTACTCAAAGGTGCTGGAAAGGAGGGTCTGGCCGATTGTCGAACCTCAGATTGAGGAGGAACAATATGGGTTTCATCCCGGTCATGGAACAGCGGACCAGCTCTTCACTCTCACAGGGATCCTAAAGGGGGCTTGGAAGTATGCCCATCCAGTCTACATGTATTTTGTGGACTTCGAGAAGGCGTACGATCAGGACCCCAGTGACTTACTGTTGGAGGTACTGCAGGAGTATGAGGTGAGGGAGCCTCTCCTCGGAGCCATCCAATCCCTGTATGCCCCAAGTGAGAGTTGTGTTCGGGTTCTCGGCAGCAAGTCGGACTTGTTCTGAGTAGCTGTTGGCCGTCGCCAGGGCAGCAGGAGCAGGAGAATTAGGGCAGCAGGAGCGGTCTTGCAGTTGCTTTACTGCAATGTTTCCACAAAGAGGGAGCTAAGCTGAGAGGCAAAGCTCTCCATCTACAGTTCAATCTTCATTCCTACCCTCACATATGGTCATGAGCCATCGGTTGTGACCGAAAGAACAAGATTGTGGATACAAGAGGCGAAAATGGACTTTCTAAGGCAGATAGTAGTGTCTCCCTTAGAGATAGGGTGAGAAACATTGCTATTTCTGAGGGGCTCAGGATACGGATAAGCGGAAGAAGATGGATGGATGGATGGATGGATGGATGGATGGATGGATGGATGGATGGATGGATGGATGGATGGATGGATGGATGGATGGATGGATGGATGGATGGACGGACTGACGGACAGAAGGATGGATGGAATGGAATTACTGATAGACTAACAATCCATTTTAAGTTTTATTAAGTTTATTAAGTTTTATCTTTTATTCTCAGACACACTTATATTGTGTCTGGGAAATGAACTTTATCCTGATTTTGAATTCTCACAGGGTTTGGGTTATGGCTGTACAGTGCGCCCTCGTTCCTCGCGGTTAATGCGTTCCAGGAACCACACGCAATTAGCAAATTCCGCAATAGAGCGACGAAGTATTTATCTTATTATTTACGGTAATTTAAATGATTATGAACTCTCCCCATAGTGATATTAAACCACCTTCTATCTGTATTACCTTTTCCCACACTCTTATTGACTGTTTAAAGCACTTTTGTGTCTATCGGAAGTCCAAGACTCATGGAACGGATCGCATTTCCGGATGCCGTCAGCCAATAGAATGCGCGCACGGTATCACGTGACTGCCTACCAATGAGGTAAAGTCGCAAGCGTTGATGCGCGAATGCGCGAGGGCGCACTGTATTACACTTGGTATTATGTTTAAGTAAAGATTTAGAATACTTTCTCCACTGCCTTCATACCCTACAAATTTAAATGCATTTGCCCAAAATACAATAAAAAATATTACAACATTGTAATGAATGTAGTCTATTTACTACATGTACAATTTAATATGTAGCGGTAGAGTATGTGACCGTTTCATTGATTACATGACAGCTGTTGCCCATTGAGACTATCTATCCATCACTTTATTCCAAAATCAAGTAAATGCATCATTTATGCCTCCATTAGTGAGGAGCAGCATTTAGTGTTCTGGTGTGATAATCAAGTGACTTATTATGGAGCATTTGATGTCTGCCAATGGGGGAGTTTGATACAGCAGGGGGAAACCCTATTTTACTATCTGATTTTTTTCCCCACAGATGTCAACAAGGAGATGGTTGGGAGGAAGACTGTACAAAAATGAGAGAGAGAAAGAGAGAGAGAGAGAGAGACAGAGAGACAGAGAGAGAGGATACAATTGCATACCATTTTGTTGTTTGCAAATGTACTTGTTTGAATCAGTCAGACAGACAATGAAGATATACTTACATAAAGGATAAAAAAAATCGTAGCTTGCTGTGTTGCTATTAGTGATTGCATTGATGGTGTTGTGTGATGTTTTTAACTTGTGTACAGTATGTGTTTTGGGTTTGCTGGCACGTGTCATTGCATGGGCTGTTTTTGCCTCTGTTTATATCAGTGTGTAGGACTGTGTGTGTGTGTGTGTGTGTGTGTGTGTGTGTGTGTGTGTGTGTGTAGGTGTAGGTGTGTGTGTGTGTGTATGTGTGTGTGTGTGTGTGTGTGTGTGTGTGTGTGTGTGTGTGTGTGTGTGTGTGTGTGTGTGTGTGTTTGCAGGAGCATGCACACCAATGTCCTCTTAATCTGTCTGTCTTTGGCTTTTGTATGTTTTGGTCTTGACAGACTGGGACGACTCTGATCAGATGCGATGTGTGTGTCTTATATGTGAGTTTTAAATGTGTGTGTTATGTGTATGACTGTGTCTACCCAAGTGAGGGAAGATGGCAGCTTTGCTTAGAAAAACTGATTATAATTAATTTCAGAGTTTTGGTAGTTGTGTTTCCTGACCTAACCTGCCAGTGGAGCAGTGAATAGCAGAGCAAAAGATAGATAGACTCTGCAGACAGTATATTTGTTTGGTGATTGGAATCCTGCCTGTGCAACGAATGAAACCACTGCACTGTGGAATTTATGCTGAGGAAAGCAATAAAACAATGTTATACTCTCAAGAGGCAAAAATAAAACAAAACTCAGTTGACTGTCTTCTTCTTCTCCTTTCGGCTTTTCCCTTCAGGGGTCGCCACAGCGAATCAGTTCCCTCCATCTAACCCTGTCTTCTGCATCCTCTTCTCTCACACCAACTACCT
Organism: Antennarius maculatus; assembly: GCA_013358685.1. Taxonomy (NCBI): domain Eukaryota; kingdom Metazoa; phylum Chordata; class Actinopteri; order Lophiiformes; family Antennariidae; genus Antennarius; species Antennarius maculatus. The sequence goes on along the minus strand of CM023614.1, from coordinate 14,054,649 downwards.
TCATGTCCTCTTTCACTACATCCATAATTCTCCTCTTTGGTCTTCCTTTAGGCCTCCTGCCTGGCAGTTCAAAACTCAGCATCCTTCTACCAATATATTCACTATCTCTCCTCTGGACATGTCCAAACCATCTCAGTCTGGCCTCTCTGACTTTTTCTCCGAAACCTGATGTACTCATTCCTGATCCTATCCATCCTGGTCACTCCCAAAGAGACACCGTCTCTAGACCAAACAATATCGCTGGTCTCACCACAGTTTTGTACACCTTTCCTTTCATTTTAGCTGAAACTCTTCTATCACACATCACACCTGACACCCGTTTCTCCACCCGTTCCATCCTGCCTGTACACGCTTCTTCATCTCTTTTCCACACTCTCCATTGCTCTGGACTGTTGACCCTAAGTACTTAAAATCCTCCACATTCTTGATCTCTTCTCCCTGTAACCTCACTCTTCAACTTGGGTCCCTCTCATTCACACACGTACTCTGTCTTACTGCGGCTAACCTTCATTCCTCTCCTTTCTAGGACAAACCTCCACACCTCTAGCTTCTCCTCCACCTGTTCCCTGCTCTCACTACAGATCACAATGTCATCTGCAAACATAGTCCATGGAGATTCCTGCCTAACCTCGTCTGTCAGCCTGTCCATCACCATAGCGAACAAGAAGGGGCTCAGAGCTGATCCCTGATGCAGTTCCACCTCCAAATTGAACTCCTCGGTCACACCTACAGCACACCTCACCACTGTCTTACAGTCCTCATACATGTCCTGCACTGCTGTAACATACTTCTTTTCCACTCCAGACTTCCTCATACAATACCACAGTTCCTCTCTGGGCATGCTGCCGTAAGCTTTCTCCAGATCTACAAAAACACAATGCAGCTCCCTCTGTACTTCTCTACCAACATCCTCAAAGCAAATACTGCATCTGTAGTTCTCTTTTTTGGCATGAAACCATACTGCTGCTCACAAAAGCTACTGCTCTAGGTACTCTTTACTTCACTGTTGCTTGACATGGTATATGTTGAGGTGACTGGAACCACCTGATGCGAAAACAGTATGCAATATTTTTGAGGGAGGATTTTCTGGATCCTTCTCCCATGAAGAAAGATTGCAAAAAAGACTAATGAAAAAGAGCCCCTGAGCAGATAAAATTCTCTATTTACCTCAGTACAGAGCAGAGTTTTGTTAGTGTGCATTCAATGACAAAAAGAGAGTGTTGACTCTCTGTGCATGAGCTACATAATCCATGCCGGACAATTTTGTTGGTTATGTCTTATCACCAAAGACAATAAGCTTCTTCTACTTCATCTTGTCAAATAACAGTATTAAAAAGAAATTTAAAAACTTCAAGTTTTCTTGTTTATCTACTTTTTGAGCTCTTGGTCTGTCATGGATGAGTTGTCATTTTCCCTCTTTTTATGGACTTAAAGGATTAAGAAAAAAACAGAGACGGAAAAGGGTTGCTGAGAGAAGGGAGGACAGTGATGGAAGGAAAAACATGAAGACAAGTGACCACACAACTGAGAAATAGAAGCTGGAGTTGGGAGAAAAGTGAGATGAAGACAAGATAGTACACAGGCAGTAATGTATGTTGAATGTTTGTTGTTGTTTTTTATTGTATTGTGCTATTTATTTTAGTTTTGGAAGTTTATATAGTGCACCCTTGTTACTCGCGGTTAATGCGTTCCAGGATCCACACGCCAATAACAAATTCCGTAATATAGCCACAAACTATTTCTTATTATTTACGGTAATTTATACATTTATGAACCCTCCCCATGCTGATATTAAACCACCTTCTATCTGTATTACCTTTTCCCACACTCTTATTGACTGTTTAAAGCACTTTTGTGTCTCACGGAAGTGCGCTGAGTTGCGAGACTCACAGAACGTAGCGCACTTCCAGATGCCGTCAGCCAATAAAATGCGCGCACGGTATCGGGTGACTGCCTACTAAAATTTGCGATGAGGTGAGGTCACATGTGTTGATGTGCAAATGCGTGAAGGATTACTGTACACTGCAGTGCACTGGCGTCACGTCCGGAGTGTCGCCTGCCTCACACCCCTAGTCGACTTGGATAGGCTCCAGCACCACACAACCTGGGACAGTGGATGAAGCGGGTATAGACGTTGAATGAATGAATGAATGCAACTTGGATACAGGATCTATGGATGTATTAATCTATCATCTATATCTCTGTCTGTCTAGTTGTCTTCTATCTCTCTACATGATTTGTTCATATAAAGTATTTAATTTATATTCATTGTTATATCTGTTAGATCTGTTAGAATTTTTACATGGACAAAAGCAAATGCGGTGGAACATCAACAGCACGATTACTGACTCAATGTAAAATATTTAAGGTGAGGTATTCTTTGAAAAACAAAATCAGATCTTTTGTATCTGCTCCGTTTATTAATTTTCTTAAATAAACCTGTTTCTATTTATTTATGATGTGTAATTTTAATCTGTTAATAAACTCAGTAAAGGTTTGCAAACACATTGCAATATCACCGCTTGAAGGCTGTACAGCCATTTTTGTTTTTTTGCAAAATGGGTCAGACTTTTCTTGTGTCTTCATATTTGCCTTTTAGCCTGTTATTTGTGTGTTTTGTGTATGTGTGTGTACATTTGTGTTGTATTATAAGGATGACGATAGCAAAAAGCCCTTAGCAAAGCAGGGAATGCATGCTACATCCCAAAAAGCAATAATAAACGGTACTCTCCTTAGCCACCACAATTATTGCTGTCCCTCTACATATGTAAACAATGCTTTAGGCTGTATTTATATTTCCCATGTGACATGCACATTGCAACAAACTGTGCTCCGTATAATCCTCTTTGTTGGTGAACACAAAGTTGATATCAGACATCCTTATTTGTTATGTGTTTTTCTAAAACTTTATGTTTGTTTGTGTGTGTGTACATGTGGAGTAAAAACTGTCAGTGGTTTACAATGTGTGTGTGTGTATGTGTGTGTGCGTGTGTATGCATGCGTGTGCCTATGTCTGCATGCGCGCCTCCATGTTTGTCCTCTATGGCTGTCCGCCATTCCATCGTGATAAAATTGATGCAAATGAATATGAAACCAGAGCTTTTAGCTTCTGGCCCATTGTACTGCATGGATCCACATGTTTGGAGTACACTGTAATGCCTTGATAGAAATATACAGTGAACTCTGACCATTATTCTGTTTTATTGATGTCACATAGTGACTTATTATAAACTGCAGTGCATGCTGGGAGACTGTCACATCATGACAGCACTTACAGACATTGTCATTATTTTCAGGAATGTACTGTAAATGTAACTGCAAAATAAAAAAGCCTGACCATGTTGTAAGCAGTACAGCCCAGATATTCAGAGCTGATAGAGATAAATAAATAAATAAATATAAGTGCCTGTGATGTAAATTACTCCTGTAAGTGTAAGAAAGATAGGAAATGTCATACCAAAATGAGAAAAGTATGTCATTTGTCATTTCCTAACATTTTAATTTAAACTTGTCGGCCCAAGCACTCTTTACCATCTGACTTATATAAATAATAATAATAATGATGATGATAATAATAATAATAATAATAATAATAATAATAATAATAATAATAGTAATAATAATAATAATAATAATAATAATAATAATAATAATAATAATAATAATAATAATTAGTTTAGGAATGCAAATTCATTACAATTCATCAACTGTAAGGAATTGACTGCTAGTTAAATCCAGCAAATGTTCAGTGCGGAAAACAACAAGTGTACTGACAGTCTTGCTCTGATATCATATCATCATTTAACACCAAAACATACCTGGTAGTTTTCATTCATTCATTCATTCATTCATTCATTCATTCATTCATTCATTCATTCATTCATTCATTCACTCACTCATTCATTCATTCATCTTCTTGAAAATGAATGAATGAATCCACCCTGCAGATCATGGGATATGCTGGATCATATCCCAGCTTGTTGTGGTCAGGAGGCGGCGTACACACGTAGACAGACAACCACTCACCCACACACCCACACCGACGGACAATACGGAGCGATTAATTCACCGTAGTTGCATGTTAGATGGAAGTGGGACAAAACCATAAAGAGGCCACTCAGACACGGGGAGGACATGCAAACTGCACAGACAGGAATCAAACCCTGAACCCAGAAAGGCTGCCCGCTGCGCCACCCTGCTGCCCTACCTGGTAGTGTTCTAGAATGTAATACAGTACTGTAATCCCCATGAGTTCTTACGCACACTCACCAATTTCACACCTTTTCTATTCTCCCATCACTTGGATATGAGGCATTTCCCGCTCTAGCACAATAGCCAAGAAACTTTACTAAAGCATGAGAGACTAGACAGACAGACAGACAGACAGACAGACAGACAGACAGACAGACAGACAGATAGATAGATAGATAGATAGATAGATAGATAGATAGATAGATAGATAGATAGATCTTGTGATTTTACAGTAATGGTGACGTACTGCCAGAGTCATCCTTACCCTCTCCAGATGTCCTAATATGTAATTTCTCTCTCTCTCTCTCTCTCTCTCTCTCTCTCTCTCTGTCCGCCTGTCTGCAGGACAAAGACGGGAAGCTGTTTATGACCCGGTGGGCTGTTGTGCCATTCAATAATCCATCCTTTCTACTTTCTTTTGGTTAAACCGAATCAATAACCGGGTAAACCGATGGTTGCGACACGTATCGATCATATACTGAATAAAAGAGAAAGCAAACCACGCCAAGTAAGTACAAGCAAAGGTGTTGTTCTGCCTACCGAGACGCACAAGGCGACACGTGTGCGCACCAGCAGGCGTAGTCGAACTTCATCTCTTTGGATGAATCCTAGTTATTCGGATATCTCAAGAAGCCCGCGATAATGCAGCTTGTGTTCAACCTCACGTTTTGCAGCAGGACGATTTGACTGTAACTCTCAACAAGTGGATTTGTGGTAATGAGTTTTCTTTTTCTAGGATTCTAATGTACACTGGTACGTTTGATTTATCAGATTGTTTTGTGTATTGGGATAGGCCGCTTTAATACCCCACACGGCGGCATATGGTACGTGGGGGCGCGTTGGAAGCTATCGACTCACCGCGTCTCCACAACGCGTCTTCGCTGGGGCTGGAGCGGACAGAGTCGGACGGAGTCGGGGACGCTGAGGAATGCGGAGTCGGGGTTTTGTCTTTTTCAGCTCACCTGCGGAATCCTTCGCAGCGCACATCAAAGTAAGTAATTTCCTCGACTAAAACCAGGAGATTTGTGTCGTTTCAATATGAATTGGGATTCTACAAAGAAATCATAACATCACTTGCATTTCTAGGAATCTTTAGTTTGCCCTTAACAATGACTCCAGCCTGCGCTACTTCAAGGTGCTTTCATTACCTCTCATGGCATCGCTGCACACAGTGCAGATTATCTGTGTCACTGGATGGAGTTTATCAGTGACCTTGACAAACATTAACCTATATTTGGGATCGTTAATTATAAATCTTCATGTCATGTGGAATGTTTTGTTAATTTGTCCCCCAGATATCACTTCTGTTTTTCTACCGCTGCTGTTACAGTAGACAAACATTTAGAGTCGACAGTGTCAGAAGGCTACATAACCCTCTCCCCGTGTTGTCATCTTGCAGCCGACCGACGGGACCGGTGAGTCCGTGAGGCGCCATGCTGAGGCAGATCTTCCTCAATTCCACCGACACACCGGACTTCGATCTGGTGCTCATGGCCCAGTCCTCCACGCACAATCCCTCCTCCGTGAACGGCTCCCACGGCGGCTCGGTGAGCGTGGCGGCTCTCCTGAGACCCACCACCGGGCGAGGTGGGGGAGGGCTCCGGGAGGGCGAGCTCCACAAACCGGACCTGATCACTTACATAGTCATGTGCCTGCTGCTCTTCTTGTTGGTACTGCTCATTGTGTTCTTCATCAACTGTCAGCTCCGAAACTCATTTTTCGCCTCCATGCCATATGATAGGTCGCTGAGAGAGGCCCGGACCTCCTACAAATAGCTTGTGAACCTCAATGACAACGACTGAACTCCAGAGAATCCTGTGGTGATACAGACTTTATGGTCACCCCTGAACTGTTGCATCATCCAATGAAAGGGATGGATTTGAATTGTCATCCGATGAAGGGGATGGATTAGAATAAGCATCCCATTCTGGCAATATCCTGTAACATCAAACAAAACACTTGTTTCAGTCTTGATCATGTCAGATGCTGTCCACATTGATCTCCTCATGACCATCCCAAAAGTATGGCACTTCTGCCCATGTGGAAGAGATTAGTGGTGGGTCAATACAGAATTGAATGAATTATTATTGAATGGTCATTAAATGAAACTTGAAATAACCATTCATCCCTCCTGCAACCCCCTTGTTCCAGCTGCGCTGCACTTTGGAGAGATATGATTTATTCCAGATTATGTGTTCTACAATATTCCAAGAATTGCATTCATAGTTGTTTAAAAATTTGACCCTTGGGTTTGGGTCCATTAAATGGAATGTCACACTGGCCTGGTAAGATACATTTTGTTTTTTAATGAGTTCGCTGCGGTGTATGTATGTAAAATATTTTGTACATCTGTAACTCAACTTTCTTGTCTTGTGAACTGAATCAACATGCAATTTTCACCCTTTTTGCCCATTGTACAAAGTGGTGACTTAATGACAGACTGTAGCTCTGTATACACATAAAATATGCAAATGCATTTGGAACTCCCTTCCTCTATCCGCCTGTTTATGAATGGTGATGCTGAAGATGATGCTGCAGCTGCATGAGTGAAGGGCCAAACTGTTAATCATTTCCTATGAGTGTCGACGTGTCTTGTCGGGTATGTCTATACCATATGATGAAATCGTGCATTTTCACTTTTGCTTAACCCTGTCCTCACAATTTGTGGAGTAACTAACCCTGCAGGGAAAGAAATTAAGTTAAAGTTTATGAGATTTGCATGATAAACCAAACTGCCATAATCTGTGTCAAGGGTGATGTGAAAATCTTGTCCAGTCTTCTTGTTGGAAAACATTTCTCACATACCAGGACTGGCAGTCAAACGCTGCAGTCCTGTTCCTGTGTGTGTGCAATTTTGAGAGTGCACAGGTTTGTGTATGTCTGAGAGGTAAGAGAAACATTGCATTCGGAGTATCTTACATCATGTCGAAAACAAAGTTGTCATACCAGTGGGATTGCACTGAACGAATCCTTCTGAATATGCATTCAGTGAGCACTGAATGTTGCATTTAAAATACAATGATCCTCTTGTGAACTGAACATGATGATTGTTGTCTGTGGTGCAAAAATCAGAATATTTTATTTTATATTATATATATCTATTTTATATATATTTGACACATTTGCATGAATACAATGACAACCCTAACCCACTGCATGTTGTCATTGTTAAAGTGAATCAATTCTGTCAGTGTGTAGAGAAAAAAAGAAACATACAGTCTTGATACTTTCTTCATTGGCGGCAAATGGCCTTTAAATATACTTTATTTGTCCTAATTGCCACTTAGGGCGACCTGGCTTTATAACTGCAGAGAAATAATTTTCGATAGTGCAATTACTTTCAATTGACAAAATGTGTTTAACTGACACGCAGAATTGACTCTGGTGAGTTACTGTGGTGCCTGATCTTCTACCGCTTGGTGACGCCACAAGTCTAATTATTTATTAATGCAGTACATTTCAGCATGTTAATAGTACAATGTTCAGTGTTGCTAAGCTTCACACGGTGAGACGTGACCTTTATTAGAAACGAATAAAAAAGACCTGCACAAAACAGGCAGGAGGAAACCGCTTCTCACCAGATTAAGTTTAATAAGGAAAGGAATGTTAGTGATCTTTATTAATAATCAATGTACTATCTACTCTCTCTTAGCTCCAGCATCCGAATAACTCCAGATATTTGAGTAAAGATTAATTTCCTGTGTAATATTTATGGCAGGTGCATTCTATTATATATAAATAGATGTTTATAGCCAAATAGCCTAACCCTAAGAGGGAAAGAGACAGAAATGTGTGTCACAACCAAAATGTAAGGAATGGTGACAAGGACTGTGTGGAGGAGAGGACATTACAGAGTTAGAGTTTAATGCCACATGTAATGAATGAATGAATCAATGGATTGATGAATGACAGAGATACAGATAGATAGAAAGATGATGATGAATGATTAAATGAAATAACAACTTCCTGTTAAGTCTTTAGTTGAACTCATATTAAGTACCTATTGCTGGTGTCTGTGTTCAGGTGCTGTCCTGTGCTGCCTGCTGGTGGTAATTTTTTCCTACTACATATGTCACGTTTCAATGGATAGTTGTAGTCATTTCTTTCCTCTTACTTACGGGGTTTTAGGCCATATATTGCGATATAAAATGATGCTATACATTCTTAAACTACCTCACGTTTGTGTTTACTGTGAAACCCATGACGTAACCAAAGATGCAGGAAACAATTTTAAACAATTCTACTGCATAAGTGAACATCTAAACTTTCTGGAGCGTTATGACATTTGAATGATGGTCCATGTGGTCACAGGTCTTGGCAGTGTTATGGGGGGGTGGGGGGGGGGTGGGGGGGCAGGTGGTTCAGGTGTAGTCGCGAGTTGAGGCTCCTCCCCAAGCAGCTCTGACCGGACTGTCAGAACAGGAAGACAAACAGGGCTCTGAACCGCTTCATGGAACGAAAACGAAAACCAGGAACTTTTTGTATTTTTCCTGGAATTGTTTAATGTTCTAGAACAGAATAGAATATTCAAAATAATAGAAACCGGTTAACACCTGGTTTGTTTGTTTTTTCGTTCTTGAAAAAAACCATCTGACCTCATGTTTCACTTCCTGTCATTCAGTCAATGGGTGATGAGGGCGGAGAGAAGTTGAAGTTGAAGTTGAAGCATATCACCAGCAAATGAAAAGGCAGTCACGCAATCTCGATTATATTCATAAAAGGTAAACATTGCCGTCTGTCAATATTAAAAAATGCTTAAAGTAGACATGAACTCATTGGCTGCCAGACATTTTCAGAGCAGAACTCCCTGGACTCTGCTCTGAAACTTTGAAGCTTTGAAACTTTGAAACGTAGTTGCATTATAAGCTGCCGCAACTTCTCCGTCTCCCTCTGATTCTCCATCCTCTGTTCCGAAACACGGATCAGTGTTGTACTGTTTACTGTCGGGACAAATCTATAGTATGTAAACAAATTGCTTTAATCGCAAATTTAAAAGTCCTAAAACTACCTACCAATTTATATTTACAAGGTACGTTATTAACAGGTTCTGAAACTATGGCGTTTTCTTTTGTTCTTACCGGCTCAGGAACGTCAATTCATGGGTGGAACGTAATACCGGAAACGTAATAATTGTGTTTCTGTTCGGAACGAACCAATTGGCAAAAACTTCTGGTTCAAAACCTTGCGGTTCAAGGACCATTTGTCTTAAACAAGTGAGACCGAACTTTGTCTTTGTTCCGCTGTCATTCACGGGTGGAAAAGTAAACACAACTTGTGGCAGTCATAGAAACCGAATTGCGAGACGCTGCGGGGAAAAGTATTCTGTAACACCTCAGCGTCACCGCGGTGTAGTCACCGAAACAACTCCAGGAAGTAGGATTTTTTTTTTTTTCCACTGAGACTTTTTACCTTCTGTAGCTAGACACGATAGCCTAGCCGAAGCTATCGTTAGCTCAGTTTGTACCGCACACTTTAGGGATGTAATGTTCACTTTTTTGACATCCTGGTTCGTGTTACACCGCGATACTAAACAAAGAAACCACCAATTTGTGTCTTATAAATGTAACAGGTGGTTCCCATACTCGTTGTTTGGAGGACGTCGGGGGTCGTGTTTTGAATTTCCCTCCCTGTTCTGCTCGGGGTTCTCTCGGTGGAGTTGGCTTTCTACCAAAATCATTTGCAAATTTCAGCTAGTTAGCCTGGGTACTAGCCAAGGCCCCGAATGAATTGATAGTTAAGCTTTTCGCAAGCATATTAACGCCATCGTGGGAACTTTTGCTTTGCTTTTGTTGCATTTGATTTGGTCTTACCCCACGCTTTTATTGTGACACTTGGTTCAAGGAAACAAATCAACTTAACAATATGGATCCATCCACGGGAAGTTCTGCCTCAGCTGCTGCATCAAAGAAGGAGAAGAAATCGAAGAAGAACTCTGAGGATGGAGATGGGAAAAAGAAATTTGTAAGTATCAGGTTTAACTTGTTGCACACTGAGCTGTTTGAGTACGTGGGCTTCAAACTCAACTGATATATTTTCTTTGTGTTTTATGTGAAGCTACAAGGCAGCAAACTACCACCAAAGTTACAATTACCTTTAACTGTATAAAGATGTGCACTGGCTGTTCAAGAGCATGCAGTGTTTCCCTGAAGTATTTATTATTCCGGTCAAAGTGTCAGAATATGAGCAACTAGTTCTTCTAACTTTCAGGACTGACAAAATGCATTAAACATGAAGTAATATTGTAGAGAAATTGCAACACGTAACCATGTGATTGATAGATATTTTTGAAATACATTTAACAAATTATACAGACTTTTCCTTTTGTAGAGTCATAAACAGAATTGATATTGATGTATATTGTATTTTTTGTGTCTCTATATGAAATGAAGGACCCAACTTTCATTGATAGGGTATGGCTGTGGTACATTTTTTTCCCCATATCCTCAAGGAGACTCTGGCATAATGTGGTCATGTGATCTCAGACTTCATGTCAGCATGAGTCAGTGTGGTGTCTTCATGGGAACGAAGCAGTAAAAGTAATCAGTAATGGTGTTTGTCATGAGAAGTTTAGTGTAACTTAACCCTTTGTCTGGCCATGTCTAGCTACAGGTGAAAAGTGATACTGCACACCTAGACAAAGAGTAACCATGGAGTATACAGGCAGGACACATATGGTCACTGAGTGATCAATACACACACACATGCAAATGAATGCATGCTGAACTCTTATGACTTTGAGACAATATATTTTAAAACACACCTAACAGTTTAGTCTGTGCTTTTGAACTTCTCACAAATGGCATACATATTGGGCATACTGGTAGGAGGGTTTAGTTTGTCTCCCCTGTTTGATTTTTAATGAATGTGTTTGTGCATCTTATGTCCATCAGAATGTGAGGTTTGTCCTTGGTATAAACAATGGCAACAGTACACAAGGTACATTTACTATTGTTTGCATTTTATAGTCAGGTTCATATTTGGAGTTTTAAATCACAGTAATCTTCTTTTTGAATCTGCAATCTGACAGAAGAGTACAGTATGTGGATTATCCAGTTTTACTGTCATTCAGCAGCTTTGTTCAGTTTTACAGTGATGTTAAAGCAGGAAAAATTTTCTTCAATGCATTATTGTATAGAAATAATGCAAGAAGCTGTCACATTAGATTGAATTGATTACTGTAAATGTTTTATATCTGATGACCATTCTGTCTCCTTCTTCATTAGATTGTGTCTAATGTTTACATTGGTGTCTAACACCAATCAAAACAGATTCTGTCTTATTATAATTGTCTCTGTTCATACAGTGATTGCTTTTTGCTCCATCAGTGAGTGTTGGATGTAATGTGAGTCCTGTGATTTATTTAGTTACGTTTTTTTGTAAGAAGGAGAGTTTAAAAAGTTTCAGTGGATTTCAAGGACAATTTATGGGGAACAGAATATCACACGGTCATAATTCTGATTCTGCCATTGCCACACTGGACAGTGCCTGTTCTTCCTCTCACCATCTTCGTTACCCCTCCTAGTCTTCCCTCCTAGTGCTGTAATCCTTTTGTTCATTCAGTCTGTGTTTCTGCAGAAAGTAAGTGCTGTGTCAGTTTATTTTGATTTAAATGTTGCAATTGTTTGAGTTGGTCCTGCAAGGAAAATAAAAAATAAATATGGATTACTGATTTTAGCATGTTTATACCTTTTACACAAACTGATTTCAGTAAATTAAGTAAAATATTAAGTAAAATATTTCATCTTTTGTAAAAGGTGTACAAAACTGTGGTGAGACCAGTGATGTTGTTTGGTCTAGAGACAGTGTCACTGAGGAAGACAGGAGGCAGAGCTGGAGGTAGCAGAGATGAAGATGCTGAGGTTCTCTCTGGGAGTGACCAGGAAGGATAGGATCAGGAATGAGTACATCAGAGGGACAGCACATGTTAGAGGTTTTGGAGATAAAGTCAGAGAGGCCAGACTGAGATGGTTTGGACATGTCCAGAGGAGAGATAGTGAATATATTGGTAGAAGGATGCTGTTTTGAATGGCAGGAGGCCTAGAGGAAGACGAAAGAGGAGGTTTATGGATGTAGTGAAAGAAGACATGAAGGTAGTTGATGTGAGAGAAAAGGATACAGAAAACAGGGTTAGATGGAGACAACTGATTCGCTGTGGCGACCTCTGAAGGGAAAAGCCGAAAGGAGAAGAAGATTTCAACTTTTGTAAAAGTTTACCATCCTTACCATCGTATGAATGAATAAACATTGGCTGGCAAGCTTTCTATTTAACTCATGTGAACTATCATTATGATGGATGTCCACTGTTAAATGTTGTGTGATCATAGGAGCTTTTTATCAGCCTATGTCTGGAGAAGATTGTTGAACTACCAGCAGTCTATATACTTTCTGGAGTTCTGGGTGCCACATCTAATGTATAAATCTGTCTGTCCAGTTTGTTGGCCTAATCAGAAAACTACTGTACTATGTTGAACAAAGACATATGAAGGACAATGTTTATATTCCTAGATTTTAAACAGGTATTTTCAAATCTATGTGTATTTGAAGATGTATGCAGTTGTTTGCCTGGCAAAGTTTTGGTGGCCTGATGGCTCAGCTGGCCTGTACAATGATAAAGTATGTATGCGTCAGCATAATATTTGAGTTACCGTTATGTGATCATTACTTATTGCTGTGTAAAAACACCTAGCTTGTTCATGATCTTCTTCAGCACCAACCCTATGTGCAAATCACATAGCATATCCATTCATAACTTCATTCCCAAATAAAATAATTCAAGAACATTCATCTACTTAGAGGGACTAAAACATCAATTTATTTCTTGCAGAAACTGAAACTGCAGAGAAACTCAGACTGAGAGACACACAGAAAGTTGTCTCTGTTAAATTGATTTCTTGTCATGACACCGCAGTAATTTATTTTTGAACACTGTAAATAGCATACATGTTGGGCAATACTGGTAGGAGGGCTTAGTTTGTCTCCCCCGTTTGACTTTTAATGAATGTCTTTGTGCATCTTATATCCATCAGAACGTGAGGTTTCTCCTTTATATTGTTACACAATTAACTGAGATGTAAAACACCAGAATGAAGTCTTGAAGACCTTTTCTGTTGGGGAAAATTTGTTTAGACCTCTTCTCTATTGTTTCTCTCTCCCTTTTTTGCTCTCTGTCCATCTCTCTGTCTGTCTCTCTCTCTCTCTCTTTCTTTCCCTTTGTCTGTCTCTCTCTTCTTTTCCTCTGTATTTGATGAAATGAGTCTATAGGTGGTAAACAAGTGGTTTGTTCGTTACATCATAAGTACTTAAAACATTTTTTTTATCCCCAGCACTAGTGGGAACTTTGTCTTCCTTTCAGCAATACAACCTCAAGTGAAACTCTCCTTAACATAATCACATGTTTTAAAGATGCTGTTCCCTGTTAACTCTTAGTCAACTTTATGTACAGCTTATTTAATTTGTTGTTTCTACTTATTTTAGTCAAGCTTATGTGAATAAAATTTATCATGAAAGGCATGAAAAAAGGCATGAAAAATAGCAAGCGAGGTGAATACAGATTTACATAATGTACATCGCTGGTTATTCCTGCCAGTCATAGGGATCAAAAGTCTAAGACTACAAAAAAGTATTAATAATATCTTTCATTTACCTTCTGATCGGTCTGTCAGCACTCCTACCCCTCTCAGTATTCACCATTTGTTGTTCAATTAGAATTTTAACACAAACTCTACTATAAAACAGTCTATTCTCATTTTCTTTTGATCGATCGCCTTGTCGTACACCAATTCGCGGATTTAGCTTGTAAAAATAGAATCTTTTGTTTTTCATTGGACGAGAGGAGGTCATGACTCGAGTGCATATTTAATAATCGGGTGCGTTCGGGTCACTTCGGCTATTTCCATCGGCATGCTTCGGCTATTACCGTCGACTGCTATTTCCGTCGGCATGCGCCGATGGAAATAGCGGCGCTAGCGAGAGAAAAAGTTTGTTATCGCTTAGGGATTTTAGCGTGTCCAAAAAAGTTGTAAGTTTTAGCCTTTTTTTCCTAAAAATAAGAACGCCACTGTGGCTACACAGGCTAAAAACCTTTAGCCAATCTGGAATTTACACACCTGTGGCGACATGGCGAATGGCTAGCGCAATCCCAGAGTGGTGACAGACCAATCAGAAGGTAAATGAAAGATATTATCAATACTTTTTTGTAGTCTTACACTTTTGATCCCTATGACCGACAGGAATAACCAGCGATGCATGTAAATGTGTATTCACCTCGCTTGCTATTTTTCATGCCTTTTTAAATTGAAATGAAAAATCATTATTGAATTAAAAAAAAAAAAAAAACTAAACTATGGCATACCAGTGGTGGTGGTGGTGGTAGGGGGGTTCCATGGCAGGAACCCCCCCCCCCCCACACACACACACATAAAATCATACTAACGAATATTGAGAAAAAAATATTAGGACAAAACTGAAATCAAAGTGTCTAAGTCAAAGTTAAAATGTTTTCTAGTCCAAATAAAACTTACAAGTAAACATTGAGTAATATTTTGTATGACTGTATCTTCACACAGTGAATGAAAATTTTCAATTGTTCAATCTCACATTTATACCTGCATAAAGTAGGATAGAAATAAAGATGGTTAAACTTGAACTGTTGACTTTAGTGTGTTTTTGTAGGTAAACTGAACAGGTATTCATACTACCTCCCAGTGTAAGCCCAGGATGATTATTAATGAGAAATCTCATTGTTGCAATCCTGTAGTGGCAATAGGAAAGGACATTTTTTGGGTTTCTTACTAATACTAATGTGTTTTACGCTTCTTTTGCCTGGCTGGGTAAGGGTATGATCCTTCTCATAAAGTTGACATTCTGTCATTGAAGGTCTGTAGGCGAAAGGTCATCATGCCAAACCATAGGATTTATATATTTTGCTTTGCAGAAGTACTCTCTGATTGCACGATGGTTTGGCATGGGTAATGTGTAGTTGTGTTTTGCAGCAGTTCTCCCTTTCATGCGCTTATTTTTGGCGGATATTGCATGTATTTTACTTTTAAGCCTAAAGCAGGTTGTTTTAGCTGAACTCCCTGATGCGCTATCTGTGTTCTTCGAGCCCAGAGACAGAAAGGATCAGAAACCCTGAATGCTGTTGATATAAATAGGCTGCCTCTATCAAGCAGGCCGACCCAGTTAGGATTAGCCAGGGATCACTGGCTTGGACAGTTGTTTGTGATACATGGTTAATTGATGTTTATGTACTTCTGTGGAACACCTCAATGAGTTTGAAGGTTATCTATTTTGTATTTGGAAGATTTGCTGATTTCTCTCAAGAAAACTTTTGTTCCCCCAAAGGCCTTGATAATGAATATATCCTGTTAAGAAGAGCTTCTCATCTCGATCCTGCTCTCCTGGGCATTTTTGAATTTTCTTTTTGAATATAATAAAATACATATGAAAATTATTTTGTGTCACAATGGTGCATCTAATTTTTTTTTTGACGAACCTCGTCTTTATCAATTCTATTCCAAATCATTGCACATCACCCAACCTGACACAAACAATTATTTAATAAGAAAAAAGATTTGTGGAGGAAAAAATATGTTTAAGTCAGCCACTCCAAAGGATACAGACTTGTTTACAACATTGAGTTATGTCAATATAGCATTCAATGTATTAAATTTGTTTCACTTTAATTTTTACGAGAATCACTGGAAGAAGATGAGAATGACTGACTCTTGAGTGTCCCACAAATATCCACAAAGTCCACAATAATCCTAAAATTTAGGAATTTGCTATATAAATAGAAATCTGCACCTTTTGTAGGTGAAAATAGATATCAGGAGTGCACTTAAGGGCCTACATAATGATATCTATAAGTGGTCCTCTTGTGAAGAAGTTTCCGTACCAAGTTGGTTTGATGAAATTTTCTGTTGCA
The DNA here is from genome assembly GCA_013358685.1 of Antennarius maculatus. NCBI lineage: Eukaryota > Metazoa > Chordata > Actinopteri > Lophiiformes > Antennariidae > Antennarius > Antennarius maculatus. The sequence goes on along the minus strand of CM023614.1, from coordinate 14,038,472 downwards.
GCAATGAACTCTTGTTTGCATGATGTGCAAATGTTTGTAAATATACAGAGGTTATAGTGTTTTTGTATGCATTAAATACTTTATGAAGAAATTCATGATTGCTTTGTTTTAAGCCTTAACTATACCTAAAGAACAACAATTTGAATACAAATACTGTATAAATAGACTGCCATCTGATTGGATCCAGCTACATAATTTTGCCATACCACATACCATGTGTGTAAGGTATGGGTTTGTTCAGAGGATACCACTAGTCCTGAACAAAATCCTAGGGTGAACACTGCGTTGTAGTTGGTTGTTCCCTATTTTGACCTAGTGACCATGATTTTTAAGTGTTGAACATCATTTGTTGTATTTGACACATTGTTTATTTGAGCTATTAATGGCGGAGATAAGTCCAGTTTGCATTTTACATAAAATGTTGTCCCTGTGTGTGTCATTGTGCAGCAGTGTACCTACATCCTGGGGAACCACCTCAGCAAATGCTTCATTTAAGATGTTTAATGAGTGTAGTCACAGTCTGACTCAGGTAACCTCAGTCAAGTCAAGTTAAAGTTTGCTTTGGTGCACAATGTACCTCTTTTGTCCTTATTTATTTTTTATGTATGCATTTTTCTATTTCTTCAACACACTCGACTATATATACACAGACATAGTTTTATGATATGAGCTGAAAAAAATGACTGAGTGCCAGTGTGAATCTGAAGTGGTTACTGGCCTGCTTGTGGCAGAATCCTCTGGGATCAGAGTCAGTGGGAATTTTTCAGGCGAGAAGGCTGAGTCATTGAAAGCAAGTACGCTGCTGGTTCACAGGGACTGGGTGAAAAGCAAAACATTGTAAGCAAAAAAGAGACTTAAAGAAATGCAGATATGTATTACTGAAAATGTGTACAGGTAGGTAAACAATAATAAGTTTTCTGGTGGTTTGATGGGAAGAAAGATTGAATCACTGAATTTCCTCAGAACAGACTAGAGTGGTGTTGAGTCATACAGAGGCACACCTTTTTTTGCCTGATTCGGGTTACCAAAAGTCTGACCTGCATGTGATTGTTGATTGTGGTGGAGTCTGGTTTTCTTTTTAGTATTAATTTTTCCTCAAAGGTTTTCAACTACAGTTAAAACTAGAACCAAGGCAGTCAGAGACTGCACCATCCCGCGACTTACCCTGACCTACTTTCAGGGTAGGTCAGGGTACCCAGAAAATAATACCTGACTAGTGCATATGGAGAAGGCCAGTGTGAGTAAGACCATAGATCAAAGCTAGTGCATAGGTAGATCAAAGCACTAGCTTTGAATTACAGTCTTACTCACACTGGCCTTCTCCCTCGTCTTTCAATCCTATCAGGTTCCTGAGTGTACAAAATTGAAATTTGAACTTGACCTAGTTCTCTCAAGGTCAATGTCATCATCTCATTTTCATCCCCGAGTAATGTGCTTTTTGTTTCATCTTTCTATATGCAACGGTTGCAAAAATATTTGGTGGACAAACTAACAGACGGACGAACGGACAAACACACGAACACTGACAATTACAATACATCACCGCTTTGAAGCGGGATGTAATATATTTGGCTCTTACAAACAATTACACTTAGCTAAAAGTTTTTTTTTTCACTGACTGCAACAAAGAAGTAGGATTTTGTCTCATTCAAATAAATCTCATAATCAAGGTAAAAATTAAGTGCTCCAGGTTACTGGATGTTGTTTTTTAAAATATAAAATACAATTAGAAATGATACAATATATACCAATCATGATGATAATGATTGGCACTTAAATTGAAACTCAAGGATTTGAGGAAGATATTCCAATCTTTTTTTGGTGCAGATTTTTGCAAAGAGTGAAAATGAGCTTGTGTAGCCAGCTAATGTAGCTTTAGCCATCACTGCTGTTGAGTTCAGGCATTTTCTTTGCTTATGAAAAACAAAGATTATGGTGGGTCTGCACTGATGCAAGCTTTAACCTGTCTCCTAACACAGGCATCTTGAACGTATTCCAGTACTCCATATCATTTTTCCAGTTAAATTTGTTTTGTTCCGAATGCTTTTGAGTTTGTACGTCCTTGGCTTGTTTCGGCATCACAGACATGACACATTTCAAGTTTGGTGTTTAAGTTATTCCCAGGTAAAAAATAAAAAAGTCTCCACTGACCAATTCATGTTTTTCTGGTTTGAGCATCTATGTAACAGTTACAGAACCAGCCCTGATCATAGGAAAATAAGCATTCCAGCTTCAACTGAGCAGTTTGTTGGTTAGTTGGTGCAGTGCTAGTCTAGTCTGTTGGTTTGTAGATTAAACTGTGTAAATAAGGACAGCCTGCTGATGTCTTCGCTAGCTTGCTCTCTGAAAGGGGCACTGGGGGGCTCACTAATTGAAGTCCTGAGCGGGAATATATCTTGTGGTAAGGCAAGGTCAAATGTCAATATAAAATGTGCGATTCCACTATTTAGCAGTGAATTATGCTAGACAGCATTAAAGATATTGTCCCAGCAGAGGCAGTATAGCCAAATGATTGATATAAATATAGGGAGAGGGAGTGTTTTGTACCTTTGGCGCATTGTGCCTTTGAGAAATATGTGACCTGTATAAGTTTTAAATTTTTTAATCTGGGTGGAAACCAATTCTGGTTGTCAGTTCCCTGGCGGGAGTGACGACGGGAGAACAACTCATTTTGTGCCCTTTTGAGCCACTGTGGGGAAACAGAAGAGAACAGAACAGGAAGCAAGGGCGTGCCTGCACAACTACTGCTTTTTCTTGGTGTATATTGGCTATCTTTAGACTGCTGTGTAACGTATAATGTTATGTCAGAAGTCATTCAGTGGAAATGACGTGAATAACACCAGGAAAGATGAATGTGTTTTTTGACGGGGCCAGTTATAAGAGGATAAGGCGAGTCAACAACCACCTTCTCTTCAGAAAAAAAGCTGTCTCTGTCAAAACTTTTTTATCTTTGTAAAATAATGCCACTATTTGTACTGTACTTGCTGGCTGTAGAGGAAGCCTGTGTCATACATATTTCTTGTTACTCATAGGTCATACAAAAACTTTCACTTTGCGTAACCCAGAGCTATTTGGTACTCATCAGTCAGTTTTACCTGACCCAATGTTTGTCTAAAGCCTTCAGCGGGTTAAAGTCTGTTCAACTCAATTGATAAAACTGGCTGTCCTGATCACTGACAGAGTTGTCTCTGAATTAAATTAACTGTTTCCTTTTACATATGTGGCGTCTGTCTTCAGTAAAAAAATAACATAAATAACATGGATTTGATGTTCACCGTGCTCAGACTGGGCTATTCATTAGTCATTTTTGCAATTCGCAATTCTTACTTCTTTCATTTTTTTTCTATTTGGCTATGTGCACACATATATCTCAGTGTCTCATGCTGATTTATTATTTCTCAAATTCTATGTGCTGTGACCGGATGTTTTGCAAAGATGGCAAATATGATGGTTCCTTCCATGCTTTGTGAAAGGAGTTGTGTGTGTTACAGTGTTTACACATTCACAGTAGCACATTAATATTAAGCTTTCAGAAACCTAGATGGTGTCAAAAAATACATAAATATATGGTTCTTCTTTTTAGCCTTGTGGACAGGTTCAAATCATTAAACTGCAGGTGGTTAACACTGAGTAGTTTTATCCAATGTGCTTGCAGTGTTTCTAATCAAATTCAGTGTTTTCGCTTCATGAAAGAAATGTTATATATTTTCTGTAGATGTTTTTGTCACCGCATGGTGTCCGTGCATTGCGTCATCCTGATCATCCTCCTCTTTTGCACATTCCCCAAACTGATGATCAATAGTTTGTTATATTTTTAATATTGTAATAAAAATCAGTACCGTAATTATATATAGTTCACAATTTCATGCAGTAAATAAAATAGGTTCAGTGTTAAATAACTGATTCTGCTAAGTTGTGTGGCAATTTACTTATAAAGGTGAAAGTGAAGTAAGGAAGAAATACCTTTCCTGAATAAAGGGGTCACCTTAGTGTAGGGGTTTCAAAGTCAAATACACGGAGGGCCAAAAATACAAATTTGCTACAAGCCGAGGGCCAGACTGGTTCAATGTTTATTAAAACATTGTGAAATGAACATAGCCTATTGAACCAAGAGCTAACACAGTGTACTGTACATTATGTAATGATGAAGTAAAGCAATATTTTCTTATGGCTCTGTCAGTAACTTCAAGGGGGGAAACATTTTCAACAGGCAAACAGCAAAAAAAAAAAATGTCCTTCAAAACAAAATATGTTCCTTAATATCAAGATAAATGCATAAATGAAATTGCATGTATTATAAACTGAAAATACATTATTGTCCTTGCACGAACAATAATAATATTGGGCATGCACAATAACAATGCATTATTGTGCAAATAATTAGAAAAATTAAAAAAAGTACTATCCTGCCAATCACTGCTTTCAAATCGTAAAATTAAAAAAAAAAAAAAAAATCAGTTGTATTCTTTCTCATGGCTCTTATCTGCAATTTTCCTTAAGTCCATTCAACTGAAAGAAATATTAATGAATAAGATGCAAGAATCTATGGCACACAGACAAAACAATACTTCCTTCAAAGAGACACCAATTCTTGTAGAAACAAATGTAAAAATTTAACTGAATTTAAAACTGAAAATACATTACTGCTCTGTGATACTCACTTGTCCAAGGCTGACTCTGATATTTGATGGTGTCTCATCTTTCATACAAGTTCATCAATGTTCAGAGTCAGGCTCTGAGCTGAGGAAATCCTCATGATGGAGTGAAGGTGTTTATCGGTCAGACGGCTCCTGTGTGATGTTTTGTTCAGCTTCATCAGAGAGAACAGTTGTTCACACAGGTATGTGCTGCTAAACTTAGAGAGCGTCCGAAGTGGATGCACAGCTGGGGCACTGTGTCGTGGATGAAACGTGCAAACTCAGCAGAAGACACACCAGGTTTACCTGAACATAAATTCTGACTCACAGCTGGCTTGAAACCCCCTGCTCTCAGCGTCCACCTTCCTTTTAACCGTTTTTGACTAGGGGAGTAGCTAAATGCAACCTCCGCTCTGACTGCTGATAAACATCCGTCCATCCATTGTCATGACCGCTTCATCCGCTCTCGCAGGTTGCTGGGAGCTGGAGCCTATCTCAGTTGGCTTAGGGCGTGAGGTGGGGGAAACTCCGGGTGCGACGCCAGTGCACCACGGAGCCACACACAGACACAGACTACCACGCACACACTCATTCCGAAAGTCAATTTGTGACTGGTCAGTTAACCTGAAGCGCATGTTTTTGAAGGTGGGAAAATGCAAAACACCAGCGGGCCAATATGTCCTGCGGACTGGTTGTAATAATAATAATTAAAAATCATCTGGCAGGCCATAAATAATTTGCCATGGGCCAGATGTCGCCCGCGGGCCTTGTTTTTGACATATGTGCCTTAGTGGGACGGATACTGTTGTTTTAGTCAGTCAACCTGCCAAGCAAATGACAGGATGTGTCTCTTATGAATCTGGTCCGTTGGATATTCAAACAGTTTTCGTTCAATTCAACCAACTCCTGAATGCAAAACGGGGCTACCCCTTCCCCTTGCCCGCCCGTCCGTCAGTCCGTCAGTCTGCCCTTCCGTCCGTCCGTCCCTCTCTCCTTACTTCTTTCCTTCCTTCTCTCTCCTTTCTTCCTTCTCTCTCCTTTCTTCCTTCCGTCCTTCCTGCAGGATGAACATAGTTGTCAGAGAAAACATACCAACTCCACACAGAAAAGAATTGTAACTGGAACCTTCTTGCTGTGAGGCGTCAGTACTACCTACTACGGTACAGTGCCGCCCCACAGAATTTCATTTTAAAGAAAAATTGACATATTAAATTTATTACGTAAGGAATCTGTCTGTCTGCCCACATGTTATGAAGGTGGTCATCTGAACTCCTTTTTTGAAAATAAGAAGAGCAAATCACAAACACTGTCAAAGGAAATTAGATTATTTAAAGACATGCCTGTAAAGACTGTCACCAATGTCTGTCATTATCTCCACTTCTGCTGCTTGGTATTTATGAGGCACATTATTACAGACTTCTGTTGCTATATTTGTTGATGACCTTTGTCTTCTCATTGCTGCAGCGTTTGATATGGAAGTATCTGTTTCTGCACATAAATGGTGTAAATGAGCCGTTCTGGATGTATCGTTGTGACTTAAGATCCTCTGACTGCAGTTGACCTTTGCTGCTATTTGGATCAACTGCAGATAGATTTTTCTTCACTTTCATGGAGTAAACAAATTGTTGACACATAGTTACAGTATTGGTGTAGGAGCCTAAATGCAGTTCTTTGATTTTTGGTTAAAAAGGATTAATAAATAATTTAGAATTAGTTAAAATTCATATCAATGTAAGTTAATTGATTTGGAAAGAAGTAAAAGGCCTATTTACAGGTATTTTCAGTTCATTTGTATGATACTTTAATTAGTTAATCGTTTAAAAATGTATTTGGAGGGTTTAAAATGGATAAAAATGTCATTTATATAATATTTGTAATGGATGGGAGCATATGGAAGTTTGGTGTTTTTAAGTTACTGCACACCTTTAATTATGTTAATTGAGGCTCCTGTGAGGTCAGTCATTCAGTCAGTTGGGCAGGTGAGAGTGGAGCCACATGGTTTTTCGACCTCTCTCTTTCTCTCTCCCCCTTTTTTTTTGTACCTCTTTAACTCTCTACCTTGCCACCTCGTGGTTAATGTGTTGGATATGATGGATGCTTAATGCACAATTTTGATATTTTTCTGTATCACCTTTTTTCATGTTTTGTTTAAGTAAACTGTTTAAACTTTTACTAGCAGTCCTGTGGATTTTCTTTTTGGAGATGTGGATAACGAGGGGATTAGTGAGAGCGTCAAGCCAAGCTCCATAGTGTGGAACCTACAATCGGGTTGTAGTATCTTTGCTGTTTACTGTGACAATACATATTTAAAATATTTAAAAATGTTTATTTCTAGTTTATTGTATATAACAAAGTCAACAAACTAAACGCAGGGAATAGTATGTTTGATTGAAAAAGTTCTTCTCCAATGCTTCACAACATATTGCTGAGCAAGCAATTTCACCACTTTACCATGGGAACACTTACCACACTGTCTGCATCAAGCTTTTTTCTCAACAGTCTCTTATAGCTTTACAATTGTGTCATTAGCATGACATAGTAATATCATATCATTTTTGTTCTTCTTCTTATATATCAGGATTCTTTTCTGGTTTTCTATTAAAATATTCACAAAAAAGTTTTACATTTTTGTGATTTAACGTTTTATGGTTGTTAGTTTCATAGAAAGCCTTTGTGTTTTTGTATTTTTTCTTCTTATTCAGTGGACAGATTAATTAGTCCTGTTTCAGCTGTTGGCTGTGTTGGCTTTGTGTTACCAGTATCAAAATCCCTGTTCTAAAGGAAACAACAGGAACACCGGGCTCACAATGCTGAAAATGTAATCCTAATCATACAATATCCATGATCGGAAACTTGTTTCAGCCAGTATGATAATCATCAGCTTCTCAAGACTGACCAACTTAATTACACATTATTTAACGTTTTAAAGAAGTTCATGACCTGTAGCTTTCATACAAATGGGTGTCAAAAATTCTAATGAGCAAAGATGAATTGATATTTTTTATTTTTAGTCAATCAATTTTAAGGGAACTTCCCGCTATGTTCTCGTACCCTGCTTGTTAACACGAGGAGCTTGCTTGTAAGCAGAATAGAAAGACCTGTAAGCTGATCCTGGGAGATATGAATGTTCCTTACTGTGTGTGGGACCTGTGCTGTGTATGGGGGCTTAGTTAGATTACTGTCCTCTTTTGTGACTCTCGTCTCAGTCTACCCGACAGATTAAAATTGAAATATAAATTCAGCCCTCATCCCCTGATTCAAACAGTTGGATACCTATAAATATTAATTTATGCTTTTTTCCAGGCTGGAGAGATTAGTTAAGTTCACATTTTATTCAACACAGGTTGGAGTGGTGGTGATAGAAAGAAAGGTTCAAATTAGTATGTATTTGTTAAGGATGGTCAGCTCTGTGTATTAGAAGTTTTTAAGTTAGGGGCAAACACTTTTGTTTTGCCACATGTACTCAGTTATTGATGAGTAGATCTGCAATTCATAGGTTTCAGAAGCTACTGCTTTTGTTTTAGTTACATCCCGTGGAGGAGATGTATTGTAATTGTCAGTGTTGTAATTGTGTGTTCGTCCATCCGTTCATCAAATATCTTCACAGCCGTTGCAGATAGAAGGATGAAACAAAAAGCACATTACTCAGAACATTACAAAGGAGATCAAAATGATATAATGACCTTGAGAAAAATAAGTTAAGGTCAAATTTAATCTTTTCTACAGTCAGGAACCGGATAAGATAGAAAGATGAGGGAGAAGGCCAGTGTGAGTAAGACCATAGATCAAAGCTAGTGTTTTGAACTATTGTCCCTTTCAACTTAGCTTTGTGCTGGTCAGACTCTAATTCAGTCCCTGTGCAAATGCCCAATCCTCACAGTGTTTGCTGGGATCATTGTTTTCATTCTGTGGCTTCAATAGCACCACAACATTTGTGAATGTTATTTTCTGCACCTGCATGGGTTGAAGGTCTGTTATTCAATGGCAGCTGTGTAAATGGAAGCATCCTCTTCTTGCCTGCTCTCCTCATGATCAGAGATCCGCGTCATTTCTCACTATATCATTTTCTGCCATTAGAAAATGTGTTCAATGTGCACCTGTGGCAGTGCTAAAAGGACAGTCCACGTTCTTGTATGTATACACTCAGGAAGTCTTCATTAGTACAACAAGGCAGTTATTAAATCTGTAACCAGTGATGACAGTAAAAATTTGCTGAAGCCATTTATAGTTCAGCAAAGAGTCTTTATAAAGAGCATTGATTAATCTTATGTGTGGAACAAGACAGAAAGGACAGTCTTGTTCCAGTCAAGGTAACTGTGTCAATATGCCAAGTGAATGTATTCATATTTCTACCCAGATGTGTTCTACATCATACCATTTGGTAAGATAATATGATATATATATATGAGAATATGATAATAACTTCACAGGACCTCTTTCGTTAAGACAGAATCTCTGTGTGGATTCTTCTGACAGATGGTATATTATAAAATTATATTTCCTATTTACTGATAATTGATTGAATCTCACCTGTTCTTTGAAGAAGGTAATTGGTTTTGGTATTTTGGTGACAAACAGATGGTTTTTCTGAACACTGAGTTTTGTGTGTTCAAAACAAAACACACACAAAAAAATTCTTTGGAAACTAATTCTTTCTTTTGCATTTACAATACACCAGTAACATATTCCATATTGTGTCTCCAACAATTTTTTATAATGCCTAAGAACTTTACAAAAGCAGTGCTGGTTCCGCAGTTTAGCCAAATTCGATGTGTGAATATATTCGGTTTAATATTCTTAGCCTAATATTACAGGCTGTAATGTTATCTTATCCTGAAAGAGAAGATTCTTAAGCAGAATTTTTCACTTCAAAATTTCATCTTCTCTGCTTTGACTCTCTTGCTTGTTCCTTAATAATCAGTGTAGGATGAACTCTGTCATGCGATACCTGCTCTTAAAATTAGTTATAGCCTGCCCCCTAGTGGCTAAAATATGCACGTGTGGTTGAAATAAGTTTGTGCCTGGTCACCCATCTTCAAGTTATTGTGATGTTCACCTGGCTTCTCCACGAGTTGTAATTTGTTGCTACAATTAGGTCACACATGTGATTACTACTTTTCAAATGTGTTGTGGTACAGTTCTTAACCTGAATCTGTTATTTTTTTAGAAATACAGTATGTATGAATGACAAGATTTGTTCAATGCCAATGATTTATGTAAATTTCCTTCTTTTCCTTCACTCTTTACAGAAACTCAAACGGCTGATACCAGATGAGGTTGGTTTGTTGCTGCTTGCCATCATCACCTTTGTACTTATCTTATCCCTGTATCACTGTGGTCTTTCATCAATCAAGTTGGCATTACCCTCTGAGTATAATATCATCACCTGTCAAGCTAACATGTTTTGTACACTGTTTTGTACTATTAGAAGACACACACTGATGCATGGAATGCTTTGCTTCATAGAAAATTGACACTATTAACACTAAGGGAGACATAGCCCATGTAGATTGAGCAATTGATCAGTTGTTTGACAGATTCTAATTTGGACTGTTTTAAAACAGAGTTCAGTTATGATTCAGTTGTTACACTTTTCCGTTTTTCCTTTGGCTCCTTTCCTTTTAACTTTTACAATATTATCCGCTAAACCAGTTGGAGCGTTTCACTAGCATGAGGATGAAGAAGGAGAAAGCCGTCCCTGTGCCAGGTCAGCGATATTCTTCATCTGCCAACTATGAGATAAATCCTCAGAGTGCGATGCTGCATGATCATTCTGATGAATACGTCCTGGAACTCTTTGAACAAATGCTGGTAAGAAAAGCTGCAAAGATTCCGGAGCATACACAGATTTGGACGTCTTTGACGGACATTTGAGTCACATGGTTGCAGTCATTTGTGTCTTAATTGGAACATTAATACAAGGATTTAATGAAGGACTTGCTGAAACAATAACTATTCCTATTTTTCACAATTCTATTCTTCTGCAAATGTTTCAACCTTGTGTAATCTTGAACTTAATACCACCACCAATAAAATTAATAATCTAGATTAATGGTATCTGGTATTGGTTAGGGTTGGCTATCCAAATTCAAGTGTTTTTAGTGGCACCTCACACAGAAAGTTTTTATCAGGTTATCAACATGTTTCAAAAAGATTTGTTTATTCCGCTGTCTTAATTTATTTTGTTTTTTTTTTTCCTTCCTCCTGTCTGTCTCCAGGTGGATATGAACCTGAATGAGGAGAAGCAGCAGCCTCTAAGGGAAAAAGACATTATGATAAAACGAGAGATGGTCTCCCAGTATCTCCACACATCTAAGGCTGTCAGTATTGAATAAATAATGCTAACACAATGTGGCAAGAAGTTGTAGAAAGTCTTATCAAAGTTGCCTATTTGTTTTAGTACTTGCTAAAATTAAAGTAAAATTGTTGGAGTATTTGAAAACCTTACATGGCGAATCATCTTTGGCTAAAGGAATATTGCTCCAAACGTGTAGTTAAGTACTTGTCTTTCTACTTTTGCTAAAACTTTTAGTAGTAGTAGTTAAAATGTTTATTTGTTGTATTTTGTTGTTTAGGGCCAAAACCAGAAGGAAAGCACCAAATCAGCCATGATGTACATCCAGGACTTAAAGTCAGATTACAGAGAAACACCGCTGCTGAGCTGTCTGGAATCTCTGCGAGTCTCACTTAATAACAACCCTGTCAGGTAATATACACACATGCTTACATGCAGATACACATGCATTCACCAGTGCTAATGAAAACAAAGAACACAATAGTAATAGAGAATACATCAAGGTAACTGTGTCAATATGCTGGTGTTGAAGTCCAGACTGTCACACCTACACTATATTGATAGAGCTTAATTAAAATGAAACAGAATTTTCCAAGCTTTCCAACTACCGCAACACCAGAAAACATATTTGTAATATTTTGCCTTTGCTGGTATAGACATTAAAGTAGAAAATTAAAGCATATCTGAATGTTGTCATAAACCACAGTGATTGACCCTCAAAGATATAGAAATATGCTGTGGACTGAGAGGTTGAAAGAATCACTTTTATGGACAGGTAGGAAATATGGAAGAGAGAATGAACCTAAAGTTTTAGAGCAGATGAGTCTAAGTCTGGATCTGAACCCCATTTAGAGCTGATGAGAGAGGATCCTGCTCTAAAACACTCTTGTGTAGCCTCACCATGGTAGTCTTGCCAAAAAAAGGGAAGTTGGCCCAACGAGCCATTCAATACAGGGAAACAAGACATTTTCACTCCAGTGATGTAGGTATTAATAAACATTAGTAAACATTTTTGAATCACAAAAACGACTGCAATTCAAAGCAGTTTTTTTGTGTTAACTCTGGTTCCCTTTGTGTTTGAATATTCAGTTTAGTGTGAGGCACACACTTAATGTAGTAATCAGAAGTGCGTTAAACACTGTCACACCACTGCACTCAAAATAACAAAAGATAGAGTTGTCTTATTGCTGTTTAAGTTTATATTGAACTTATATTAACCATGACATCAAAAATAAAGGTAGATCAGGCTTGTCTTTAAAAAAGTTTCTTGTCTTGTCAATTTAGTTGGGTGCAGAACTTTGGAGATGAGGGACTGGCCCTGTTGCTGAATCTGCTTAGAAGATTACAGGACAAAGATGAATACTCGTAAGACATTTAAACCGTATACAGTAATAGTTAATGCATACAAAAAGCAATGTTTTCTAATGTTTCCCTCAACCTTTTTTTCATCATCTACCAATTAGATTAATGGGGGTTAAATGTCAACATGAGATCATTCGCTGTCTAAAAGCCTTTATGAACAACAAGGTAAATACATTTCTTTACCTAAAGTATCTTATCTTTTCTCTAAAACTTGCGTGTAAATAATATGACATTTAGTGGAATATTCTTCATTCTATGTCATTATGAAGGCAATACCACTGACTTTTCAGCTCATTACAGGGAATACGTCTACCATTTACAACTTCCAAGAGTGCTTAGTATAAAGCTTTTCAAGTATAGATTAAAACAATTACTTACTGCACAGTCAGTGAATATTAATAGTCTCTTTATATATTAAAGAGATACAATATACCCATGTAACATTAAAGCCAAAAACACACTGAGACTTAAAGGTGGTTGTTTTCTTTATATTTTTATTTTTGTGTGAAGATAGTGTTTTGTGACAAATCCACTCAAGACACTATTATTCAAATTATCATTGTTTGCCTAAGCCATAGTAAACTATGGCATATTCATATTTTACTAGTGTTGTCGTCTTTTTTTCTACAACTTACTGTTGTGTAAAATGACAGTCATTTTTTCCCCCCTGTTTTCCCATTGTTTTAGTGTGGCATGAAATCCATGATAGAGTCAGATGCAGGAATTCCTCTGCTGGTCAGAGCCATCAACCCTAAGGTGCCTCATATGATGGTGGATGCAGTCAACGTCCTTTCTGCCCTCGCCATTTGGGATGATCCTGAGAATCTGTAAGCATTAGTGAAATATGGACACCTTGTAATTTTATGTTAAAACCACCAACCTCCATCTGACTTGATTAACTTATACCTATGATACCGATATAATTACTGAGTCAAAATGTTTCAGTTTTAAGTATCGCATGGAATACTAGTAACATTTTTTAATAGTTCTTTTTACTACATTTGTTTGGTTTCATGAAAACCTACTAAAGAAAGCAACAAAAAGCTTGTTGACTTTAATGTTTAATGATCCATCTTTTTACAGTACTGAGCGTGTTTTGGAGGCCATCACAGAAGAGGCAGAGAAACAGGACATTGAGAGGTTCCAGCCTCTCCTTGCTGGAATAGACAGTCATAATATTGCTCTCACGGTAAAGTGTGTGTGTGTGTGTGTGTGTGTGTGTGTGTGTGTGTGTGTGTGTGTGTGTGTGTGCGTGTGTGAAAATTTATACAAAATTGATATATGTATATATTCCAGTATATATGTACAGTATATATGCACATTATCTTGGCTGTTGCTAGGACTCTTCCGGACTGAGGCTTCAGGAATCTGCATTTTTTATAAATTTTCCCATGTGGTTAATTCGGGGAAATACACCAACTCACTTCCGTTACATAGAAAAGAAGTGCCCAGTACACGACGCATCATAGAAGACTGACTTCTGCTGTCTTCAGTACATAAATTGTGAAATCGACTTTGCAATTTTCTTTTTTCCAGAGAGGCTGTATGCAGCTGATCAATGTCTTCTTAAGCTGTGGAGGGGAGTTGGATTTTCGAATCCATATTCGCTCCGAACTTTTAAGGTTGGGACTCCGAGAACAGCTGACGGTGCGTCCTTTCTGCTGAACTTTTTCTCCAAAGTCACTTTACAACAACACATAATTTCATGACTGTGTTTCACTTTTGATGTCTCTATCTTGATGACTGCCTCAACCTTGGCAGTATGAGGGGCGCAAGACACTTTTGAAATTTATTACTTTAGACCCACACACACGCGCGCTTTTGAAAAATCGGTCTATCCATTCAGCAGTTTTTTTTACAGCATTGTGTTAGTGCTTTCTTATTAAATCGATTCTGCTTATTTAGCCACAAATCAATGAAATCCTGTTTCTACAGCTCGCTTAAATGGGTAGATTCACACAAATGCACACATTTAGACTTCTAACAGTGGCTATTCATGAATGCCCAGATACTAGTTAGCTATTTCAAGCTGTGTCACACACCTCCACCACAAAAATCGTTGAGCAAAGAAAGTGTACTTTTTAAAAAATTGAAAACATGACAGGCAGGGGAAAGTAATGATTTGAGATCGAAAGAACCGTTAACAAAAGGAATAGGAGATGACCTTCAACTTTAAGATTTGTTTTTCACACGTTTTAGAAACTCTTTTTACAACCCCTCCTTTCTACGATTGGTATGGTTGGTATAATTGGTACCGATATGGTATGTCAGGTTAGAAATTGAATATATATTTGGAAAGGCATTGAAAGAACACATACCTCCATCAAAGCTCCAGTATGTCCGAAAAAAACCTCAACAGTACAACAATTGAAGTAACATATAAAGGTAGATAAGATCTGGTGGAGGAATATAGACAAACAACAGGTATAAATTAACAATAAGGAAACACAGTATATGTTACTTCAATATGTTATTAAGGCCATCCTCATCCTCTTGATAAAGTTTTATAATAAAATATGAAAACATCTGTTCAAAGTAACCAAGGTACAAAAAATCACATCTGATCTGTATGTTTCTTTTTCTCAGTGAACACCCCCAGACTCCCGTTAGTTTATCTCACAGTATCCATGCTTCCTAAACCCATGTGGTTGATGTACATACCATAAACTGTTCAAATTCCCTTTGTCACACTGTTCTTGCCAATGTCCCCTATTGCCTTTTCATATCCATTATGGGCTCTGCAGGAGGTACGGATGATAGAAAATGAGCAGCTGAGGGTCCAACTCTCAGTGTTTGATGACCAGGCTGAAGAGGACTTTGATGAGCTCAAAACACGTTTGGGGGACATCCGCACTGAGATGGAATATCCTTTCACTAGACAACACTGTCATTCTAAGGGTCTGCTTTTGACCTTGAAAGTCTATTCCTGGAATGCCATAACTTTGCATGGCTGTGTTTTCCCACTTACATTGCTGGTTAGGTGAGTGTAAAACATGATTTAAAATGATTTGATAATAAATAATATGCAAATTCCAGACTGTTTAAATTAATTATATGCGTATTTCCCTTGCGCTGTAATGAGTCTGCTTTTGACACAGCACAAATTTCTCCATTCTACTCCTGACCACCCTGTTTACGCTCTTCAAAGACAGATGCAAATTTAATATTGTTGTTACTTAATATGTAAAATTAACCCTGGGGGGAGAGCTTCTCAAGCATTCAAAGTCCATCTTTATCAATTTGCATCCCATCAACATGAGCTACTCATCTGTGGTGCTGCAAAGAACAGGAAACACCCAACAAGTAGTGAATTTTGTCACCGCTTTGATGAAACTCTTGATAATATGTTATGGGAGGAGACATTATATAACAATTCAAACTACGTTATTAGGAGTTAAGCAAAATTTTGATTGGCTGTAATTTATGGTAGTACGTGTCCATATGCACCATTTTCAGGTACAGTACTTTATGTTGGAACATTGAGATTAGACTTTTATAAAAATATGCAATGAATAAAAAATACATCTGTGCTATAATCAGTGTTCTCGTTAGCGTGCTTCCTTGTGTCCTTGACGCACATTTTCTGACAGGGACACACGATCGTCAGACAGCGTGCGTCCCTGGGACGCAAGCATTAAATGCACCTCCATTCAACAAAAACATTCACAATTTTCTCCACTTAAATGTCGAACCCAGAAATCGCCATTATTTTTTGATGTCGGGTGACTTTCTCTGTGATTTTAGCACAGATGTATTTTTTATGTGATTAAGGGCTATACAAATAAAGGTTGATTGATTATCATCATGCCTCTGAAAAAGATGCAAAAGTTGGAGAAAAACCAAGTGACAATGAAAGACAATCAAAAGTAAATTAAAAAGAGACAGATATTACTGACGGAGAAGGCTCAGCTTGGTGCCGGTTCCACAGGAGAATATGATATATGAATTAAAGGCAAAGAAAACTATTGAGTGAAAAGCAAAAGTGAAAAAACAAAACATAATTACATTTTTCTTTAGTTCTAGAACTTTTTTAAAATGACTAGAAGGCTTGAACACGTCGATAAAACCAACAGAAAATTTCACTTTTTTTCTTTGTACTTAAACAGTTATGACATTTCTATTAATAAAATAATTTATATTAACTGTTTAGTTTTTACATTGTACCATTGGCAAAATTCAATCCTTGCGTATGCTTCTACCGTACATTCTGTTATTACTTTTCAGATGCATAAACATCATGTTAGGATGCACAAATTTTTCTCGAAGCACATCCTAGGGATGCACTACTTTCTTGAGGAAAAATGAACTGTGACATAATTATGCTTTTTATATCAACTCAAAACCAATTTCAACTTCTAGAATTAACATTGTTGTTTGTGACATGCAGTTCTGATTTTCAACACCAGGTGTCTCCCAAGGCTCTAAAACCAAAACAATATGCAGTACAGGTACATCTATTTTCTCATCTTAAGGCTGTATCTGCTACCTGCAATTACAATAGGCACTAAGACATCAAAGTAGTTAGTAGGACATGAGATTACATCAAACTGTCCCTATGAATTTAAGATGGGCTCCCGTTATGTTTTCTGAATTGCATGTCACTGTATTGGTACAATCCATAATTGGCACTGTTCAGTTTGGACTTATCATTTATGCAGCAAAGCTCAGTGCAAGACTTTCCAGCACTGATAACTTAAATATTTGATTGTCTATCTTCTATTTACCGCATTTTTTGAGCCTTAACTTTTTTTGTCAAAGATGTGAGGGAAGTTTTTGACATCCTTGTCAACACAGTGAAGGACTCCAAGGCTGAGGGCAACTTCCTGTCCCTGATGCAGCACCTACTGCTGATACGTAATGATTATTTGGCCAGGTAACACATGGACATGTATACATTCGTACATCTAGATACTCGCACATATGTTAACAATGTCACACATTTCCTCTGTGTTCCTATTAAATCATTACATGCGTTGTCATTTATGGTTAGTAAAAACTATAAGAAAGCATTTTAAAGAATGCTTGGGCAAACAGTGAAAATCAGCATGTAAAACAAGGCCTTCCTAGTGTGACAAGAAATACAGCTTGGTAATTAGATGAAACGAGGAGGGAGGTGGGGGAAATAATTAACAATGAATTGAAGGTGGAGATAAATTACCAGGAAGATGGCGAGAGAATGAGGCAGGGAGTTCAAAGAGTTAGTATTTGTAGGGGGTTAATGACACAGTACTGGCTGTTTTGGTCTGTTTTCAGTTTCAGTCTCAAGTAAACATGGGGATTTAGTAGAGTGGGCAAATGCATTTATAAATGGTCATACTTACTATCATGCGCCTGTACACAGTGTTTCAAGATGATTACAACCCACATTACAATATACACTATAATGCCAAAAGTATTCGCTCACCTGCCTTTACTCACATAAGAACATAAGTGACATTCCTAATTCATTGGGTTTAATATGATTTCAGTCTACCCTTTGCAGCTACTACAGCTTCAGCTCTTCTAGGATTTCTGTCCACAAGGTTTAGGAGTGTGTTTATGGGAATCTTTCACTATTCTTCTAGAAGTGCATTTGTGAGTTCACATGACACTAATGTTCAACGAGAAGGCCTGGCTTCATTCACACCAGGCTCTGTCATCCATGTTTTTATGAACCTTGCTTTGTGCCCTGGTGCACAGTCATGTAAGAAGAGGAAGGAGCCAGTTCCAATCTATTCCCACACAGTTGGGAACACAGAATTGTCCAAAATGTCATGATATGCTGAGGCATTCAGTGTTACTTTCACTGGAACTAAGGGGCCAAGTCCAGCTCCCTAACACAACCCCACACCAGAATTCCCCCTCCAACAAATTTTACACTGGGCACAATGCAGCCCGACAAGTACTGTTCTCCTGGCAACCAGGAGAACGGTATGGACGGTTGCCGTATGGACAAGCACGATTCGTCACCCTAAAGATTGTGTCTCCACTGCTTTAGAGTCCATCGCTGCGTCCGACACTTTTGCATTGCACTTGGTGACGTATGGCTTGGATGCAGCTGCTCGGCCATGGAAACCCATTCCATGAAACTCTGCACACTGTTCATGAGGTCTCCAGATTAGCTCATGAAGTTTGGAGTTCTATAGACATTGCTGAAATTTGGTGACCTCGTCACCGCTGACCCCGCTCCATTAGTTTACGTGGCCTAACACTTTGTGGCTGAGTTGCTGTTGTTCCTACATGCTTCCAATTTCTTATAATACAGCTGACTGTTGACTGTAGAATATTTAGGAGCGGGGAGATGTCACGACTGGATTTGTTATACAGGCGGCGTCCTATCGCAGTTCCACGCTGAAATTCACTGAGCTCCTGAGAGCGACCCATTTTTCACAAATGTTTGTAAAAGCCGTCTGCATGCCTAAGTACTTTATATACCTGTGGCTAAGGAAGTGAATGGAACACCTGATTCTGATTATTTGGACGGGTGAGGAAACACTTTTGGCAATAGTGTATGTTGGGTTGCTGTGTACGTAATAACACTACATAAATACAAGATACAACTATGTTTCACAACGCGGTAAACCTCATCCCAACAACTGATCCCACCTAATTGGTAAACAAATATTATACATATGAGATTTTAGGATCCATAAATATCTGAAATCTGGTGGCACCGTTGTTTACAATGAATTTGAGAATGTAGACCATCCCTCTGAAGGTCAATGCAGTCATGTACAGCCAGTGTGCTGGGGCATATTTTGGTTAAAATAGGCAGTTGTAAATGTTGAAAAGGATGAGCAAAGTATCACGTTATGCATTTTAATTTGTACAATTGTCACAGATATTTCAGTGTCATATCTTGATATTGGGTTTGGTAATGTTTCAAAATGTGGAGCCTCAGAAATGAGGATAGGGTAACGTTCACCACTTTGACACGCCTATCATTGTAGGAAAGCACATGGGCTTCAAGAACATGGGCTTCATTAGATACCATTTGTCTATAAATAATTGCATTTTGCTTTTTAGCAAGGTTTCACAAATACCTTGAGTTTTCCAGACACTAGATGTCTCTCTCGCTTCACGGACAAATTTGAGCTTAGTTTAAAGAAAATGTTGTGCAGTATAGAGTGGAATAAGTGTTAGACAAAGGCAGTGTCACTATGAGTGACAGGGGAGGGAGGGGGACTGAATAAATATTGAGTTTGTGACTCTGGCAGCATCTAATAGGGTCAGGGAATAAGACACATCCAAAATTGAGTGTCTGTGTGAAGCTGGCTTAATCAGACTGGACATACACCAAGACACGCTCATGAACACAGTTGCACACAATTATTCTTTGTGACAAGAAACTCAAACTGTCATGTTCACACAGACAGCCAATCTCAGTTGCAGACAAAGTGACAAAGCCTTTGTGTTCACACATTTGTCTGCACAAATGAACCTGCTTGCTCTTTGTCTATCCCACCTTCAGTTTGTGGTGTGCCTATTTTTTTTTTTGGTCATGTGGTTGAGACTGACATTGTAGAAAGAACAGGGATTTATCATAACTGTTATTGTGAACACAACATGCAAAGTGTATCGTAGAAAATCAATCTTAAAATTTTTTTCTCTCTAGCACCATGTCTAAACTGTTCCATTTATTGTTACCCACTCAACTTATCTTCAACTGTCACCCATTTTCTTCCTGTCCCCTGATCTGTTTCCCCGGAAACCCTTCACTGCTTCCCTTCTGCAGGCCTCAGTACTACAAGCTGATAGATGAGTGTATCGCACAGATAGTGCTTCAAAGGAATGGAGCGGACCCTGACTTTAAGTGCCGTCACCTCAGTCTCAACATTGAAGGCTTGATTGGTGAGTTGGTAGACCAGAACACACACGTGATCGACTGCCTTCTCACCCTTGACCCAATCTCTATAGATAATGGAGCTATATTCATGCACCTTCACAGGCATTAATGAGCTAATCTACATAAAAGCACAAAGATCACAAAGTCAATGTGGCAGTGTTGCATTGACTGAAACATTAAACAGTGTTACTTTGAGCCAATTCTACCCCAATCACTGACATATTTGCTGTGTAATAACACAGCAAATGTGTCAGAAATGTGTCAGAAATGTGTCAGAAATATGCCATCCTTACATGATTTAATGGTAACTTTGTCATGATGTACAGTATATGAGAATGCATCTACCACGGTCGACAAAAGTGTAGTAGCCCCAAAGTGCCGCCAGGTGGAGGCAGAGAGATGGTGTGTGTCAGTGGAGGCTGAATTACTGTATACCAACTTTATTGAACATGAAAATCAATCAAGCTAAATATTCCCAGGCACTGATTCCTCAATTAAATAGGTTACATTTTTTTGTTCGTCTCAATTGCTTGGCACCTGATATACAATGATAAAAGAGATAATTGGTAACTCTGAGGCACTTGTGATCAATGCATTAATATTATAAGACAGCTATGCTAGGGAGCATACATTTGCAAGCATCCCTTATTTGTCCAAGGCTCTCTTAAAACAAAATTAATTGCCAATATTAGCACAGAAAATGACTTTGGTTGCTGTGGTGATTTCCTTTTTATATCGGCCGTAGATGGATCTTGATCTCGATGGATAGGGTGGTAGTATCCTTCCCTTGAATATAAGCATGACTTTTACCTAAGGTTGTGGTTGATATCGCTATACATAGACTAGAAAGCACATGCTGACAGAAACAGAGGTGAATGGGAGTGCAGGCCATGTCTCAAGAGTTCAATACTCCTTTATGGTAGGTCTACGTTGCTCACCACAGGAGGTTCTAATTGCACTTCTTCTAAATGTGCCCTGATGCGAACACACATGTACGTATACACACACACACACACACACACACACACACACACAGACTGGCTGGCCTCCTTTAAGGCTGCCAGAGTTATTATCGGTGGAAAGCAGCCCAATTCTGCCCTCCATGCATTATTTAGTGTTTTTCTTTGAACTCTGAAATTCAGCACAGTTTTTCCCCCCAACATTCTTGTTCCCTTAGTGCTCTCTATTCGAAGTTTGTCCCATTTTGCCTAGCTACTGTGACAGAAGTTGCACATCCAATAACCATGTAAGCTCTTAGACAAGTGTACATTCTGAAATCGAATGTGGGTTGGCATATTATTGTGAGGGTCTTTCATCTGGCAGTACATCCTTTTTCACAAATAGATTTTTTGTTTTTCTCTGCTTTTGTCACTATATTGAGATATAATGAATCCTGCACAGTATCCTCCTCCTCCACTCACCAAAATTTCATTGCAACTGTGAAGACTCAAACATTATCTCCTCTCAGTCTGTATAATTCAGTTTCTATATGTTTATTTAATTGCTTCATTTTCTTTTTTTAGGTTTTAACAGCTCCTCTATCTCTGCTATCTAGCTGTTTGATCCCTCTCCTGGGCATCATGATTAGCTGTCTTTGATCCAGTGGCTTTGTGGCATTCATCTTCATGTTAATTAGCTCTTTTATTGCATATGCTTGGCAAGCCCTTGGGCGCTAAACCACCTGTAGTCCCTGCAATTATTCTGTAAAAGCACCCAGTTGGTTAGTCTCTGTCCTTCTCACCCTGTCCTCTGCTAAACAGAGCACCAGATTATGTAATATTTGTGTTATTATGTGGTTTCTTCCTTATATTTTTGTGGATAAAACAAGTGTTAAATTCAAGGCTTTGAAACCAAGTGTTGTGTTATGTATTTTGAGAGAAGTCTGTGCATTCCCACCTCTCTAGCAAATACGTAGATAGATAAAGGTTATATTTTGGAGGCTTGCAAGGTAAAGACGTGTAGATGCAGAATGCAACAGATAGCCTGTTGTAGTAAGATGCCTCTTTCATTCCATCTCTGTTTGTCCACAGACAACATGGTGGACCAGACCATGGTGGAGGCTAGTGAGGCCATGGCAAATGAGATGCAGAAGAAGGTAAATTCACACTGATTTACTCACTTTGGAAAACCGTAATTGCATTTGCACAAAACCAGTCAATTTATTAAAACGTCAACCAAGACGTTCTTAGTTCTTGTGGAATCAGAAGTAATAATTTACATTTTTTACAATCAACATTTCCCCTCTCACATTCAGAGACATATTTTGTTGGACATATTGGTAATAAAACTCTATACAGTAGGTGTCTGGCTGGCAGATATGAGAAAAAGGAAAGTGTAACTGACATTGACCCTACAGACAGTAAGAGGCCGAAAAAAACAACAACAAAAAAACCCACACACGCATTCACACAGAATGGTAAATGCCTTGTAGTATGTTGACACCATGATGTTTCTTTCATAGTGACAGGATAATTGCCAAGAGGGAGGTAGCTTTCATTCAGGTACCAATAATGACTCTAATCTCTTATAGGTTCATATTAATTGAACATGTCCACATTCAAAAAGCATGCATTAATGCACTTGGATTATGGTGCATTATGGTGTGACTCTGTGTGACCACAGAGTCACACCATAATGCAGGCTGTGCATGGTGGGACACTGTTTGAGAAGAATTAGGAATGAGGCTGTCGAGGCTCCTGCGTCAAGCGTAACGGATTTACTGTCTGCAGATTAAATAGCAGTGTGTGTCTCGGTGTTCATGCATTCATCTTTTCAAATGCTCTTATCCTGTTTGTGAAGTGTCCCAAAAATCCCTGAAAACTTAAAAATGAGAAAATTAAAACTGAGAGAAAAATATTTCATTCTCCTTTTCAGTTTTATAGAGATGAATGGCAGTTAAATGGTACTAAGAAATGTTAATTCATATAAGTAACTGACTCAGTAACTATTGCTAATTTTCATTGTAGATTATTTAATAAATCGGAAAGCATTAGATGCCAGGAGTAGCTCTTAGGTATGGAAACTGTTGCACTGTCAAAAGTGGCTACACTTCACCCATATTTTATTGGACTTTTGCATGTTTCAACCTTTTATTTCCAGTCATCCATGGGTGTTGACCACGTTAACACCCAAGACCACGTCTCACGCAAGATTTGGTTATAAATCTTTGTTAATTTTACATTTTTTTATTTTAATTAAATTTTTTTTTTTCCGCAAGAATGACATAAAAACGCTCGGAAGCTTGTTTTCTGGTTCCTTTTGTTGTCTTGTGTTTGTTTTCAAGTTAGAAATCATCAGAATGTTCCCATAATGTTTAATGTCACAATATAATATTAACTGTTATTACTGGTTGTTCTTTTTTCAGAATCTTTTATTAATCTCCCAAAGGAGAAATTGCTTTTTGTCACAATCACTCTGCAGTAGAACAAAGTAAAAAAGTGAGACGAGTAAATCTAAATTACAATCAAAAAGAGCAGATAAGTAACAGAATAAATGGACAGAATTTAAACATATACACATTATCAATACTTAAAGTAAAAGTTGCTCATGAACAGCAGAATCTCTGGATATGTAGATAGACAGATACACACATACATACGTAATACTTGTTTACTTACTTGATCACTTAATCAATCAGACAATCCCACAAGAATCTTCAGATTCTTGCTACTAGTGAGATCTGTGAAATGTGGAAAAAGAAAAACTGCTTATGCTCCTCAAGATGATGCTTTTTCAAATGCAGCTTACACAAAAAAGCAAATTTGCCTGAAGGTTCTAACAGTTTTTAGGATACAATAAGGGAGTCTGTCCCACGTTATGACCCTTTATCTGCATGTTAGTATGATGCAGAGTTGATGGCACGCCAAGAGTTGCAAACGAAGCTGAAGAAACTGGAAGGTGACTACGAGCTCAAGTTGCAGAGCTTGAGCCAAGATAAGGATCAGCTGACCTCCTCTAAGCTGGAACAGGAAAAGGAGAAGGAGGGACTACAACAACAGCTGAGCACTCTGCAACAGCAGGTACACAGAAACTCACACTAGAACCCACGTGTCCACATGGGAAATACATTTTTTTAAATGACTTATGATCTTAATAGAATTTGTTTGCATCTTTCATCTTTTTTAACTGTGAAATACTTTGGAGCCATCAATGAAATATAAAAAAAATTCTCTCAACAGACTTTCATTATATAAATTTGTGGTTAATGCCTAGATGCGCTGAGATGAAAGTGTAGACTGAACCCAGGGTGACTGTTACTGAAATCTTTGTAACAAGTTGACGAGCTCAAGTAGACTTGCTGACATATTTCTGTCATTTCTTCATGCCTTAATTAATATTAAAGTATGAGGGCTGCCTTTAATTTTTTGAGCTTTGAATCTTTGGAGAAAATAACCCATAAAGCTTCTCTCAATGTACACTCTTATAGCCAAAATGTTACACTACATATGTCAAGGCCCACGGGCCAGATCTGGCTTGTGATGAATTATTTATGGCCCCCTGGATGATTTTTAATCACTATTAGAATCGGCCTGCAGACCACATCTGCCCGCTGGTGTTTTTCACGCACCAACACTACATTCCCCACAATGCAACGATAGCGGAAGTCACTGCGGTGCAGCAAGCGGCCTTTGGTTTCATTATCAGTACTTCGAGCAGAGGTTGAATTTAGCTACTCCCCTGCTCAAATATGGCTGAAAGGAAGGTGGATGCTGAGCAGGGGGTTTCAAGCAAGTTGGGAGTCAGAGTACATGTTTAGAGAGCTAAAAGGTAAACCTGTGTGTCTTCTGCTGAGTTTGCACGTTTCATTCAAGCTGCTCGGATGCTCTTTTTTGGGCACCACATACCTGTGTGAACAACCGTTCTCTCTGATGAAGCTGATCAAAACATCACACGGGAGCCATCTGATAAACACCTTCACTCAATCCTGAGTATTTCCTCAGCTCAGAACGTGACCCCGAACATTGATGAACTTGGACAAAAGATGAGACACCATCAAATATCAGTTAAATTTTTACATTTGTTTCTACAAGATGCGATGTCTCTTGAAGGAAGTATTGTTTTGTCAGTGTGCTATAGATTTTTGTATTTTATTTAATTTATATTTTCAGTTGAATGGGCTCAGGGAAAATTGCAGATGAGAGCCAAGAGAAAGAATACAACTGATTTGATTTTTTTTTTTTTTTACTATTTGAAAGCATTGACTGGTAGGATCATAGAGCAGCACAATAATGCATTTTCAGTTTATAATACATGCAATTTCATTCATGCATTTATCTTGATATTAAAGAACATATTTTAGTTTTCAAGGACATTTACTTTTTTGCTGTTTGCCTGTTGAAAAGGTTTCCCCTTGAAGCTACTGACAGAGCCATAACAAAATATCGCTTTATTCGTTTAATCATTAAATAGTATACTGTACACCTTGTTAGCTTTTGGCTCAATAGGCTATGACTATTTCAAAATGTTTTAATTGAACCAGTCCGGCTCTCGGCCTGTAGCAAATTTGTTTTTTGGCCTTCCGTGTACAGTATTTGACTTTGACACCCCTGTGTTCCACGCACGTACGCACAGTCCATGTTCATTATTTTACAAGCAAAGGTAGAGGGACAATAAAATGCAGGGGTGAAGCATTTAATTATGACAAACAATGTGATTGGACAAAGATGGAGATTGGATAAAGCTTTTTACATCCCGTTTCAAAGCGGTGATGTATTGTAATTGTCAGCGTTCGTGTGCTCGTCCATTCGTTGGTCCACCAAATATCTTCGCACCCGTTGCAGATAGATGAAACAAAAAGCACATTACTCAGGTGGCAAAGGGGATGAAAATAAGATGATGACCTTGACCTTGAGAAAAGTAGGTCAAGATCAAATTTCAACTTTTGTACACTCGGGAACCGGATAAAATAGAAAGACAAGGGAGAAGGCCAGTGTAAGAC
Source organism: Antennarius maculatus (assembly GCA_013358685.1). NCBI lineage: Eukaryota > Metazoa > Chordata > Actinopteri > Lophiiformes > Antennariidae > Antennarius > Antennarius maculatus. Next base: position 14,012,415 of record CM023614.1, on the reverse strand, counting down.
AGTAGATCAAAGCACAATGTATAATAGTAGGTCAGAGCACTAGCTTTGATCTTTGACCTATTCAGGTAGGTCAGGGTAAAATTTTGAATTCGGGGTTGTCGCGAAATGTTGCAGTCGGTGACTGCCTTGTTTACTTTTGTCAACGTTACTGTTTTTGTGACTGAGTTGAATGAAGCAGGCAAATCTGTAGGTGAGACCTCGACCACTGCCTTTGTCTCAATCTGCTGCTCACTGGACTGCATTTATGCACATGGAGCAGAAGTGCTAGTTGATTTTATTAAGTTCTTATGTACAGAGGTTTTAGAACTAGTTGAACTCCAATTTTATACCCTTTTTCACTCTTTAACAGTGTTTTGCTTTTTTTGTGGCACAGCCATTGTATCAACTTTCTCCTTGTCAAAAAAAAAGACAAAAACAAATTATTCACATACTGATTTGGACTGATTATCACTGCAGTGGCTAAAACCTTTGGGTAAGCCCTAATAAGAATGCAAACATTCGGGCAGAATCAATTAAGATTTAGTGAGATACTGAATAATTTAATGTCCTGCAAACACACACAAAAGAAACTATTCTTGCTGCTGCAAGAAGCAAAATACTCGTAGAAGCCTGTAGAAATGGAATATTACACCTATGCATGTCCACGCACATACCAAAGCCCCCCAGCCTTAAATAACTTAGCCAGCCACTAGCATGGCATGAAAAGAAGAAAAAGACTTCAAAGGTATTATGAGAAGCCAAACCCTTTAGATGTAAAGAAACTCAGTAGAATCATAGAAAGTGGGATGATCCAAGTTTAGAAAACTGAAAAAGGGATAAGACAGAAGAATAAAGGAAAAGATAGAGATGGGACAAACAGTCTTTTTTCAGGCCAAGTTGCATACACAGGGTGTGGTGTGTGTTTGTGTGTGAGTGCATGCCGCTGTGTGTGTGCTAATCTTTGTACACTCATACTCTAGGGAGGCAAACATGAGGTTTGTTTAGCTGTCAGTGTCCTGCTGCCACACCAGCTGGACTTTGCTTCACAGTGACATCCAAACTCACAAACGCACCAAGTGACCCAGAACAGTATGCTTCCACGCATGTGTGCTCATCGCCACATGAAGGTTTGTGTGTGGTGTGTGTTTGTGTTTGTGTGTGTCAGTAAGGGATATACAACGTCCAATTTGAACTTCATTCAAAGAAGCTGATGCCAGCAGAGTCATCTTCTTAAGAAACACACAACACACACACACACACACACACACACACAAACTCACACCCGTCAACAGCATCACCAGCCAGACCATTAACAAGCGTCTCATACAAAGATGGCTCACTTTCTCTGTGTTTGAGGAACTGCCCATCGAAGATTTCTCACTGATGCTCAGTGTGATGTTGAGGCCAACTCTTCATCTTCATCTGCTGCTTCACTAAAATGCTTGCTTTGGAGGTCCTCTATGTATATTACTGTTTTTTTTAGGCAAGAGGAGGAAACAAACAGTTTGTCGAACTACCTACAGATTCTGTCACACACATATGTGGAAGCTAAGAACAGATTCAGTAAATAATAAACGTCTTCATTCCCATTCCAACCCCTGTCATTTCTTATATGCAAGTATTATGTTTGTTTATTTGAAAAGAATTGGTGTCTCACTTGTGTAAATATTTTTCAGCCTTTTTATGTTAAAAGCGTGGCTTCACTCTATCTTCTAACTAGGAAGTTTGTCCTCTTTTTTGAAACTTTTCTTTTGGATCCCTCTGTGGAGTTAATTCCCCTTGTATGTTTTTTTTTCAGTGCTTTGCACTCCTTTCTCTCACAAACTCGATCCTGCCCAGTGTTTAATCCATTTCTGTGCTGCTGTTTTTCTCAAATCTAATCATATTGTTGGCATGGCTTTTCATTGAAATGGTGGAAACTGGCAAAATTAGTCACCATTAATATCACTGAAAGAGAATCAAACAGTACACAGTCTGAATTTGCCAGTGCCATACTCTTTGTTTGGTTTTCTTTTGAACATGTAATGTATCTATCCTGTTTTCTATACATCAGGTTGTATGACGACGGACTATTTCTGCTCTCCCTGCAGTTTGAAAGACTCTCTAAAGAACTGGAAGAGGCCAAGAGCAAAGTTGGCACAGGGAGTGTTCCTGCATCAACCCCAGGCATGCCCCCTCCACCTGCTGCCCCTCCCCTCCCTGGTCAAAGCGCAGGTGTGCCACCTCCACCTCCACCTCCTCCTTTACCCGGTCAAGTCGGTATTCCCCCACCTCCACCTCCGCCTCCACCACTACCAGGCCAAACGGGTATACCTGTTCCCCCTCCTCCCCCACCACCTCCTCCTTTACCCGGTCAAGTCGGTATTCCCCCACCTCCTCCCCCGCCTCCTTTGCCAGGCATGGCCGGATCTGTACCACCTCCACCACCCCCACCATTACCTGGGATGGGACCTCCGCCACCACCACCACCCCCAGGAATCCCACCTCCGCCTCCAGGCCCAGGCATGCCTCCACCCCCACCATTTGGCATGGGGGGCTGGGCTCCCCCCGCACCACCTCCATTGCCTTTTGGGCTCCATCCTAAGAAGGACTACCAACCCGAAGTCCAGCTGAAAAGAGTCAACTGGAGTAAGGTCGGTCATGAGATCAAAACACTATCAATTTTCAAAGATAAACTGCGAGGAATGATGTCATTATTCATATAATGATGCGAGGATGCGGTTGAAAGAAGATATTCACATTTATAAACAATATTCATTCTTGATAAGATGGAAACCATCAATATCAAATGGTCAGTACCCGTAAATTAACTTGATACATGCATTCACAAATAGTTTAGTTATATGGTTCTGCCTTGCCGGCCTGGAACTGCGTTTTAGCCTCTAATATTTAGACAGGTATGTGATTTTCATATAAAATAAGTACAGAATTATACTGTGATTAACCCTTATTATACAACAGTTGGAAATATCAAGTATTGGGCTTTTTTTCTCAATAGCAATACAAGAGAAGTGTGAAATGTAGCTTTAACAGTCCGATCTGACCTAAAGTGACTTGCATGCATACGTGTTTCTCATGAATGTGTTTCATGTTCTTCTCCTCACTCTCATCTGTGATGGTTAAAACATCAAAACGGCCCTCTGTCTTTCTATAGCCTAAAGCTACTGTTTAATGGCTTCAGCAGGCTTCATCAGCATTTAGCCTCTCTCTCTTTCTCACTCTCTCTCTCTCAGGCTGTTGAGAGTGTTTGACGAGGATGTCACAGAAATTGCTTTTTAATAAGCCGCCTTCTTTTAACTGTGCCACTGAAAGATAATTAAATTGCGACTAGAAAGGACAGTATTCTTTTGTAATTTAAATTAACATTTTTTTAGGCTTAGTCTCATCCTCCTTTTTGCATGCTCTCTTGCATTCTTTTCTGCTCCTTCAGCTCATCCCCATATCACATTTCCTTTCCCACCACTATGTCTTTTCTTTCTTATGTGCCATCCTGGAGGCATTGTCCATAATGAAAGGACTGATATCCGTAAATTTGCTACCACCGCTTTCTTACCGGTTTTCTCTTTCAGTTCTACTTATTCCTCTTTCTGAATTTTCCCTGCACGTTCTCAGCGGCCTCCTCTTCTTAGAATATGAGGCATCTGTCTCTTCTTGTGTATATAATTTGCCTGTTGTGAGAATAGTTCATCTGACATGCATAAAACTTCACATGATAGTTGCTGGGGGTTGAAGGAAGTGCTGACGTCCCATCAAGGTGCAATATGAATATATGATATCCCCAATATTAATATATTTATAATATAACTAGCGGGAACCCGTGGAAATTCCACAATAAAACAATAATATCAGACTTCGTTTGTTTTCTCTTTTTTCTTCGCCGTCACAAGAAAACAAAACGCTGTGTTGGACAAAGCCATAACGGCTCCGCGTGTGGGATGGACGGGGTTCCCCACACGACGACGTGAGGTCTGTCACAATCAAAGAATATAAACTGCTATGTTTGACGAAACCAAAACGGCTCCGTAAGTGAGAGACATGGACAAATGTGAACTCGAACTTCCGGGAAGACGCTGGCGAAGAAAACGTTTGTTTTCTTGTGCTCAGTGTGTTTGCATTATATGTCAATGGTCATTAAACAGAAAATAGAGTATTGGTTGGGCGCTTGATTGACAGGTAGTGGAGTTAAAGCGTGACAGTGTGAGGTTTTCAAGTGAGCTTATTCAAATATATAGGTGGGGAGACAGCAGGTGAACAATGCTCAAACAGGGGGAATGGGACATATGACATCAGTGACATATGGTAATTGCTTATTTGCTCTGTGTGTGCACTGTTTTGTTTTTGTTTTGTTTTTTTACCTCTTAGTTTATTGATACTTTTATGCCTTTACTAAATCATTCTATAAATTTGAGGAAGTGGTCAAAAACCTAACTTTTAAAAATCAATTTTGTCAAAAACATAACAAAAAAATAACATTTTATACTTTGTATAATAAAAATAAAACAGATTATTTTAGTCTGACTTTAAACATGGAGTCCATATTTATAGGTATATAACTGTTTGGTCTCAGCAGTGGAGTAAATAAATGAAAACCCATGGATTAAAGCATGATTCCATCAGAGAACAAACTGCAGTTGAAAATCCTCATCCTCAGTCATTTAAATGTGTGGGAGTATCTTAGATTGACTGAATGCTGTGGTGTTCTGTAAGCTCTGCAAACTGGACATGTCTTCTTGCCTAAACACAAATGCCCTGTATGAATACCTGGAGTAAAATCAACACAGCACTTGGTCAAGACTTCAAAAAGAACCACAGCCCCTAAGTCCAGCTCCCCAAGTCCACGTTCTGTGTGTTTTTAACACACAGAACGTGTTTCTGAGAATAGTAGATAGAGCTTGTTAGTTCAGACAACAAAATTTTTGTGTCAGCTTTTACACCAACATAATGTATAAACTTGTGCTTTGTTAGACAAAGTCACTTGTCAGGTGCATTGTGACGGGTCAAGGATGAGCGAAGTATGTTAGATGGGAGTTGATCAAGAAAACCACAAGCATCTTTAACATGGGTCAATACCTAGAAGTGAGAGAGTTGTCATTGGTGCAGACTTCAATGGACATGTTGGTGCAGGTAACTGAGGTGATGAGGAAGTGATGGGCAGGTTTGGTATCCAGGAGAGGAACGCAGAAGGACAGATGGTAGTTGACTTTGCAAAAAGGATGGAAATGGCTGTAGTGAATACTTTTTTCCAGAAGAGGCAGGAACATAGGGTGACCTATAAGAGTGGTGGTAGGAGCACACAGGTAGACTACATCTTGTGTAGACGATGTAACCTGAAGGAGATCAGTGACTGCAAAGTAGTGGTAGGCGAGAGTGTAGCCAAACAGCATAGGATGGTGGTGTGTAGGATGACTCTGGTGGTGAGGAAGATGAAGAGAGCAAAGGCAGAGCAGAGGACGAAATGGTGGAAGCTAACAAAGGAAGGGTATTGCATGACCTTTAGGAAGGAGTTAAGACAGGCTCTGGGTGGTCAGGAGGTGCTTCCAGATGACTGGACAACTACAGCTAATGTGATCAGGGAGACAGGTAGGAGAGTATTTGCTGTGTCATCTGGAAGGAAAGTAGATAAGGAGACTTGGTGGTGGAATGAGGAGGTACAGGAGTGTATACAAAGAAAGAGGTTAGCTAAGAAGAAGTGGGACACTGAGAGGACTGAGGAGAGTAGACAGGAGTACAGGGAGATGCAGCGTAAGGTGAAGGTAGAGGTAGCAAAGGCCAAACAAGAAGCTTATGATGACTTGTATGCTAGGTTGGACAGTAAGGAGGGAGAGACTGATCTATACAGGCTGGCAAGACAGAGAGATAGAGATGGGAAGGACGTGCAGCAGGTTAGGGTGATTAAGGATAGGGATGGAAGTCTATTGACAGGTGCCAGCAGTGTGATGGGAAGATGGAAAGAGTACTTTGAAGAGTTGATGAACGTGGAAAATGAGAGAGAACAAAGACTAGAAGAGGTGACTCTTGTGGACCAGGATGTAGCAAAGATTAGCCAGGATGAAGTGAGGAGAGCACTGAAGAGGATGAAGAGTGGAAAGGCAGTCGGTCCTGATGATATACCTGTAGAGGTTTGGAAGTGTCTAGGAGAGGTGGCAGTAGAGTTTCTGACTGGGTTGTTCAACAGGATCTTAGATAGTGAGAAGATGCCTGAGGAGTGGAGGAGAAGTGTGCTGGTGCCCATTTTTAAGAACAAGGGAGATGTGCAGAGTTGTGGCAACTACAGAGGAATAAAGCTGATGAGCCATACAATGAAGTTATGGGAAAGAGTAGTGGAAGCTAGACTAAGGGCAGAAGTGAGCATTTGTGAGCAGCAGTATGGTTTCATGCCAAAAAAGAGTACTACAGATGCAGTATTTGCTTTGAGGATGTTGATAGAGAAGTACAGAGAAGGCCAGAGGGAGCTGCATTGTGTTTTTGTAGATCTGGAGAAAGCTTATGACAGGGTGCCCAGAGAGGAACTGTGGTATTGTATGAGGAAGTCTGGAGTGGCAGAGAAGTATGTTAGAGCGGTGCAGGACATGTATGAGGACTGTAAGACAGTGGTGAGGTGTGCTGTAGGTGTGACAGAGGAGTTCAAGGTGGAGGTGGGACTGCATCAGGGATCAGCTCTGAGCCCCTTCTTGTTCGCTATGGTGATGGACAGGCTGACAGACGAGGTTAGACAGGAATCTCCATGGACTATGATGTTTGCAGATGACATTGTGATCTGCAGTGAGAGTAGGGACGAGGTGGAGGAGAAGTTAGAGAGGTGGAGGTTTGTCCTGGAAAGGAGAGGGATGAAGGTTAGCCGCAGTAAGACAGAGTACATGTGTGTGAATGAGAGGGACCCAAGTGGAAGAGTGAGGTTACAGGGAGAAGAGATCAAGAAGGTGGAGGATTTTAAGTACTTAGGGTCAACAGTCCAGAGCAATGGAGAGTGGGGAAAAGAGGTGAAGAAACGTGTACAGGCAGGATGGAATGGGTGGAGAAAAGTGTCAGGTGTGATGTGTGATAGAAGAGTTTCAGCTAAAATGAAAGGAAAGGTGTACAAAACTGTGGTGAGACCAGCGATGTTGTTTGGTCTAGAGACAGTGTCACTGAGGAAAAGACAGGAGGCAGAGCTGGAGGTAGCAGAGATGAAGATGCTGAGGTTCTCTCTGGGAGTGACCAGGAAGGATAGGATCAGGAATGAGTACATCAGAGGGACAGCACATGTTAGAGGTTTTGGAGATAAAGTCAGAGAGGCCAGACTGAGATGGTTTGGACATGTCCAGAGGAGAGATAGTGAATATATTGGTAGAAGGATGCTGAGTTTTGAACTACCAGGCAGGAGGCCTAGAGGAAGACCAAAGAGGAGGTTTATGGATGTAGTGAAAGAGGACATGAAGGTAGTTGGTGTTAGAGAAGAGGATGCAAAGGACAGGGTTAGATGGAGGCAATTGATTCGCTGTGGCGACCCCTGAAGGGAAAAGCCAAAAGGAAAAGAAGAAGATCTTTACTATGGGCCAATCAGAGGCCATCCTGAAAGGGCATGTTTAAAACTGGTGTTGCATTAGTCACAAGTTAATTAAGGGAAAGTTATACTGAGACAAAGAGAAGGATGCAACGTAAGTGACTAAGGCTGGGGAAGGACAAAATAAGGAGATGAAAAAAGTGGAACCCTCTGCATGTCTTTTTCTTTGTGTGTGAAGCTCAAGGCGCTTTGTGTTAGACAGTGTGTGAAGATTAGAGAAAATGACTACTTGTTTCTTTCCCCCTTTGTTCCTTCCTTCCTTCCTTTAGCCTTCTCTCTTCCCTCTACTATCATACTCTGCCTCTTTCCTTTTCAGCCCTGCTGTTTTTTTTATGCCTGTGACTTCTTAATCTGCTCCTCATTGTTTACCACCTGCACAGATGACCAATTTTGGAATTCAGTTTAATCAATCTGATAAGATTGTTTTTAAGTCATACAATGCTTGTCTTTATTTTATCTCCTTCTGTATTTGTCCTCCCCTCACTGTACATATTGGCATTTGTTTCTCTTAGCTCGGACCAGAGGACCTTTCTGAGAAGAGTTTCTGGATTTCATCAAAAGAGGAGCAATTTGAAAACAATGAGCTCTTTGCCAAACTCACTTTAACCTTCTCTTCACAAACAAAGAGTGAGTGTGTGGCTTGTGTCTTTTCACTATAGCTTTGTTCATGTTTTGTTCCTGAGTAATGAGTGTTGTTTCTCTCCTGTCTTGCCGACTCCTCGTCTACTTCCTCTCTCCTGTGCTGCTTCCATCAGCCACTAAAGGTAAGAATATCTCACGCACATTTAGTTATTTCTCCTCACATCTCCTATAGCCTACATCTCATCTCTTTGCTTGGAGGACACACTGTACATTTACATTATTCAGCAACGTTGTGTCAAAACAACCACCCACATCTGTGGTTGCATGTGCATTCTTTCAATGTGCCCCTGACTTATGTAGAAACAGAACGCTCACTACCAAGTGAGATGGGACTGGTGGAAGGAGGAAGAGATGGACAAAGGGAGGAGGGTCGGGGGAGGGATAAGCAGAAGGTCACTAATGTCCTTTGACTAGCCACCTGCTGTCCTGGCACAAATCGCTGACACACAGGCGTATGCTAGCACCCACACACATACACACACCTGTCCCCCCGTATCACCTTGTCCCTGTGTCCCTGAGCCGCCTCCTCTAACTCCTCCATATTCATTCCATAAGCAGGACACCGAGAAAACAGACAGTGTGTCTGGATGTGTATATAATTCAATCTGACCTTCAGATTTGGTCTCCATACTCATGTGTCAGGCACATCAACAGAAGAGCTCCTGTACACATGGCTGATGCTAGCTGCTGATGCCAGTTAAATGTCAGCTGTTCCATCTGCATTCACCTGTACAAATCCTAATGTAGGCTTGTCACTTCTTGATTTGATCCAGCACTACCATCCTCTTGCCCTGACACCTATGCTACTGCTTCTTATTGGCTGAGACAGCCGCCTGTTCAGGTTGATTTCTAATAACCTTTTCTGAGAGCTGACTATAAAGACACCGTGGCCTTTTCATAGCCCCACTCCTGTCTGTAATTCCGTCCACGTGGATGTGCTGTATGTGTGTTTCTGGAGGTAAGAGAGTGTGACAGACCATTATTCACTTATTGTTTCACGAATCGTTTTCCCTTGCATGTTTTTAATCTGTTGAATTTTGCTCCTAAACTGGTATAGCATTGAGCTTTTCATGTGCTTTTACAGTTTAATCAATGCATATTTGGTTATGCAGATATGCAGACCCTTCACCTCTCATCTTTCTTTCACACTACTCATGGTCTAATGCATTCCTACTGACCTCCCTATCTTTCCTTATCCCTCACCTCTGGGAGACTTGCTTCATTTCCTCTCATCCTCCTGCTTTTCTTCCTCTTATGCATCCAATTCCTCGTTACCCAGCAAGTACAGGCCAACACCACACTGAGCCAACACTGACCTTTCCTGACCCTTCTTCCTCCTCCTCTTCATCCGCTGCCCAGCAGCACAGTAAGGTTTGCACCCACACAGAACACTAATATATGGCAGGGGTTCTACTGTGCCGAGGGCAGGGTCAGGGGTGACCTCTGAGGCTTGGTGGAAGAGCAGAGAGCTGATGGTGGGAGACGCATCCTCTGGCTATACATTGCTGTATCTTTTTATCTGTGTAGTAATTTTTATTTATTCTGCAAACTGCATGTAGATTTTTCTTTCTCTCTCTCTCTCTCTCTCTCTCTCTCCCTCTCCCTCCCACCCTCTTTCTCTAACTCCACCCTCTTATTTCACTCCACAATCTCATCAGTGTTTCTATATAAAATGTCCACACTACTATATTAGTGAAACGGTGGCTTATATTCGAGTTATTCCAGTCTTGCATTTGTTCCCTCAACATATTTTACTGCTGTACAGTTAAGGTTAAACTTCACTTGCAAACAGCCAATACTGCTATGCCAGGATTAGGTGGGTGTGAAAATACCTACTTAACTACAGGTATGTCCACATGCTCTAAGTTAGGGACTTCATTCAAACATCAAAGTATTTAGCTTGATTGGTACATTTTTGGTATTACTTATTTTCTCATTGTCTTACATACACCAAAAAAAAATCCAAATTTCTTCTTCTCCAAATCAATGGTCTGCTTAAAAAGCCCATATTTTGAGATTTTTGACTCTTCACCTTAACTTCAGCCAGACACCCCATACAACCTTGAAGGCATTCATAGTCTTGAACTTCCCCATGTTGATTCAAATGCTCTATATCATTTGCACATTTGCACTTTTTTCACTATCAGAGTTTCAGTTCAACAATTTCCAGAATATCTCAAGATTTTAGAGTTCATTGGTAGAGAGGAAAGAAGCTTGAACATTTTTTTTAAATATTGTTAAATCTAAAATTGTTCATAATCCAGCAGTTCTCTCCACAAGCATAATCTTAACATTCATTCATAGGTGCATTTGTACTGGTTCTATTTATTCTGGTACAAAAGTACTGAGTCTCATTCAGTTTTTTTTAGTTTTTTTTTGAAGACTATTAAGATTTTAACCAACTGCATCACATTGTAAGTGCCCCTTTTGCATGCGACAGGCAATTTTGGACAGAATTGTTATACAGTAGTTTTATTTTCATAATAGTCTCTTTGTCATCTGTTTGCAGTAGACGGATTATAGTTTCTAATGCTTGGTGCACAGATGTTAAATTTAACTTCTTTTAAAAATGATTCATCAATAAAAAGCACTCATGTGTAAATGATGTTATTAATGTCTGGAGAAGAAAAAACAGCACATGCTTGAGGGAAAAAATAAACCTTGAATGATGATGCTTTTAAGTGGTTGGATTTCTCCAAAACTGAAAATAAGTTGGCAGCTGATGGTAAGATGAATCCCATCAAGTACAGAAAATGTTAGCAGCAAATTCATTGTAAATGTGACCAAGCTGAAGCTTGGGCTTTGTTGGACATTCCTGAAGGACAGTAATCCCAAACAGACCTTAAAGTCCACCAAGAATTGGTTTCAGAAAGATCTTGTAATGGTAAAGAGTTGTCGTCATAGCCACCTGATTTTCATCCCTTGGTTGGGATTTGACAGTAGTTGCAGCATTTAAATCCAGAAATGCAACAAAATTGAAGCCTTGGCCCATAAGGAACAGACTGGGGTTCTTCAAGAATGTTTCCAGAAGCTAGTACCTGGGAATTCGTCACTTTGGCAACAGGTCAAAGCAGCCGAAAAGTGTTCTACAATATAAAGTGCTACAGACGCTGATCACAATGATATTGAATGGTTTGGAGACTGCAAAGATCAGGAAAAGAAGCATTTAAGATATGAAGGACTTCTGTCTTTAGCAATAGGCTAAATATAAAATGTTTGGGATGATTATTGTGAGATTAATGTGCATATGTTATCCCATATTTACTCGTTTTCGAACCTGACCACTATTGCAGACAGCTGATCAATGATGTATTGCCTAACCCTAACCCTAACTCCATCCATACAACAATAATTTATTATGATTATTACGTCCCGTTTCAAAGCAGTGATGTATTGCGATTGTCAGTGTTCGTGTGTTCGTCCGTCCGTCCGTTCAATCGTTTGTTCGTTCGTCTGTCCGCCCACCAAATATTTTTGCAACTGTTGCAGATAAAAATATGAAACAAAAAGCGCATTACTCAGGCAGCAAAGGAATGAAAGTAAGCTGATGACCTTGACCTTGAGAAAAGTAGGTCACAGTCACATTTCAACTTTTGTATACTCAGGAACTGGATGAGATGGAAGGATGAGGGAGAAGGCCAGTGTGAGTAAGACCATAGATCAAAGATAGAACTTTGATCCACCTATGCACTAGCTTTGATCTTTGTTCTTATTAGCGTTTTCCATACGCACTAGTCTATGCACTAGACAGGTACTACTTTCAGGGTACCCTGATCTACCCTGAAAGTAGGTCAGGGTATGTTGCGGGATGTTGCAGTCTCTGACTGCCTTATTATTTTTTGCAACTCTACTGCATTGGATAGCGATCGGCCACTACTATACTGCCACCTTCTTCCCATCTGTATTCCCACCAGAAAGACAGCTCTTTATGGTTTAGTTTTTGGCTATTTTGAGTAAAAGTATTTACAGCCGTGAACCTGATGTGAGTGTTTGCAATCATAATCTGCCATGTTGTTTGGATTAGAAGTTGTGTGTGACGGCAAAACAAAAATATTTTTTTAGATGGAAAGCTTTGCCCCACATTCTTTTTTTACCTACAGATGCTGTACTTAAATTTGTAATTTGAGTAGCAAATAGTTTTCTTCCTCTTTCCTCAGTGTAGTTCTATAGATTTTATATTTTACTGTATCATAATAGAGATCGTGTTTGTGTAGTTAGCCAGTTATTCATTAATTACTCATTTTCTTGCTTTTGTATGTGTTTACTAGCAGTGGTTTTTGAATTCTGCACCTCATATAGCCCAATTAGCAAAAGAATAAGAGAAAAAGAGAGCAATATATGGGTAAAGGAAGGTAGAGATTGGTAAAACAAAAAGAAGAATGGGCAGAGGGGGAAAAGCTTGGCTAAGGGGAGCAGTGGTGATTAATTTGATGCGGGAGATAAAAGGGCCTGTGGCATACAGGTATTTGATTTTTAATCCTCAAATGTGAGGATCATTTTCTTTTCCCAATTCTCCCGGCTTTGCAGCCTTCTCTCTCCTGTGTTTCTCTGTTGCCGTATGAAGATCTCATTTCTCTTTGAGATCCTCCATCCTACTCAACAGAGTTATTATTCTGTGATGTTTTTCACTGGAACGACTACATAACACCTATGAAAGCAGTAGCAGCTCTCTGTATCACATTTGGTTCCTGTAAATCATGGACAATTTTCTGCAAATAAACTCAGATTTGTTCATGAAGGTGTGTCTATATGCTGTGTTCAAGAGTGACTGGATGAAGGAGCTCAGTACATTTGACAAATCAAATATAATAACCCTTTTGATCTCCTTGTCTTCAAAAAAAATCTTTTTTTTTTCAGTCTTACTTTTTCATCCTCCTGTTTGTCTCTCGCTCTTTTTTGGCATGCTTCATTCAGTGTTCACCTTAATGAGACATCAGCAAGAAAATGCTTTGGATAACGTCAATTCATGTGTGTGCACTTGCCTCAGGTTGGTTGTACAGTATAACAATTTATTAAAGGGATGACATGTTTTTTTGGATAATCTATCATCTACGTGATGAGCTTGATTAGTATTTCATGCCTTGTTTTTCAAGGTCCATTGTTTGTCATGCTTTTAAAAAGATCTTCCTTTTTTTGCAAACTTATTACTGAAGTCCTGTAAAAATCTCCAATGCTTGGCATATTGTCTTTTAAATTTTGCAGTTTGATCTTTCATAAGGTAGAGTTCATAGGCTATACATCATGTAATAGTGGTACATCCAAAGCTGTTTAAATCAGTCCAGTGAAACAAGAACTGAAGTAGCCTCAAATGAGAGGTAAAATATCTTCAAGAAATTTTCTTAAAGTCCAGTGGAGTGATTGTAAACAGCTTTGGATAACCACGACCTGGATAATGAGAACCTACACTGTTGTTGAAAGTGATCACAGGTAAGAAATAGAAAGTCTTTAACTTTTACTGTCCTTACCAACCCCCCCACCCCCCCATCTTCTATTTTCATTCCATCCCAGTTTCATAATCACCCCTGCAACCCAATTCTAGATGTTTGTTTTCCACTGTTAGGTCTCCCACAGCCAATGAGCATTTGTGTTTTGTGTGTTTGTGTGTGATTGTTTATAATTAGGGAGAGATTTAGATTTGAGTTTATGGGTAGTGTGCATAGACTCAGAGCTGCAGTCTCCTGGGACTCCTCAGAATATATACTAATAGAGCACTTCAGTGACTAAATGAGGAACGGGAATGCTGTATTAAGTCATAATAGTGTTTTTGTGTGCCTGTGTTGAATTAGTATTGGCTTTGAGAAGCTTGTTTGTGTAATGCGTTTAAAGTTTTGTGTGTATGTCTTGGTGTGCATGTTTGTACTTGTGTAGTCCACATGGAAAGCCTTGTTTATAAATCATGCAGTGTTCAGGCTGGGGCTACAGAGAGAGGCAGGTCAATGTAAGGGTCACTAATGCTGTAGAAAGTTCCAGAAAAAATCCTATTCTTTCTGCATAGTCTTTCTTATTCAGTATATTTATGCATGCACCCTTTTCTCTGCTTCTATCTGTCATTCCTGTTTTTTCTCCTCACCATTTTGGCAAAATCAATTGGATAACCATGGATGTGTGTGCATTCTGTTAAAGATGCATAAATCTGGTCAACCCTTTCATCTGTGTTTGCATGTATCACCAGAGAATGAAACAGTTTCATGTTTATAGATCGTGCATGGCAAAATGTTTATATTAAGTTTGAATCCTAACTCTTTAAGCCTTGAACAGTAGCAGTGCGTTAGGTTGGCTTTGCTTACTGTCTAAGCCTCAGTGTGTATTCTCAGTGCAGCAACAGCAAATGTTCCCTCATAAACCATCTCTTTATGGTTGAGGAACAGCAGCAAAACGCCACTCATTCATCAGGCCTTATCAGGTTCAAACACATCTGTGTTTGCTCACATTGCCTCTCACAGCAACAGCTCACTCACGTGCACAAGTGAAGCATACACTCATGCATACACATGTAAGCACACACTCAAACACACTTTTGTCCAACTCATTCTCTTTATTTCATTCCTCCTTCTTTATATCTCTCTCCTCTGCTTTACATGCAAATGAGCTAAGTGTACTCATGCCGCAGTATTACCGCTGTGTGTGCCTAATCTTCATGCTGCCTTTTCTCTTTCCTGGAGATTATCCTGTTTTTAAACAGACCAACCAGCCAAGAAGTCCTCCGACCAGCCAGTGTTCCAGGCTCTCATCTCAACACCATTACCATTTAAATGTTCCCAGTGATATGACAGTTGAGCAAGACAAAGACTGTGTGTGTTTGTGTGTGTGTGTGTGTGTGTGTGTGTTTGTGTGTGTGTGTGTGTGTGTGTGTTGCACACAGGTGGTTGTGTATGTGTGTGATTTTTGCGTGTGTGTTTAATTGCAGGATTGGTTGAGCTCAAAAGCTTGTTACAGATGCTAAGTATGTACAGTCATTGGGATAATATTTCTTTTCACTCAGGCCAAGAGGGAAAAAATTAGCAGGATGTGGGAATGAAGGCATATATGTAAGCACACCTACACTACTTTCACCAGCTCTTACCTTTATAGCCAGTCTTGACAGTGTACTCTTTCCCCTCCCCCCCATTTTTCTTATATATGTGTGCTGCGTGTGCATTTGTGTGCACTTGTGTGCTTGCCTGCATTTGTGAAGGTAGAAGGGTTTTTGTGTTGGTATAGATGGGTCTAAAAAATGGTCATACTGAAACCGTGGTTTTGAAGAAGAAGAATAATTTCTTTTTGAGTGCCAGTCGAGTGTTGGTGTGATTACATCCGTACAGCAGAAAATCCGTCTATTTCTTTTTATTTATGTCTTTATGTATTTTTATATTAGTTATCCCTGAGGGCAATGATATATATACAAGATTGCTCAGACACATACACACAGGGAGACTGGGTCACAGATTTTTTCTGTAAGCCACTGATAGCTTACAGAAAAAAATTGCAAAGAGCAATAACTTCAATGATGGCGTTTACAAGGCAGGCGCATCATATCCCATCTCTCTTCCTTCTTTTCCTCTTCATCTTCTCTCTCCTGATTTCCTCTTTCTCTCTTTTGTTATATCTGCCTGATAAAGGGTTTCTTATGGAAAGAGAAATGCGTGAGGGATGGATCTGGAAAAATGAATGAAGACGGGTGAGGGAGGAGGCTGAAGCCAGCTGTAAAATGAGGAAAAGGCATGATAGATTGCAGCATCACAGGCATTTTAAACCATCCTTTAAAATCCAGAGCTCCTATCTCAGTCTAATTGTTTAACAGGAGCCTTAAGCTGCTACTGATGTGGTGTTAGCTAGCTCCTGACTTATTGTGGCGCTGTTAGACTACCTTTCCCATTATGCTGATCGCTCAGACCATGTCTTCAGGGTCCTCACACAATCACACATATTAAAACTATAAATTTCTCCCCAACTTTGTACACACTTGTACTAACTTTCTTAAGGCACGTACTATCCTGTTTATTCTCATATGTGTACTCTGACTTCGTTTTTGCTTGACCAGAGTCTGCTTGTGTTTTTACATTTTAACCTGTATCGTTTTTATTTCTACTGGTGTAATGTGGCCCCTGGTAATATGGAGAACCCAGTGGCATTTACACTAGAAAGCAATGATATTTACAGAGCTTGGTGGACTAGGCCTTGCTCCACTTTCTGACCTCAATCTACTCCCATTAAACATGTGACTCTGTGTGTAGACTATGATTTATGTGTTTATGTGTTAGTACGTTAAGTCTAATTTGAATTCATAGTTTGAGAGTACAATAATGCTTCGTTTTTGTCCTATTTGGTCAATTACAGCTTGTTCGTGTGTCTGTGTGTGTCTCCATTTCTCAGTATCTGCATGTGTCATGTTCTGTGAGACGTGGGTTTTGCTCCAGCCTGCAGGCACCTTAATTTTTTACCACGTTGTGTGCTACACTACACTGCACTTCGGGAAAGTGTACATCCACACAATCTCCTCCTCCTCCCTCACTTTTTTCCTCCCCCATCCTTGTACTCTACCACTACCCCCCCCCCCCCCCACACACACACACACACACACACATCTAATCAAAGCAAGGAGCTTTCTAGATTAGCACTTGAGAAAGCTCCCTAAAGACATTCCCTCATTTTGACCATTTTCAGGTACTCCCCCCCCCCCTTCCCCCCAGCCTCCTCCCTCCTAGTTTTGAATTTTTAACCTCCCCCTCTGAATAAGAGATGCGGTTAGCCTCTTGGGGAAAGAAAGTTGGAGGCAGGGCAGGCACTGAAGGAAAAGGGAAAGAGGGGGAGGGCTGAAGGGAAAAGGTTGTCCCTAAACATGCTTTCACATTTATTCCCTAAAAACCCCACTCTGTATGCTCAATAATGTATGGCCATTTCTCACTCCCATTCCCCTTTCTCCCTCCTCTCATTCCTTTTTTTCGTCATCTCCTTCATCTTACTCTTGTCAGTTCCCTAAGCACTCATCAGTCCACCCGGCAGATTAACTGCAGGAGAAAACTGAGACCGTCAAAGCAGGGTGATGGGAGTCGGGCATCAGGGACTAAAAGGAGAAAAGAAATAGAAACTACAGATGAGTAATTCATCATAATGTGAATGCTGGTAAGACTTAGTATTGATCTTATTTGGGGAACTTTGGAATTGTATAATGTCAAAGGGACCATAAAGCTCAACTTGGAATAAAATTTGGCATCTGAATTCACTCATCGCCCAAAAAGTCACATTTTCAGCTACTCAATTTCCAGCTTGTTTTTGACCGTTGTCAGCGACAAACTCGTCCCTGGTTTACCCTAAATCTTCCTGTTTTCTTTTTTACGGCAAGTTTTTAAAGTATCACGTTTGCTACAGTACTATATACACAGTGTTGTGAGATCCATTGGGCCTTTTGCTGTGAAACTTCTACCAAACTAAGAGTTTGTCAAATTTTTAAACATAATTTAACGTAGAATGAACGATAGTCGTAATTAATAAACATAAGATGTAAAATTAAATTTTTTTTTTTAATCAAACTGGTTATCCAGTACCTAAACTGCCAGTGTTAAAGGTCCCATATTATGTGTTTTTAACTTAATGTCATTCAGCTGCCAGATGTCCAACTAGACTGTATTCCAAATATTTTGACCTAAACTGATCTGTGGTCCTAAATATCAGGTTTTCAAAATCGCTCATTTGAGCTACTCACAAAACGCTTCGTTTCAGGCCTCCGGCTGTAGTATGTTAATGAGCTCCGCTGGTCAACGCCTCCTTCACCTGGGTCACGCCCCTCTGAAGGAGAGCGTTAGGCTAACGGGACACTCACCGGCATTACATTTGTTATCATTATGGCGGTCGGAGGCCCCATCGTGTCGCCGTACACTTATGACCCTGAGTCGGACCCAGAAGCGGAGGCTCCTGAAGAAACACCGACTGTGCAGCTGCAGCAGGACGTTTCTGAATGGTTAGTACGTGTGAACGTTACTTAATTGGTTCTGTGTTTTGTTTTGTTTTGTAACCTACGTCATCACAGGACCGTAGCATTGTCCGGTAGCTACTTTTTTTCTACTCCCGCCTCTTATTGCACAGTAATAATGTCATATCCTTACTTATTATGTATTTTGTATATGTACAGACGTGTTGACTGCTAAAATGTTCCTGTACTTGTATAAGTGACAGTAAAGTCTGATGGTGGTTCTGATAGTTATTACCATGTGGCTAATGCTAGCTTCTGCTCACGGCTAAGTTACTTTATTTTATATCACATTGATTTAACCCGTTACTAAGCTGCTAAATATTTGAGGCAGTCCTCTGTGACAAGCCACACGGAGCTAACACTTACCACCATCACCCCAGGTTAATGGTGAAATGATGTAGCCATATTGAAGTGATGCCTTTATCTACTCTATTTTGAGATGTCTTCACCTTCTGTTTATTGTACAGGTGTTCCTGTGGACACTGAACGGATGCCAACAGAAGCAGAAAACATCTGCTGTTTGGAGATACCACAGGTAGCATGCTCACAGCTAAACCACAAAGTTATGTCTCTCTTTGGCTACTTTTACAATTATAAATTGTAAAAGAATTTATAATAAGGCCATTAAGCTGGATTACATGACATTTACCATGTTTTTCACTGTAGGTTAGGAGCCATCTGCAGGAGGTTGATGAGATTCCGTGCATGACTCAACATCCTGGGTTCCAGCCTGTGTGCCTAAACATGTACACCCTACAAATGGCCGGTCACGTACTGAGGGCTGAGTATGGCCCTTCACGTCTGAGACGAATACATTGGTAAGTCGTTCTTTGAAAAATGTCACAGAATAAAAACTACAGTTATGTCTTATTTTGCTTCATCCTTCATACCTTCATTAATGCAGTAACACATGACAAATATAGGTACAACAAAGTCTAATATATTGTATTTGCGACACCTTGATTTTTGTCTTATAAAAGACATGTTGAACATTTTTTGGTATTCACAATCCATTTCTGTTGACATATACAGGCATTTATTTACATAAAACAATACATCCAATAACAATAATGAGAACACAGGGCCATCCTATCAGGAAATCAACAGCAGTTGTAATACTCAGGATTGAAAACATTGTGAAATCAATAATTTTGTGTCCTTTTCTGTAGACGGTGCAGACATCTGTAAAGTGCTGGGGCTACTTAGGACGCAGAATCCGGGTTGTCATTCTAGCCTGTGTGGTCCTTCACTTACGCCGAGAGTTTCCTGAAAACAAAGGCCACTAAGCTGGATTTAGACTGAGTCTCGGTTGAACCTGGTCATGTAGCTGGCAATGACCTCCTCCTTGTCTCCTCCCAGATTCTCTGGGACAGGAATGGCCAAAATCTCATTAGTGTGTGGCATGGAGTCCACCAAGACTCAAATATGAGGTCCAACATGTCAGCTACAAAACCTGTTCAATAAAACACAAAGATATATCTTTACTGTTATTGATATTGTTTGATTCATTTCTTTGTTTAGAAAAATTGTGTTCAAAATACATCCTGGTACTTGCTACTAATTTATTTATTTGTATGATTACTATTTACTGTGTTTTGTTCTGAGCAATTACCAACAGAATTTCAAAACATGTTTGTTTGAAATATTAAAATATTGCAACACTAACAGAATGTTGGCTCTGTCTTGTGAGGTTTGACTCTGCATTGTCCCTTCAAAAGCCTTTGGAAAGTGGATCTTGTAGAGGGGTACACCAAACCAAACGAAATAAGGAGAGAAAATATCAAAACAAAACAATATGAAAACAATATCATATGACATACATGAATCTGTCTCAAAAATTTTAAACCAAACTCTTCACTTACTGTCTTGCTGGAATATTCTAATACACAATACTATTATTTTTTACTGAACTACTATCAACACATGTGCATTCACTAACACCTATAAACAATATTTCGAAAATTAGTCTATTTAACCAATTTTATTAAAACATATTGTATGGAATATGACTTGTACATACCTTTACTTCTATAGTGGGAATGAAGAGTCCTGAAGGACAAATGTGTACCAACAGTATGGGTGTCCACTGGGTCAGTTTGGCACGCCACGTCCTTTGAAGCTGTAGGCTGAATGGATGCACAAGGAAGGAGGATACTAATTTCAGGACACCAATGTTGTGATTTTGGATAAGGAGGACAGACCTGTGTGCGTTGTCGCTCTGACGCCGAACAAACAAGTGACTCTAACACGTGCGCGCGCACACAATACGAAACAAAACACAACTCCCTACTTAGCCTAGCATAAATTGACTTTATTTATGCTGACATATAATAGTAAAGAAAATATGAGACTAACTTACATGCGTTTTAACTTTATACTGTAGGCCAGCACGCACACACGCAACACGCAAACTCAAAACAAAGGAGACCTCCCTACATAGCCCAGCATAACATGACTTCATGCTAACAAACAATAAGAAAATATGAGACCAACTTTTGTGTGTTGTACCAACTGTAGGTCCAGCACGTACGCACAGGCAATACACAAACGTGAAACTAAGGAGACCTCCCTACATAGCCCAGCATAACATGACTTCATTCATGCTAACAGACAACATGAAAAAAGATAAAATGTGAGCCAAACTTATGTGCATTGTAGCTAGATACTGTAGGTCCAGCACACACATGTGTTGGAGCGCGCACGCAAACGCGAAATGAAGCAGTACTACCTAATTAGCCAAATAACACTTGATCACTCATGCTAACAGACGACTGCAAAAAAGATAAATGTGGTGAGACTTACCTGTAACCAGGGTGCAGTTCCTTGGTCCCGTATGGTTGGGAGTGACCCTTGAATGAGGATCAGTCTCAGGCAAAGCCACTTCTGTACTGACCCTCATTGCTAAAACAGGCTGGAGTGAAGTGGTTCCACACACAAACAAACGTGCAGTTGATGTAGCCGGCACATTTCCATTAAAAATGAAATGCAACCACGCTCTCTTCTGTTCTACTTTGGATGGGATGAAAAATAAACACTGGTGGTGATTTGTACAATCAACAACTTGGCAACTATCATGTCTCCATCTCACGGATGCCATTTCAACAGACTGCTGCCTCACATCCGACGCAAAGAACTCCGTCTTGGGGATGGCCACACCCTTGAGCATGTCAACCAATCCATATCGTCCAATACTCTGTCCAACAGCACAGAGTGTCTAGCTTGACGTCAAGAATGGCTATTCTAGCGCTATATGATCGATTTGAGTCATTCAGAGCCATGACTTCCTAAAACTCCAAATATCTATTGATGCAGGGAGTGTTTGTTTACCAGATTCTAGGAGTTGGTCGGGTTAGGGAGGACCACTAAGTATATGTAGAGACCTGAAAAAGTGTGATTTTCATAATAGGGCCCCTTTAAACAGCAGTAGCTCTCCTCAAAGTAATATGTGGTTGTGCCACTTTTAGCAGTAACAACTGCAATACAACACGTCTGATAATTGAAGAGCAGTCTTTGATATTACTCTGGTGGAATTTTCAGTCACCCTTTGCAGAGCTGCTTTAGACTAACAACAGTGGGTTTATGAGCATGAACTGCTGTCTTCAGATCTTACAAAGCATCTCAATGGGGTTCAGGTCTGGACCGCTCAAAGGCTTAAGTTGAGTCCTTTTAAAACATGCAGAAGTGGACACCCTTACTGTATGTTAGAGACTGTCTTGCTGTATGACACAATTGTGTGTCTGCACAAGAAGAAGAAGAAATGTCCTGTAATAATCCCCTTGGGGAAATTATTTTTCCTCTCAGTGTGTATTTCACAGGCGTGTATGTATGTGTGTGTGTGTGTGTGTGTGTTTGTGTGTCTGTGTTTCAGGGCCTGTACACACACACAAGGGGCCTGTAAGCATGCAGATACAGTATATAGTGGCAGGTAGAGCTTTGGGCAACTTGGTGGTGGTGGTGTGACGGCCTCCTACATAGCAGGGCCTGCTGCTGTGTGTGTTTGGTGGGTGTGTCTGTCTGTGATTGTGATCTGCAGGTGACCGGCACGTAGGCGGAGCCCTCTAACTGGGAGCACCTGGCCAGTCTCCCAGTGAGAGTATTTGAGATCAGCTGCCTCAGACCTTCCCTGGTGTTGGTTCCATCTCTGCTCGCTCTTCTCACCTGATCCAGACAAAACTGATTTACTCACCTCATAATTGAGAGACTTTTGTTTTGCAGTTATTTTTGTAAAATAAATTTATTAATTATTTCCTTAAAGGACTGTGTATCTCCACTTTCTGTCATGGCTCCCGAGCCGGGTCGTGATTGTGGGCACAATGAATGTGTTGGGTTTCACCATGACAAACCTGTTTTGAGAATAGGATAGGATGGCGGCGTGTGCACACGCAGTGGCTCCTCTCTCCTGCTAGAGCGGTTCTTTCATGTTTTTTATTTTTACTGCCTGTGGATCTGAGAGGACTAATTTCATCTATGCTGTATGTTGTGCATATATGGTACATTTGACAATAAAGTTGACTGACTATGAG
Organism: Antennarius maculatus; assembly: GCA_013358685.1. Lineage (NCBI taxonomy): Eukaryota > Metazoa > Chordata > Actinopteri > Lophiiformes > Antennariidae > Antennarius > Antennarius maculatus. Next base: position 13,989,779 of record CM023614.1, on the reverse strand, counting down.
TTTGAGCAACTTGTAAGGAGGCTGGTGCCTCGCTCAAGGCCACCTCGGCCATGCTCAGAAGGTGAACTGGCACCTCCCCACTGCTAGTTCACATTCTGAACTTTTTCGTCCACATTGGCTTTGAAGTGACCACCCTCCGGTCCCCAGCCCAAGACCTAGTGGACTGAGCTACTTCTTCCTTTACTACTACTTCAGTCTGTGAGTCTTAACTCGCAGACTGACAACGTCTGAGGTTCTAATACATTTCAGAAAATCCTTAATGTTCAGGGTTAGCAGTGGCTTTCACTTTGACTTTATTCAAAGTGCTGTGTGTGTTGTTCATTTTAGCCCAGCATCTTTCAAATGGAGGATTCACAAACACCGGCCTTTACTCAGATGAGAGAGGCCTGTAGATTAATGGGAATTATTTGGGTCTTTTGTGACTTCCTGAGTAAGCCTTTACTGTCTTTTTTTCTGTATTCTGGGTTAGCCACTTCTGGAAAGGTTCACGATTGTTCCAAGTATTCCCTATCATAGATATTATCTCTCACTGTGAATCTGTGGTGTCCCAGAACTTTAGACATAACTTTGAAACCGTTGCTAAACTGATATATTTAATCACATTTCTCCTCTTATCTCACATGAAAGGGCAGTTTCTTCTGCAGTTTCATGTGATAGTGGCATACTGTGCTACTTTTGACCTTACTAGTCAATGTCATGCTCCTGAGAATGGTCTATTACACAAATTTGATTGATCAGACTGGTTTTGCTTGTTCCAACCGTCACCATTTATTAATAATTTTTATGTTGATTTTCTAAGGGATTAAATACTCACACACGGACGGCACGGTGACGCAGTGGGTAGCGCTGTTGCTGCACAGAAAGGCGGCTCCCGGTTTGAGTCCTGCTCTGTGCGCAGTTTCCATGTTCTCTCCATGTCTGCGTGAGTTCTCTGAGTTCTCCGGCTTCCTTCCACCTCCAAAAACAGGCGTTTCAAGTGAATTGGCCAGTCCCAAATTGCCTGTAAGTGTGAGTGTGTGTGCGCGCATGTTTGTCTGTGTATATGTATGGCTCTGCTGTGCACTGGCGTTGCGCCCGGAGTGTCCCCCCTGCCTCATTTCTCCAGTCGCCTGGGATAGGCTCCAGCTCTCCGTGACAGCAGATGAAGCGGGTTTAAATGATGGATGAATAAATACTCACACACAGTGATTCAGTCAGAAACCAATGTGATTAGTTCAAAAAATGCAATTAGCATTTAGAACAATTAGCATTTAGAACCTCTTTTTATATTGAATTTTTTGAGGATCTGTCACAGTATACTTACTAGAAACACACAATAAAAATAACATTAATAGAATAAAGCAAGATAGGGTACATTACCCTTTCACCGCGCTGAATATAACAGACATAATAAGAACTAAAAACACTATCATTTCATGTGAGATCAAATGACGCCATTAATAACAAGATGGAATATATGAGACTTACCATACCTATAAGGAAACTGCATGTTTTGGTCCTCTTTCTGTTGTACTTGGAAGTGCTTTGTCTGCTCAACCAGCTACTTTTAGATTTTCAGCGAGCAGAGCAAACCTTTCAGGGTTTGTTTTGCATGCACAACAGCAACTCCTGTCTGTTTGGCTGAATGGAGCGATGCGCCTGAGACTTCTAAAGATCTCTCCAAAAATGTTTTTTTTAGGTCTGTTCTGGAAACTTTTTGAAGAACCGTGAGATTTTACTTTCCAAGTTTTATTTTTGATTTTTGCTTCAAAGGTTTTGACCTTCTCAGTGGTTTCTTTGTCTTTAATTATTATTACATCATTTATTACTACTTCAAAAGTAACATAACGTAACAACAATTGACAAAATACTAATTATTTTTTAATCTATTGTATCATTACATTTTAGACAGATCTTAAGAATTAATATGTTATGCATTGTCTGTTTATAGACAAGTTTCTTCTATCAAATTACATTTTAATAAAAATTCTGATATTTACAGTAGTTATTCGCAGTTACATTTTAAATTTAGTCAGGGCTCTAAAGATTCCTGCATAGAACGAACCACAAATGTGCTGCTTTCTCTTTGTTTTAAGAAAGATTTTGGTAGCACTTGATGCAGCACTGTGAGCTTTTGAAGGAGAAAATAACTGAAAACACTGGTCTTTGTTGCTTCTTAAGATACTTCTTCTCAGCATAAAAGCTTGCCATCAATATGGGAAAGTCCAAATATTTAGGTGCAGGACGGATGATGAGAGGTGTGCTTCCTGATTGAAACCAGATGAAGGAAACAAACATCAAGATTCTGCATTTTTAGCCAGAAAAGGAACAAAAAAGTCAATATACAGTAATGCAAGAATACCATCACAACCCAAAGCTCTAATATTAAGTTTTAAATTTTGGAATTAGTGTGACTTTCAGAAGTTGTGAGTAGTAATACTGTTAGGAACTATAGGGGAGATACTGATGGATGGGAGTAAATCTTGGTTCACGAGACAAGAAAATGGATGGAGTTGTTTAGGGTTGAGTGAAAGAGGTACAGAATGAATGATGCTCAGAGAAGAATGAATGGCAGCGGTGATCTGTGTGCAACTGAAGAGAGCAGTGAGGGAGTGAGTGAACGACAAAAATAGTTAAGAGGAAAATGCATTAATGAAAATGGACCAGTGTTTTACATGGTAGAAATGGAGGTAAGTAAAAGGGGAATGAATTAAGTTTCTTGTGGGATTGCGAATTAGAAAATGTGAAGATCCAAAACAGACCAGGTGTTTAGGTCTCGCATAGTGATGTAGCTTATTTTTGCAGTAAACACTGCTGATCAACATGTCTGGCAGTTCTGTGTTTATAATTCTCTGCGATGCTTTTCTTTCTCACACTCTTCCTCTCACGTTAAGGCAAGTCATGTAATGCATTCCTCTTCTGACACTGTTTGGGTCTCCATAGGTTTTCAGACTTTTTTATCTAGGCCTTGGTACAAAACTACACACAGTTAATGGCCAACCACAGCACATGCTGTGCAGTAGCAAGCACAATAACACAAGGCCTCCTTGGAGATCATCTGCTTAATACTGCATAGCACTTCAACAAGCCCTGTGGTGTAGAATGAGTAAAAGCTCATTAATTCTTCCCTATCTTACACCGTCTATCCATTTGTGACGTCCTCCATCCACATTTTTAACTAGGACTTTTCACGGACTGTTATGTATATAGTCAATGAGTTGTTTCAATTTACAGTTTACTGTTGGTTGCCAAGGATGGTCTAGTTAAAAGAATTATTGAGAATGTCACGGATGTGGAATGGACATTCTCCTGATGTGAAAAGCATATGCAAATCATATGCAAATTGCCCTATACAGTACAATGATTTATTTGCTTTAGCAAAGGTAAACTTCAGTGGTGTATTTAAATATAATACATATGTACATTTTTCTAGATTGTTTTAAAGGTTTTTAATGGGTTATAACACATCCTCATTACCCTTGTTCAAGTTACCTTCACCTCTGACATGCATGTGGAAATGTCTATTCACATCTTCCACAGCAAAAGTTCATGCAATTATGTGCCTGAATGTGTGTCACATTATTAGATCCCACTTCGAAGCGGTGATGTATTGTACTGTATGTCTGTTCATGTGTTCGTTCATCCGTCTGTTCGTATGTCCACCAATTATCTTCGCAACCGTTGCAGATAGAAAGATTAAACAAAAAGCATATTCCGTGGGCGGCAAATGACCTTGACCTTGAGAAGACTAGGTCAAGGTCAAATTTCAACTTTTGTAAACTCAGGAACCGGATAAGATAGAGAGACGAGGGAGAAGGCTAGTGCGAGTAAGCCCATAGATCAAAGCTAGTGCTTTGATATGACAGTAGGTGAGAGCACTAGCTTTGATCTTTGTACTTAAAATCCTCCACCTTCTTGATCTCTTCTCCCTGTAACCTCACTTTTCCACTTGGGTCTCTCTCATTCACACACGTTCTCTGTCTTATTGCGGCTAACCTTCATTCCTCTCCTTTCCAGGACAAACTTCCACCTCTTTTTCTTGTCCTCCACCTGTTCCACCACTACAGATCACAATGTCATCTGCAAACATCATAGTCCATGGAGATTCCTGTCTAACCTCGTCTGTCAGCCTGTCCATCACCATAGCGAACAAGAAGGGGCTCAGAGCTGATCCCTGATGCAGTCCCACTTCCACCTTGAACTCCTCTGTCACACCTACAGCACACCTCACCACTGTCTTACAGTCCTCATACATGTCCTGCACCGCTCTAACATACTTCTCTGCCACTCCAGACTTCCTCATACAATACCACAGTTCCTCTCTGGGCACGCTGTCGTAAGCTTTCTCCAGATCTACAAAAACACAATGCAGCTCCGTCTGGCCTTCTCTGTACTTCTCAATCAACATCCTCAAAGAAAATACTGCATCTGTAGTACTCTTTTTTGTCCTGAAACCATACTGCTGCTCACAAATGCTGACATCTGCCCTTAGTCTAGCTTCAACTACCTTTTCCCATAACTTCATTGCTCATCAGCTTTATTTCTCTGTAGTTGCCACAATTTTGCACATCTCCCTTTTTCTTGAAAATGGGCGCCAGCACACTTCTCCATTCCTCCGGCATCTTCTCACTATCTAAGATCCTGCTGAACAACCCAGTCAGAAACTCTACTGTCACCTTTCCTAGACACTTCCATGCAAGGACCGACTGCCTTTCCATTCTTCATCCTCTTCAATGCCCTCCTCACTTCATCCTAATTTTTACTACTTCTTGGTCCACAACAGCTACCTCTTCTAGTCTTTGTTCTCCCTCAATTTCCTTGTTCATCAACTCTTCAAAGTACTCTTTCCATCTTTCCATCACACTATTGGCACCTGTGAATACACTTCCATCCCTATCTTTAATCATTCTAACTTGCTGCACATCCTTCCCATCCCTGTTTCTCTGTCTTGCCAACCTGTATAGATCAGTCTCTCCCTCCTTACTGTCAAAACTAGCATACAAGTCATCATAAACCCCTTGTTTTGGCCTTTGCTACCTCTACATTCACCTTACGCTGCATCTCCCTGTACTCCTGTCTACTCTTTTCAGTCCTCTCAGTGTTCCACTTCTTCTTAGCTAGCCTCTTTCTCTGTAAACACTCCTGTACCTCCTCATTCCACCACCAAGTCTCCTTATCTACTTTCCTTCCAGATGACACACCAAATACTCTCCTACCTGTCTCCCTGATCACATTAGCTGTAGTTGTCCAGTCATCTGGAAGCACCTCCTGACCACCCAGAGCCTGTCATAACTCCTACCTAAAAGTCATGCAACACACTTCCTGTTTCAGCTTCCACCACTTGTGCTGCAGATTTCAAACAGTGACTCGTGTATGTTTTGGCGGACCAATGCCTGTTATGAGTAAGAGCAAATCCCCTATGAGTCCTGTCTTAAAATGTGTAAAGTGATGCTTCGAGTTTTTTTTAATTCTCCACAATAATTCATAAGCGTTTAAAACCTGTTGTCTAGGGACTGTTGTTGTGGGTGTATGAAAGACATGTGTGTGCATGCTTGCGTGCGCGCACACGCTTACATTGTGCATATGTATGTGTGTGTGTGTGTCAGTCACAAGGGACCAGAGACACTGTCAGCTTCATTTCCCAACATCATGTAACTGAGGACAGGCCAGCCTTATGAGACCTCAAGCTGGCAAAGAGTGAAGACACACACACACACACAGGCGCGCAGCATGCACACACGCACACGCAGTCATCAGGGTGGAATCCTGGTCCTGTCATGCTCTGCACCATAATCCAGTTTAGAGGGATTAATTAGGAATTAAGGAGTGTAATGTTATCGGTGCGTGGTTGGTTCACTTCCATGAACATCCCCATCTTACTATGATTGCGTATATAGGCCAAATGCTATTCATAAGTAAGAAAGAAAAGTAAAGTAATCTTGGGATTTTTCTCATTTTATTTTTGTTTTTACTCTCTCTCCTCTACATCTATCTTTGACTGCCTTACTTCTTATATTCCTGGTTGCATATTACCCTTCCTTGTTCTTTGTTAGTCCTCATACTCTTTCCATTCACCTTTCATCTTTTTGTATGTTCTGGGGACATCCATAAACAGACAGTGTTTATCTTGCTTCTTTCTGTTCGTTCTTTGTACATGCTTTGACATTACCCTACCTTTTAAGGTCCTGGGTATGCTTTCAGCAGCTGCTCTGATGCCTACAGCCAAGCTTTGTCGAAGAGTGTGAGATTACTATAGCTCTGCTGCTCTTTCAAAAAAGCGACGACACTCAGGTGTGCCCCATTAGATGTCCATTCTGTGTCTCTTTCTATTTTCATTGTGTTTTTGTGTGTATGTGTCTGCCTTCCAGATTCGTTGTGATGTGTGTTGATATTTTGTGTGGGAGACACTAATGGTATAGTTTGTATTAATGCCTGATTAAAGTTTTAGTGTATGGTTGCCATTGTTCGTGCGTTTGTAACACAGTACCTCAGCCTCCTGACAAAATGCTGGCGCTTTCCCTCTTAGTGTTTTTCTCATAATGAGCAACCAGCATTCAAATCAAAACAAACAGTAGCCATCTGACCACTGTGCACACTATTATCCATGCATCTCCCTTTCTGTGCCCTGCTTTTAAGCTCTACTTTCTTTAGCTGTCTACTCCCTCTTTCCTTCTTTTCTTTCTCACTGTCTGCCACCCTCCCTCTTGTTCCCTCCGGCACTATTGGCCACACTCCGTCTCTGTCAGGTGTGGGTGAGATAGCCTTCATGCCAGCTTTCAAGCCATTGACTTGGAGGAGATAGACTTTTGGATGCCTCAGCCCCTGTTTGACGTGTCCCTTAACTATTTCCTTGCCTACAATTCTGTATTCTCTTGTAATTTGATTGAATTGTGACCGATATTTAATTTATCATAGTGATTGTACTGCATGTTTAACACATTGCAAATCACCCTTTTTTCTTTCTTAACTATCGGTGAATATTTTCCCCCCTTGTTCTCAGTATGTATTTGTTTCTTCTCCTATCAGCTTGCTTTAATTAAGTCTTAAATATATATTCCATCAGTAAACTTGATAATTTTTTTTAAAGTTTGCAGGTGTTGTCTTTGTACAGTAATGTTTATCAAAGATTGTTTGACAGTAAGTTATCTGATAATTTGAGCTTATGGAAGTTAAGCAGCTCTTCTTTGGGCCATAAGTGCATCACATTTGCTATGTTATGCTTGCTATGTTCGTCACTGATGGCAAAACCTAACCTTATCAGAAAGAAGACAGTCATAAAATTAGCTGTAATGGATTATCTGCCGCATGCAAGTTTCAGGTTTTAGTCATTTACTTTCATTTGATCAATTATAAAAAGTTATTCCACGTTATAAGAACTATGTACTGTAATTAAATATTAATATAAAAAATACCAGGGGAAGAAGGTATAGGTTAGTGCATAGGATGTTTCACTGTTGACTGGCACTGTAATTACCAGTGTAATATATACTGTGTATCTAAGTTGAATTTTTATGAGTTATTCATAAATTGTTGTAAAGATTATTCTAAATATCACAGCATCCATTTTTATGGCTACATCTTTGATATGAGTTTCAAAAGGCTCAGCTTGTTACGGTGGCTTTGGTCATGTTTGGTGTAGATTTGAGATTGTGTGTTAATGTTGGTTTCTGAAAGAGAGAGCGAAAGGGGGGGGAGTAACAAGGCCAGCTCTGCCTACAGGCTGTTTGGCCTCAAACTCTCATCAGCCTGCTGGTGCTGAAACACAGAGCCTTCTGCCCCTTGCCATTGTGTACACAAACACACACACACACACAGCAATCTGTGAGCACTACAAACTCATACATAAAGGAAACTCATTTGCATTCATACACACACAAAATCAAAGTTTTAACTTGATCATCTTTCCCTATCTCTCACGGTTGTCCTTACTTGTTTTATCATTACATCCCATCTTCTTTTATCCACCTTCCTAATCTGTGTGTGCCTCTATCAGACACTTTCTATTACCATATCTTGCCTCTGAGACGAACTCCCTTTTCTTACTCCTTTTTCCTTTTTCCTGATCTTGTTTCCTTGAACTCCCATAGATCTACAAGCCTCTGATAGGGATTTTTTTTTTGTCCCCTACCCTCTCTTTTCCATCCTTCTCTTGCTCTGTGCATTCGTTTCTCACTACTTCCCTCATCCTTTTCCTCACTTCTCAGTGGTGGTTTTAATGCATTATGAAAATGGACTGGGGCTATGAAAGCGAAACAGGACAAGTTTGGCTGTTTAAAGTGACTTTCACTCTTCATCTGCCTCATTGGCAGCCTGCATTTGTGTGTATGTGTTGGTTCATTCTACTGTGTGAATTGTGCTTTTTGTGTGCATCTTGAGCTGTCTTTGGGTCACACACGCACATTCTCTGGCTGATTTGAACATGTTAAAATCAATGTGACCAACACATCAGCTGGTTTTCAAACAAGCAGTGACACATTATTGCTCTTTAACATGAACATCCAACACTCATAATGGACAAATGCACACACTTTCAAGAAGGCTTTGAACATCTTTCTCTTCTGAACGCTAATCCTAAAGAGTGAGCATGGATAATCAGATGAAAAAAACTGGGGAGTGGTATTTATGAAACAGGGCATACGTTCTACCCCACAGGGTGGTGTGACCTGGATGCAAGTTTCCTCATTTCCATCTCTTATTCCACTGTCACGTTTTCACCAGCCTGTCCTTCACCCCTTCTGCTACATTCCTGCTTTGTTAATTTGTGTGAAGCTGACGCTCTTCATCTCTGGAGAGAGCAAGATCATCCTGTGGAGCGAAGGAGCCAAATGAGCTGATGAGATGGATAGAGACAAATTAATGACAGATGAAGAATGTGAGCAGTGTAAGAGAGAAAACAGAGAATTGAGTACGGCACTGAGGCCAGCTAGAGGGGTGTGAAGAGTTCACAGACCCACCTCAAGATGCCAACTTATAGCATTTAAATAAACAGGATGATGTAGCTCATGTTGTTTGATTTAGGTGTTCAGTGCGTGTGTGCTGTTACACTTGATAGAGAAGTAGCACTGATTTAAAATAGCCTCAGTCTTGTCATTTCTGTTTTCTCATTCCCAGCTTCCCCATTTCTGTTTCCTGCCACCTCTTTCCTCTGTTGCTCTTTCTCTCTGATGTTGAAGTGTGAGAGTGTGTGTGTAGCTTTTCGCAGATATTCTGAGCACTGGCGGTGTATGTGTGTGAATCAGGGTTTAATTGCGGTGTGCATAGAAACGAGTGTAATTAGCTAGCACTCACTTCCCTGCCGCCCGGCTAACAACCAGCATCCCCTCTGTGCTTGCTCTTTCTTTCTCAGTCTTTCTTCTTTGTCTCCCTCCCTCTCTGTTTCTTGTCTCATGCCTGTTGCCACAACGACAAGCCCCTCTCCGCCATTGTTCCCTGCTGTTCTCCAAGAACAAAGGAGGAGGCTCTTAGCTCTCCAAGAGAGGAGTGATGGAAATGGAGGAGAGGGATACAGAAAGGGAGAAACGATTGCTGTGAGGGTGGGTCAGTGAAATGAGTGAGAAAGAATTTGCCAAGAAGTGAGTGATGGGAAGGCAATGAGACAAGCACAGAAGAAGTTAACAAGGAAAGAAAGAGATGGAGTGAAAGAGAGGTTTGGAGATTTTCTTTGATCAGGAGAAAGGAGGGAAGGGAAAGGCTATAGAAAGAGCATGAAAAAAATAGTTGGAGGATAAGAAGCAGATTAGAGGAGAAGAAAGTCCAAGTAGAGATTGAAAAGTGAGATTGAACAAGTTATTTGATTTCATTCAGCGCAACATATCCTTTCTACATGGAGTTTCTGTCCACATTTTCTTGTTGTAATCTGTCTTCCCCTCCTCCTCCCCCTTCTTCCCTTTTCTAAGGCCATTACAACAATCCATTTTGTGGTAGCACGTGCACATGCGAGTGTACGCGTATCCGCTTTGTAGTTTTTATGCACATCATTTCTGTGTCCTTGCTCTCCTTGCTTTTGAGTGTTTGCATGTGCACACTATGTGAGGGTCATTAGCAGGGAGTGGAGGCGCGTAAATGTGGTGTCTGCAATGCTGGCCATCTGAATGTTAACAGATTGTAACACAGCACAGAAAGTGAATTTGGATTCCCAAGGAAAATGGAGCAAATTACACTTTTATAGCTGTCTGACAGTATCCTTTGCTCCTGCCATTACTCACTGGATGTAGTGAGGGAGATAATAAGAGAACAAGTGATTGAAAAGATTTCCGCACTGAGAAGGACATTGAAGAGCAATGGTGAAACTGGTTTCCATGGATAGGAAGTGTTAGTATTTTATTGATGCTGCTTATCTATCTGGATATTTATTGATAGTGTTGTATTTTTTTCCATTATTAAAGACTGTGGTCATCTCCCTACTGTAGAGCATGTTAACAAGCAGCAATACAAAATGAATTACCGGGGTGACTGAACAGCTCACACAAGCGTCAGTCAAACTTCAAATTGCCCAGAGCCAAAAATATACTATGTTTAGCCAACCTGGGTTCATTTGGTCGAAGAGCTGCTGTGTGATTGATTGCTTAGCTGCAACTGTTTCCTTCAAAAAAAGACATAATTCATAAATTGTTATATTCCTAAAATAATATATTTTTTATACTAACCAATGCATGTTATGATTTTTGTTTTGAAACATGAAAAATAAATACATTCATAATCAAACACCTTGTCAGAAAAGCATAACAAACATTTTTTTGAGACCCCCTCTATACTCTAGTGATTCAATTTGGTTTGGGCTTTAGCTTACTTGTGAAAATGTCAGCAATGTTAAAATCAGTTTGCATCTTGAATTACCTTGTAATAGTTTGTCCAGAATCTTATTAATAATTTGGTAATGGTGTCTCCACTTGTCAATCACATACGATGCGGTTTTTCTGTCTCTCCACAGAAAATGTCACCATTCAAACTTTGAATCAGTTGAAAGTTAGAAATCATCTTCAGTTTTTAATGGTTTGTTAATTATGGGTCTTGGAACTTTTGTTATATAAAATCTTTATACTGTATGTATTTAGTCTCCTCTTTAGTTTGGTTGTTAACTGAATCAAACTCTGTGAAGGTTTGGCAAAATCAGAGGCAATGTTCCCTTTAATTGGATCTAGTCGTTACATTGACAGGTCTGCATTCGCTTGTCATCTTTAAACTAGCACTGAACAGCAAGATGAGGAAAGCTAGAAGAGTGTTGTGATAGACAGCATTGATACAGCCTCACCATCACGTAGTGGTGAAGTGTAATAGGAGAGAGAAGGAGATGGCTTTTGATTTGGGAATTAAAGCAAAGCTTAGCTGGAGGGAAACAGCAGCCAAGGTTGGCTCAAGGGCAACATTTCCCACTTAGACAATGAATGTGTTAGTCTACACACAGAAACACACATTCGCATACACTATCATATGAGGATTCACCCTCCTGACCTAGCGGCTCTGTTTCCCTCCATAGGGAAATGGAGAATATCCTGGTGATGTTTTGCCTCTCAGCATCAAAAAGATTCTATTCCTTCTTCCTGGAGGGAGCAATAATTGTGTCTCCATCACCCTTCCTCACCTGTCGTCTTCTGGATGTTTCTTTTTTCTGCTCTCCCCTCCTTGTCTGTCTCCCTCCATCTGCTGCCCTTCTTGAGCTGACATTTCTACAGCCATTATATTGTTTTTCAAAGTTCTGATTAGGATTCTCTGATTCCTTCTCTTCCTCTCCGTCTTTGTTCACCACAAACAACTAAATCTAACCGAAATCTTTATCTCACATTTTTATTCTTTCCTTGACATATTTAATTGCACATGATCTATTCAGTCTGTCTCTCACTATACCATCTTTCATTATACCTCTCATCTCTCTCTATTTTGTCTTTGTCTCCCTCTGTGTTTTTGAAGGTCAGTTCTCTTTTTTCCTTTCTTCTCTCCATAAAGTTCTTGCTTCATTCTTTCCCAAGGACTCTTTGTCACTGGTTTTTAATTGTACTCTGTGGGCCCTCTACCCTGTCCCTGTAGAAACATGGACACATGCGGGTTTATTTACCTCACACTTGGGCTTGGAGCAAAAAAAGTAAACAAAAGTTTAGTAAACAAAGTAGGCATCATTGTCCTGCTATTAATTCCTAAAGGTTTCCCGTTGGTCCTTAAACATGCATCTTCTTTGTAATTAATGACTGAATCTGAAACTTGTCACTGCTAATTGCCTAATCAGATTCCTGATCAAACCATGATGTTTGCTATTTCGTCTGTGTAGAGATCCGCTAAAGTAGTATGAGTTCATCATGCAACAGGACAGCATAGGAGACGGGAGAGGGTAGTCATGGTGATGAGAATCCCTTGAGGGCATACACCCCCCCCCCCCCCCCACCTTCTCCACAAGTCTACATCCTGTCCATTTTTCTGTATTTTTCTTTTTCCTCCGTTCCTTTGTCTGACTGTTTCTTTCCGTCTTTGTCCTCCAATTCCTCTTCTTACTCTGCCTGTCACACTCTGCTCTCTTTTACTTTGTCTCCATATCTCCCTCTGGCTTTTCATTCTTTCCCTTAATGTCTTCTTTTGTTCCCAGCTTTCTTTCTTCTTCCCCCTCTCTCTCTCTCTCTCTCTCTCTCTCTTCCACCTACCCCCCACCCCCCGTCCCTGTGGTCCTCACCTCTTGTCCAGCCGTCGAGGGAAGCAGAGGAGGGAAAGGAATGCTAATTTTATCACCACATGAGAGACAGAAAGAGAGAGAGAGAGAAAATGTCACTTGTCTGAGGAAATGAGATGGCCATTGCAGTGTGTGTGTGTGTGTGTGTGTGTGTGTGTGTGTGTGTGTGTGTGTGTGTGTGTGTGGCTCAACAGAAAAGATCAGGGTGACAGTTTGAGTGACATTTCATGGATTTTTCCCTTTTTTTCCCCCCTTCCACTGTCAAGTAAATGATATATATGCGGATATAGGTGTGCATTTGTGTGTGCATGTGGCAAATGCTAATGTATAAATTTGTGTGTGCCCATTTGTTTTATTTTTCCATCTGGTGCCAGAGCTGTTTTCTACCCTCTCTTTGTTTTTCAAGTCAATCATCTGTCTCGCACACTTTTTCTTCATTCCACTGCTTGCTCTCTTCGCCCCTCACTCAAGTCGGAAATGTAATCACTTTCAGGAGCTGCAGTGAGGGGAATCATGGTGTAAGAAAAGGTGGGAGGGGGTGGCTTTGAAAAGAACGTGGGGAAGAGGAAGAAAAAGGCATTTGTATGTGTACCCAATTACCACTCTAGCCAGCCCAAAGTCACCTTCGAAGGGAACGGACAAACGCGCTCTGAAAATAGCTTCTTCCATCCCGCCTCTTGTGTGTGTGTGGGGGTGGGTGGGTGAAAGCGTGCGTGCGTGCGTGCGTGCGTGTGTGTGTTGGTTACAATGGTGATGAGGTAGACTGAATAATTTGATGGTCTTCCTCTCGTCCATAAGCTCAAGTCTTGTTACATGTGTGTTATTGTAGCTGTGTATCTGAATGAGTGTGTGAATGTCCTCTGACTGATTGCAATCGCTGATTGAGTCCCTCCAGCATAGATTTCAGCCCAGGTCCTCAGCCTCTGATGAGGTGTGCGTGTGTGTGTATTCTTGTTTTTCTTGCTTGTAAGTAATCATTTGTGCTATTGATCTTACACTTGAAGATAGAGAAATCAGGAAACGTATCTTTCTAAAGTATTTTTAAGCATTGAAAGTTAAGGGTATGAATGTTATTTCAATAATTTAATGTATCCAAATCAGTGTCAAAGAGTTAATACTGAGGTCAGACATGTGGTGCTCATGCAAACTTTTAACAAGTGGGCCTTTAGATAATGTAGTTTTTTGCAAATCAACCAGTGCAAATGTCTGTGTATGTGTGTCCTTGTTAACTGTGGCCTCATTCCGCCTTGCTTCTTAATTAAAAGACCACAGGCCTTCCAGTATTGCCTAACATCCTGCTCTCCACTGGGGCAGAGGAGGTCGGGGGGACAGGAACAGAAAGATTGGGTGTAAAAGAGTATAAAAATGGGAGTCAGAGGGAGGACAGAGAAATGAAAAAGCTATGCATCAAAAAAACATTGAACAGAACGAATGATAGATTCAGAAAGGAGAGGGGGAAACTGAAGGGACTGCTGGTGAAGGAGTGAGAAGCCAGAGCTGATGAGGAAGAAAGTAATGGAAAGTGTGGATTTGGTGAGAGGGATAGCGTAAACTGATGGATGGAACACACATTCTCCATTTCCTCTGCTGAATTGATGCCTCTCATTTCTGCAGCTGTCTATGCATCGAGTGTCTGTGTGCGTGTGTGTGTGTGTGTGTGTTTGCACAAGTGTGGCCTCCAAGGAATAATCTGTTCCATCTTATTCTTTACTTTGCATCTGGATGGAATATTTTGCTCTGTTGTTCCCCATCTCTTTCTATCCCATTACTCACATTGTGTGTGTGTGTGCGTGTGTGTGTGTGTGTGTGGGTGTATGAGTGTGGTTAGATACATCCCTGTATAGTGTTCTATGTCTTGTCAGTATGTGGTGAGTGGTGAGATGGTGGGTTAAATTTTAATGGTGCTGCCATCTCTCAGTACCTTCTGAAAGAAGGCCAATGCAGGCTGACACATTCACTGAGCCGTGAGAAGAGACAAGACAGAGGGAGGAATTATAGCTTGCTAGACATACGCACACACATGCTGGGTCACAGGTCTGCAGTACAAACAACAGGTAGAACAAAGAATATCATACATGGCAGCTTTTGGAATATTATATTTACTTGTTGCAAACCTCAAAGGCTAACTCTGATATTTTACCACGTGTTTTTTGGTGCTTTCACACTTAACCTTAGTGAGCCACACTTTTAGAGTTTAGAGTTTGATGTTACACTAATTTACAGGCATTAACACTTCCCAGACCATGGCCTCATCAGTTTTTCATTGGACAACAAGATTTTGTCTCACTGCAGGTCAAAATGCACCTTTGTGCTTCTGACATAATTCTGACATAATTTCAGTGGAAAAAAATTCATTTGTTCATTGTCTTTTCGCTAGTCATTCAAGCATTAATGCAAAGTTACCCAAAAACTGATCACAAATTAATGCTACATGTCCTACTGTCTATGAAGTAATCAGTATAGTAGTACCTTGAGATATGAGTTTAATCTGTTCCGTGACTGAGCTCGTAAGTCAAACAACATTTCGCCATTTAAAACTAGAACCAATGCAGTCACAGACTGCAACATGCTGCGACACCCCTGAATTCAAAATTTGACCCTAACCTACTTGCACAGGTCAAAGATCAAAGCTAGTGCTTTTCACAGATCAAAGCAGTAGCTTTGATCTGCGGTCTTACTCACACTGGCCTTCTCCCTCATCTTTCTATCTTATCTGGTTCCTGAGTGTACAAAAGTTGAAATTTTACCTTGAACTAGTTTTCTCAAGGTCAAGGTCATCATCTCATTTTCCTCCCCTTTGGTGCCCGAGTAATGTCGTTTTTGTATCATCTTTCTATCTGCAACAGTTGCGAAGATATTTGGTGGACTAATGAACAGACGAACACACAAACACTGACATTCACAATACATCACCGCTTTGAAGCGGGATGTAATAACTAAAACCATTTTAATCTGTTCCAGCTTTGTAAAAAAGCCCAAACCCCTCTGAGTGAAACTAGCCAGCTATCTTTACTCAGTCAAACTAGCCGGCTACTTTCACTCAGAAATCGTTGCCGTTTTCTGTCGTTCCTGCTGTTTGGACTCTCTGCTCAGAAACATAAAAATTGTTGGAACAGTTATGACACTCTAAAATTATGTTAACTGGGAAGTCCAAGTATAGTTACTTCTTCTCCTAACATAGCAGATGCCTTATGCAATATTGTTCACGTGATTCCTTCTGGCAGATGCGACGTGATTGGTTTGGCGTTTGATTGACAGGTAGTATGTGAGTTGGTGACACTGTGACCACGTGAGCTTAATCAAATATGTAGGTGGGGATGATAGAGAAAGACACATACACAGAATATATGTAAAATTGTCAGGATATAAGTTCTATGGTGTCATTGCATCTCTGCTTTAACTTAAACTGTAGTTTTAAAGATAATTCGTACATTACATTCATTTTGCAACATAAATGCAAAATGCTGTTTAATGCATTCGACCCTAAACCATTGATTTTCATCCTGACCAAGCTTCTTTTGTCATCAATCAATGTCGGTATTGTTCCAGAAGATGAGTAAAATCAAATAGAATGAGATAACATAAAGTGTACTCCCCCAACCCCTATAGAAATACACTTAGCCAGCACACAGGGTTGTCTGTGATTGGAATTATATGTGTGTCATCGTGTGGACTCGCACACAAATGTGCGAGTCCACGATATTTGCACCTCACTCACTCACCACATAAACAAATGACAGTCTTGTGGCCATATTGTGTGTGTTGCTCCATGATTGCATTCATTTGCCCAGCCTCACATTGCTGTCTGATTGGCAACAAACACATCCCCAGATGTCTCTCTAAACATAAGGTGGGATTAAGTGTGTAGTTTGTGTTTTTGTGTCTTTGTGTGCATGGATGTGCATCTTTTTGTCTAGCCCCAACTAGAGCCGATTCCAGTGAGAGGCCAGCAGACAGATGTTCAATGAGGGGATTTGCACTTCTGGCTTTATATTTAAATATCTCTTTCCCCCTTTGTTTAGTTTACTGTATTTGCTTTTGGGGGAGTTTTTGTTTTTTTCTCTTCGAGGGGAGGGGGTAAATTGATTTCACAATTTGAAGAACCTGCAGCCCCACAGTGGATTGTGCACGAGACAATCTTTTTCCCCAGTTACCCACACAGGAATGAAGGTTGCCAGATCATGGCTGTCATCCCCCTGCAGCTACTTAGTTTGACTGTGATCTCCTGTTATTGATGTATTTCAAACACCTGCAGTAGTTTTCCGAAAGCATTTGCAACAAAGAAAAAAGTTCACATCTACAAATGCAAATAGTTTTTTTTTCTTTTCTATCCTCTATATTGTAAAAATACTAAACCTGGTTTTCCCCCCAAAAATTATTCAAAGCTGGAAATAATATTGCACCAAATAACGCTTTGAGTTTATGTGAAGAGACAACTGCCTGTCAGTCTTCGTGTGTGAATCTACACGGATGAGAAGGTCTGCCTTGGTGGCCCCCCCCCCTCTTTACTAATTTGCCCTGTCACATTTCCCTGCTCATCCTTGACTCTCATCCTTATTACTCTATAGCATTGTTAGCACCACCCTGTTTTCTTTGCAATTGCTCTGATCCCATTCGATCCAATCCACCTTGGTTGTATTGATATTTTGGGTGGAAAAGAAACTATTGGAACCATAAAAGAACAGAGAAATCTTTTTTTTTTTCCTGCAGAGAGAGACACTCCGAGTCTGACATTAGAAAAAGGAAAACTCCCTCCTACTCTTCAGCGCTCTACTGGTCTCTGGGCTTAGCTCAGGGGGTAATAAGACCGAACAAAACTGGTCCTTATCCTCCCCTTTCCCACATGCATGTGTACATATTTGTGTTTGTGCATGCATGCCAATCTTTTTAACATGCGGTCAAGACACAATTGCTAATCAGGCCTCCAAGCCTTGCCTTAAGAGACCAAGAAAAGGGGAAATGAGAGTGGGGATGTGGGAGGGTGGGAATAAATGAGTGAGTGCTTTCTTTTGTCCTCATCATTGAAGCAGAGATAAAGACAAGTAAAGGGATGGATGGTTGGAGACAAGAGGACAGGAACAGAGAGATTAGCAGAGAAGGAGTATGTTCCAGTCCTGCGATGAGCTTTTAACTGTTCTCCATGGCATAACACTGTGCAGACCTCCATTTTTCTCTGTCCTCCTTTCATCTGTTTTGCTTTGCATAAGTCAGAGTTGCTTGTATTCTAAAGTGCCTCTCTATCACTTACTCACGCTCGATTCTTTGCATGCTCCCTTATGCCTGCACCTTCTTACTCCGGCTCGCTCTCTGTTGGCTGTATTTCCATAAGGTAATAATGAATATTTGAGGACTGACAGGAGCGCGGCACCTAATCTTTTTTGCTCAGGGCAAAATGTGCCTCATGGGTTGCATGAGTGTTACAGTTCAGCCAACTTTTTAATTTAGATAGAAGCCCAATTTATAAGTTTTCATTTCTACATGTGTGCTCATGTAAATGAGATTTTCGACATGGTTGTGCGTAAGTCATAGGATGGACACTGCTCTTGACAGGCAAGGAAATATCTGAACAACTGACAGTTAGCTGATGCATTCAGCTGCACAATCTGACAGAATGAAATGTATATAATCAGGAGCAATGCTTTGACTATACATTATAGTCATACATGAGAGCTGTCAGATTTCTCAAAGCTCTGTTAGAATACTAATCTCGCCAGGCAGTTTTATACGCACACACGGCTTACATATGTGTCTGTTAATAACACAGCATGCCCTCCACTGCTGCTGGAACAGGAATCGGGGTTGATTGATACCTTGGATTAATAAAGTAATTCACTTTCCTCCCCATAGAGGGAGCACTGTTCTGTGAAGGCCAGTGCAGCATCAAGGACATTCACACTGTGAATAACAAACGCTGAAGCACTGTGCAGACTACCAGACTACCAGAGAAAAACTGCTTACAGCCTCAGTGAGTCCTTTAGTTAGTCAGTTAGGCAAATGTCCACAGCTGGTTTGTGAATTTGAGCATAAAATATTGTGTGTTCCTTTTGTGTTGTGGCTGACTCAAGGTCACATCCTTGTTGTCTTTCCCCTTTGAATCAAATTCTCCATCACTCTTCCCTTTGCTTTCATTGTCTGTTTTCCAACTTGTATTTGGTCACAACTCTCACTCCTTTTCATTAGATATCCTTCCCTTCTCAACTCTGTAGCTCTCCCTCTCTCCCTCTATCTCTCTTCCTTATAATTAGCCAGTGTAATTGCTGTAGTAAATCTTTTCTGCCCAAGGAGACCGGCTGATATAGGACTGATATAATAAGCACACCATTGCAACTCACCTCTCCCCGTGTGCGCGTGCGTGGGCACGCGTGTGTGCATGGCGTTGCAGGCGGGGGGTCCTGTTTGTGTCCTCTGTTATTTGCTATGGGGATTTATGGGCTTTTTGTGTGGTTTCAGCAAGTGAGAATTCAAGTTCAAGGTAGCGCTGTGTCTGTTTGTCGACTGTACTGCACCTTATCAGCAATGCAGGCAGCATACTTTGTGTATGTGTGTCTCATCAGTGATGCCGTGTGCGCGTCATTGCTGAAGACCTTCATGGCCAGAAGAGCAGCAAGAGGTCAGAATGGCCCTGAGAGAACAACACAGACACACACAAACTCACCATTTCCAAATGCAAAGAACTAATGGACTTTTTTACCCAGAGATTGTGCAGTAGTGCCGCAATGAAAACCTTTGTCTATGATGCCTTTGTTATTTTCAGCAAAACAATTTTGTAACATTGCAGCTCCGGAATGTTATTTTAAATAGAGGGGTTAGGTTTTGCAAAAGGCATATGTTGTATAACACAGTAACATCTGTGCTGATTGTGATGTCTTAAATATGCACTGAGCAGCGCTTTGTAAATGTGAATTAACACATCAAAAAACAATTTTAAAACCGCTGTCATATTGTGGTTGATCTTATCCTCTGCTTAGAGGGTAAAGACTTCCTGGAGCTTTCTGCAACCCGAAGACATTTTTTGTTCATTCCTTGCGTTACCCTGCCATATGTCTTCTTCGGCAGGCTTTGTAAATTGGCCTGTACACATTTTGTAACCATTAACACAACCCATTTATACTCGAAACACTGTCTTAAACACAGTCACTCACTTCCATGCACACAGGTTACTCTTGAGCATTTGTTCCTTTTCTCTGTTTTGTGAAGACTTGGGTACCAGTGAGATGAATTGTGATGTGCAAAAAGCAGTAAATATCCAGGTTGAAGGGGTTTGTGTGCCTTGTCACATAGCAACAGTATGTCATATTTACCACTGGAGGGCACTGTTGCTCCACATATAAATACAAACCTGACTGATCAGACTTGAGAAAATGCCTGGAATAACTTAATCTAAATATAAAGAATAGTCACTAATTCAATACTTTTAACAGTGGTTAAAACAGTATCTCAGATTATAGTTTTGCTTTGTATGTAAGTCCAGGCAAATAAAGATCATTATATATTTATAATACATGTTCAAAGCAAATGGGGAGGGTGTTGTTTTTCTTATATCAGAGGTTTTGTATGAATTGTAAAAATAATTTTGTCCTTAAGTACAGAATAAGTTACCAGGCATCCAAATATAATCAAATAATAAGCAGAACAATATGGGAACAACCAATTGGGCTGAGAATGTATGTCAATCATCACACCTAATTTGTATCTTAAAATATTATTGAATGTTATTAAACTATTGACTTTTCATCTTTGCTTAAATTAAGATCAAGACCTAGTGCTTCAGTATAATTAAATATGTTGTGCCATCTAAAAAAAAAAATCACGTAAGCTTGAGAATAAAAATATTGTATTTAGACCTCTTTAAGTGAATATATCTAAATTTTGGTGCCCCTCAGTATTGTTGAATGCGTTAGTTGGAGCCAACAAGAAAAAAACATTGAGTTTAAAAACGTTAAAACACAGTGGAATTCTGATTTTTACATCTCTTAAAATTTTTACTGAATTTTTTTTTAAATGTTTTATGTTTTTAATCCAATTTAAGTGTGAAAATATCTTATCTTTATATTTAAGTTGCAATTACACTGATCATGCACCAGGGGAGCGCAAGTGAGCAACCACATGGCCCCTCCCACAACTCCTCCTCCTGTATCCTGGCCCTCCCATGTCCTGCCCCCAGTCCCCCCCTCCTTACTGCCCCACCCTGCCATCTGGTCCTTCTCACACACACACACACACACACACACACACACACACACACACACACACACACACACACACACACACACACACACACACACACACACACACACACACACACACACACACACACAGACAGCCGGCCTGGATTTTTTTTCCCCTTCTCATATCCTTTCACAGCAAAAAACAGGATGAAGGGACTCTTTCAGACTTGGGGTTACCGTGGAAACACCTTTATTCTTCTTTTGTCAAACTTGCTTTCATTGTAGCACACACACACACACATGCAGATAGTGACAGAATGTAAGACATTTAAAGTTTAAAGGGAACAAGGCTACAGCTGTCCTGTCTGTCATAGTTCAGGCCTTCTGTTTACTTTAGAGAACATTATGCCATTTCTTCTTTTTTTTCGTTTGTCATTCCCTGATTACTTCTCACACTTAAGCTTTAATAAAAAGTTAACTTTTTTGAACCATAAATTTAAAATCTTATTTAGATTCCCTGGGATGTATTCAGTCCTTGCTGACATTGAAAGCTGGCAAAGAATTTGTTTGTGTTTCTGTGCAGTTCTTTTTTTCGACTAACTTTTTCCAAAGAATTATTCAGCCTGTAGATTTTGAGTGTTGTAACTGTAAACCATCTCCCATGTTCCACTGAAGACATTTTTTAGCTCAGGAATGTTGAATGTGAAAAAAAAAGAAGTTATGTTGTGTCCAGAGGGACTTTAAAAAATACTTTTACTGCAGTCAATTTAGAATAGTGCACATTATTTAAAAGCTAAAAGAGGGGTTAAAAATAAACTCCCGCCCTCCGAAGGCAGAGCAATGATGAGATGATGAATAGACCACATGGAAGGACAGAGAGGAGGTTCTGCTTTATGGAAGATGACTTGAACTTTTCAACTATTGTTTGATGAGACTACAGTGTAGAGTAGACAGCAAAGAGAGTTCTTTATACATTCTTTCCTCCCTGTTTTCTTTTTCTGTCTCTCTTTCCATGTTTTTCTTTGTCCTGGCTATCCATTACCTCCTCCACCACACATTTCTCCTTTTAAGGAGAGAGAGAACCAGAGAGGAAAGGAATGGGGGTGGATGTGTGTGTGTGTGGGGGGGGGTGAAGGATACTCTCAGGTCTGCTGACTGACAAACAGACTCCTCTTTGTGCAGAAAGACAGACAGACACACACACACAAACACACACACACAGGACACAAGCCTCATGACTTGGCTCCTCATGATTGTGTGGGCACCCCTCCTTCGCCTCCCCCTGTTTTTTTTTTTTTTCTCTTCCCACTTAATTCAAAACAGAAGTCAGAAATGGAAAAATGTAGGTTTTTTTTTCATGACACAGACTTTTGTGTATGCATGTGCATGTATGCGTGCACACACGTACACACAAACAGACACACACACACACATCCTTTTCTTCTCATGACTGTGCCAAGCAGCTGTTGGTTAGGAGAGGGGGAGGTGTTCCCGGAAAGTGTGTGTGTTCATATGGGTGGTAGTGATTAGTTTCAACAAAAGGGCCCAACAAGGGTACAACAAAGAGAAAGCTTGGGTTATTGGAACATATGACAGATATGATGCCAATGCTTCATAGCCATGTTGGCGTGTGTTTGTGTAGGTTTGTGTGTGTGTGTGTGTGTGTATGTTCAGTAACACACGTTTTCTGCCTCTGTCATTTCCTCTCCTCCACCACAATCATTAAATGTAGGGACCCACAACTGCCACTAGAGGTGCCATTGGCTCATAAATGAAAAGAAGGCATTGCTGCATGTGGAAGCAGAGCAGCCATTTTATAATCTGCACACCAGACCCCATTTTATGAATCAGGCATAATGTCAGCAGAGCTAAACCCGATTCCATTGGCTAGAGCGCAGCTGGTACTATTTGTCGCTATTATAGCATGTGCACACTCACTCACACACATAGACACACACACGCTCATCCATGCTCACTCACCAGGTCACCATCTCTCTAAGACACACACACTGACCTAGTGACTTAACACCATCATTAGCTGTGTCCCAGACCAACCGGATTATCTCCTCTTGAGATTAAACAGTACCTAAATTAGACATTCTTTAGGCTGTTTATATATTATATAAAAGGCTGCATGTGAAAACTTGCATGTCTTCGCAGGGTGTAGACTTTAACTGATTTTCTGTAATGCCTTTTTAAACTCTTACATTGTTTAGGACATAATTACCCTCATTTAAAGGTGACACTGTTTCAAAGAAGTTGATAATTTTAGCTCACTGTCAGTCTTCCTGTTTGTGTCCCTGCTCCAATATATTTATTTGTACAATTCTTGTCACTTCCTGAGAGTTTCTTCCTGTCCTTTCAGCCATAATTGTGTGTTTGTGCCAAGATATCTGTGTTGTTTCCTCTCAGATGTCCTGACTGATTTTCTTTCCCTGTATTTTTAATATAATGGCTTTATACTGTTGTTTTCTGGACTAAGCAGGGACTTCAGTAGTAACTGTTGTTCACGTAGTAGTATTAGTGATTCATTTAAGTAACATGCAGCTGATTATACTGATCTACAACAAATTATGTAAATGATATAAGTGAAGAGATTCAATAGAAGAAACTCCATCTGAATTTAAGTCACACTTTCAACCATGAAGCATCAGCTGACACCGAGTGACCTCGACTTAATGACCTTTTGTCTGTTCATGTGTCCTAAATGATGATGAGCAGCTGATTAAGAGGCCTGTACTCGTTACCAGACTGTCCAGCATACTGGACTCTCTGATGCACACAATAGCCTATTTGATTGGGCTGAAGGAAGGATGGGCAGAATGATGAATGAGTTTCTGTGCTGAAGGGGATGTGTCAGCACTGTGTGGACAAGACTTACAGTGTATCTGCATAGATGAGGGAAATCTGCAGATGAATGTCCACAGATTGTGGAAAAGATGGTAGAATGAATTACTGTAAAGATGTAAAGAGACCAGGACGCATTCAAGGCAGAGAGATGGGGTTGAGTTAAACTATAATTGCAAAGTGTAACACATGGTAATGTCTCTGTAAAGGGGGTGATTACAGCACTGTGCTGTAGATCTGGTCCAGCCATGCTTGTTTCAGTTGAAGACTTAAACTATGTTTTAGTGTCATTAGGTGAGGTCATTACTGTCCAGTGGTGAAGTGACCACGACTGTAGTCAACCTTAGGATGGCGTTTTCCAGACATTGATTCTGGTTTCCTGTTACTGTGTGGTGAAGAATCAGATATGGAAAAGGCCAGTTAGAATATTGGACATAAGCTAAAGACAAACTGGATGAAGTCAGTGGGCAGATGAGATATGTTTAATAAGCTTGTTGGAGAAAAGAACGAAACTGGAAAATTTCAGTGATTTCAGACATACAGAAACTTTCAAATTCATGTTACACTGACTGTGGGAGGGTACAGCTGTACTATCTAGTGCTTTGATCTGATGTGTCTGTACACTATGAGCTGAAAGGCTCATTTTTGGTCAAACACATGCGCATGTTCATCTTTCACTCTTGATCTTCATCCAGTACACATTCACCCCCGCACACTGACATATCCTTACAGTCATAATCCTGACCTTGTCATAATAAATTAATGCACATTGTTTCTGTCAAGTGTGTGCATATGTGTGTCTGTGTGTATGCTTGTGTTTAAGAGAAGGCACTTTGTGTACTTGTACTGATTGCTGTCTTGAAATGCCTTACAGCTCATAAACGTCCAACTATGTTAATCAGGCTCACAACACACCATAGATGTTTTTCCTGTAGTGCTGAAGCCATTTCATTGCAGTGCTGTCTTACCCTAGGCCATTGACGTAATATTCCCAACACCTCCATGACACCATACAGTTGGGAGAGAGTAAAATAAAAGTGAAGACTGTGTCGAGGCTGTCAGTTTTCATAGGCTTCATCAGGGCCCTCAGTCCATGTCTTATTTCCACTTTTCACTCCATTACAAACCCACTTGTTATCCTGCGGTCTTTCTACTAGACTCTATTGATATCCAGCTATACAAGTCAATAGATCTGATTTATAATAAAAACTGTCTTTGTCCTGTCTTTCCCTGATCATTACTACCACCCTCCCCATCTTTTTATTCATTTGTACAGCCAAAAAGGAGCATGATGGGGGAGAAGAAAAGAAGCAGAAGAAGAAGGTGAAGGAGCTGAAGGTTCTTGACTCCAAGAGTTCACAGAATCTTTGTAAGTGCTGTTATGTTTCAAAAGGCAGATATCACATTAGTTATTCCATTGCTTTTTAAATACATTCAGCATTCAACACATTTATGAAAATGTAGAAAAAGTGTTCAACTATATGTGCACATACAGCCATTTTTCTGGGATCGTTTCGTCTGCCTTATGAAGACATCAAGAATGCTATCTTGGAAGTTGATGAGAAGGTCCTCTCAGAGTCGTTGGTTCAGGTAAGGAGTTCTGACTTGGCCCAGTGTTTGTGTTTGGATTGGAGTTGTTTGGAATTTATCTGTCTCAGAAAATACTCTAGTACACATACGTCAAAGTCAAGGCCCGCAGGCCAAATCTGGCCCGTGATGAATCATTTATGGACCCCTGTATAATTTTTAATTACTATTAGAACCAGCCCTCAGACCACATCCGCACGCTGGTGTTTTGCACACATCAACACTACATTTTCCACAATGCAACGGTAGCGGAAGTCACTGCGGCGCAGCAAGCGGGCTTCGGTTTCATTGTTTATCAGCAGTCAGAGCGGAGTTTAGCTACTCTCCTGCTCAAATATGGCTGGATGGAAGGTAGAGGCTGACAGCAGGGGGTTTCAAGCCAGGTGGGAGTCAGAGTACATGTTCAGAGAGGTGAAAGGTAAACCTGTGTGTCTTCTGCTGAGTTTTTATGTTTCATTCAAGCTGCTCGGACGCTCTCTGTGTTTAGCACCACATACCTGTGTGAACAACTGTTCTCGCTGATGAAGTTGATCAAAACATCATACAGAAGCCGTCTGACTTATGATAAACACCTTCACTCAATCCTGAGGATTTCCTCAGCTCAGAATGTGACCCCAAACATTAATGAACTTGTATGAAAGATGAGACACCATCAAATATTCGGGTCAGCCTCTGACAAGTGAGCATCACAGAGCAGTAACGTGTTTTCAGTTTTAAATTCTGCTTCAAAGCGGTGAGGTATTGTATTTGTCAATGTTCGTGCGTTCGTCAGTTAGTCCACCAAATATCTTCGCAACCGTTGCAGATTAACAGAACCATTCATTCGTCATGTTCTGTTGATACAGAATAGCTTTAGTTTTCACTCCATTATTCTCTTTCATAGTCTTGAGAGAAGATCTGTTCACATGTCCATAGCTGTTTTAAACATATAATTTTTTTTAGTGGTAAGACTGAAATAATGGCATAAAATGGGTATCACAAAAAGAACAAACCGCAGATGAACTTTCTTTCACTTTGTTTTATCCTTGTCTGGTTTAAGGTAAAGTTGACACGGTCCCAAAATTGTCCGTAGGAGTGTGTGTGTGTGTGTGCATGGTTGTTTGTCTTTATGTGTGGCTCCTCGGCGCACTGACGTCGTGCCCGGGGTGTCCCCCGCCTCACTCCCTGTGCCAGCTGAGATAGGCTCCAGCTCCCCGTGACCCGCTACAGCGGATGAAGCGGCAGAAAATTGATGAATGACACATCTGTCACGCATGTTAACATCATGAAAATGATTTGTTCATTTTATTGCTTTTTAGAATCTGATCAAACAAATGCCAGCTCCAGAGCAACTGAGTGTCCTTGGAGAGATGAGAGATGAATATGACGATCTGGCTGAGTCTGAACAGTTTGCAATTGTTGTAAGGAAACACACACCCAAATGTAAAACAGCACTGTTTTAGTAAGATATGTATATTTACATTTCCTTGCTGACCTCAACATGACTAACCACAAATCTAGTAGGGAAATCAATCTAATTTCAACGGAGACATAGAACATTTTTAGATTTAAGGTTATCATGCTGTTGAGTACAAAATATTTTTTCTGCTGGGAAGGTGTGATTTAAGTTTAAAACACCTCCAATCACACAACTTCATACACACAACTTATGTGGCAACAAAAGTATTTGGAATGAGTCTGAAATCCTCTCTCTCTGCTCTCTCCAGATGTCCACCGTGAAGCGGCTGATGCCAAGGCTTCAGGCCATCCTGTTTAAGCTGCAGTTTGAGGAGCAGCTGAACAACATCAAGCCAGATATAGTGTATGTGACGGCAGCCTGCGAGGAGGTCAGGAAAAGCGAGAGTTTCTCCAAGCTGCTACAGATCATCCTGCTATTTGGGAATTATATAAATGCTGGCTCCCGTAACGGAAAGGCGTTTGGTTTCTCCATGTCATACTTGTGCAAGGTAAACTGTGGTAACACTAACAAAAATAACTAAATCAGTTAGTTTCCCTGTCTTTATTTTCTGCAGTGATTTATACAGTATCAAGATATCATGTTCTTACAACAAAAACGGTCTCAAATGTATGTGAGATAGAGGGAGCTGTCTAGAGTGAAGTAGTTTTGGACCCTTCCCAGTTTCTTCAATTTTTGTGTGTCTACTGCTAAATGGAACGTAACGTAAAACAGTCATCATGAGTAATCCCAAATACAAGTTAAATATTTTTTTTGTTGAAAAAAACTGCTTATCTAATTCCATCCAGCTGGACTTGTGAAAAAAAAGTATTCCCCTCTGACAAAAAACTACGAAACTGTTTTGATTGGTTAGACTGGACACCCATGCCTGATTACTATCAACCTAGATCAATCAAATCATCATTTAATCACTCAGCTAGACTTTTCAGAAGCATGGAGATTGCTAATAGGTATCATCAGGACCACTTGATGTCACAATCAGTGGAAATTCCAGAATATAAAGACGAAGGTGATAGAAATACTTTTGAAGATGGATTCAAAGCTATTTGTAAGGCTCTGTGACTACACGACTTCCCAGAAGTGGCGGAATTTCCACAGTGAAAGGCTTATTCAGGAAGCCAAAGTATATTTGAAATCGAAAACCCTAAAATATCCAATTAAATGCTGGCCTCCCACCCCAATAAAGGTCAGTGTTCACGGCTCCATTTCTGAAAAAATATTGTACAAAATGTCATCCAATGCAGAGTGGTGAAGTGATAGCCTCTGTTAACCTAGAGGAACCTTAAGAACATCTGAATTTTCCTCAACAACCCGCAATGACACTAAAAGCTTTCTGGGGAATATTTAATGGACTGATAAGTCAAGGCTACATCTGCTGTAAACCAAGCTTGAATTGAACAAAAAAACCTTAAAGCTATTCAAATATAAAAATCACTTCAAAAAGAGAAAAAAACATTTAAAGTTGTGGGCATGATTTACTCCTTCAGGGCCAAGAGATAATGTGATACTTGAAAATGTGGAAAAAATTCTGATCCAGCACATAAGTCATCCTCTATGTTGCTCAAAAGGAATAAAATTCAGTTTGATTAGGTTAGCCAAAGCCAGTCATGAAGTCACTGTAGTGTTGTGGCTGAACAAGGAAGAGAGTAGTTCATGCTCACAGACCCTTCGATATGGTTTATGATGAGATGAGTTTTCTTTTCTATCAATACTGGCTTTAGGTAAGCAATGCCAGATAACACCAATATATGTGAACAAAGCCTTGTAATTCCTTTATCATTCAGGTGATTATTTTAAACAATACCTGAGTAAGCAATACCTGAATGAGTTTTGTTGTTTTCTATTTAATTTTATAATGTAGACTAGGTAACATGGATGCACAGACAACATAAATGCTGGAATTTTTTTAAACCAAAATCTTATTTGTGCATCCAATGACACATCTGTTAGCAGAGAAGTTGAAAACATGTGGCCTTTAAATCATTTTCAGTTATTGCCATTTCCTCGTGTAACTTTTTGAATTAATCTTTTCAGCTGCGTGACACCAAATCAGCTGATCTGAAGCAAACGCTGCTCCATTTCCTGGCTGATGTGTGCCAAGAACAATATCCTGATGTCATGGGCTTCACAGGCGACCTCA
Organism: Antennarius maculatus; assembly: GCA_013358685.1. Taxonomy (NCBI): domain Eukaryota; kingdom Metazoa; phylum Chordata; class Actinopteri; order Lophiiformes; family Antennariidae; genus Antennarius; species Antennarius maculatus. The sequence goes on along the minus strand of CM023614.1, from coordinate 13,960,947 downwards.
TCCATGTTGAAAAGGCCAGTAGAGGTATATTGGTCATCTGTCTGATGACATGCGTTCTCCAAACCTATGTGCCTTTATGGTACCATCCATTACGATTTGTGGTTATACATTTCATTCATCTTGGGATGGTAGATACAATTTATTTATTTACAGTGAACACATTGTATTCACTTGTTTTGTCATATTAAAAGACAAGTAGTTTTCAGTGGTGTATATAGATTTTAATACGTCTGTAATGTCTTTAATAATCATCTATTGTCTTTGGCAGTTTCTGTAGAGACACTTCAGAAGGGCCTCGAGCTGATGGGCCGTCAAATCAAGAACTTGGAAAAAGATGTGGACACTTTCCCCCCTCCCCAAAATGACAAGGACTTGTTTACAGAGAAGATGTCTATATCCTAAATTCAGCAGCACATTTAATACAGTTATTGAGCTGTTAACTTGTATAGTTTATATGAATGAAATCAGAAAAATAATCATGTCTCATAGCTGATGCCTTTAGAGAAGGTTTCTATTTTCCTTAATACCATGTTTCCACAGTTTTGTGGGTAGAGCTCGTGAGCAGTATGGCGAGCTCGACCTGCTGTATCAGAATATGGAGAAGGAGTACGACGACTTGGGACAATACTTTGTTTTTAATCCTAAAAAAATCTCTGCAGAGGACTTCTTCGGTGACCTCAACACCTTCAAAAACATGTTCCAGGTATGTTTTTTGTGCATGTGAATGAAGAGTTATGTTTCATCTTTTCAAAAGGGTGCAGGTGTGCTTTTAAGTTTTTTTCTTTTTGACCACCATCAAATCAGATTTGTACACATACAGTACAAAGACACACAACAATGGGAGGTGGAGCAGATTTAAAAATAAATGGATATGGAAAAGATGATGGAGCAGAGGAAAAAGACTACACACCTGTTTTTATTGACACTACAATGAATATCATTGTGTCAGTTTATACAACAACTGTAAATGTCCTCTTTAGTGGAAGTAACTTGTTTTACCAGTTTGTAAAGATAACGGCTATCCCTGATTTTACATCCCGCTTCAAAGCGGTGATGTATTGTGATTGTCAGCGTTTGTGTGTTCGTCCGTTTGTTTGTCCACTAAATATCTTCGCAACCAGATAGAAAGATGAAACAAAAAGCACATTACTCGGGGATGAAATGAGATGATGACCTTGACCTTGAGAGAACTAGGTCAGGGTCAAATTTCAACATCTGTACACTCAGGAGCCAGATAAGATAGAAAGACGAGGGAGAAGGCCAGTGTGAGTAAGACCATAGATCAAAGCCCATGCTTTGATCAATGACAGTAGGTCAGAGCACTAGCTTTGATCTTGATCTATGCAAGTTGGTCAGGGTAAAATTTTGAAGTCAGGGGTGTCACGGGTTGTTGCAGTCTGTGACTGCATTGGTTCTAGTTGAAGTTATATCTATCATGCATCTATCTTGTCACTCTTTTTGGTGAATCAAACTCACACATTTTATAATAATGTTCTGTCTTATTTTTCTTTTTCTAAATTCTATCTTCTAAACAGCAAGCAGTGAAGGAGAATCAGAAAAGGAAGGAGGCTGAAGAGAAAATCAAGAGGGCCAAGTTGGCCAGGGAAAAGGCTGAGAAGGAAAAGGAGGAGAAACTCAAGAGGAAGCAACTTCTTGATATTAATACAGGTCACACACGTTTCATACCATATTTATAATATATCGGATCTTGTCTTGAGAGTAGCTGAAAGGTGCAGAGTCAATCACTTCTCAAATTTGTATTTCCCTCAGATTCCAGTTGGGGGCAGTCAGAGTCCACACTTCTGTGAAACATTTGTGTGTCTGCAAGATTTCCATCAATAGTTAAAGACCGGAGTTAATCTAATGTTGATGACTTGTGTTTTGAAGTAAGAAGGAAACAATAAACTCCTCAGAAAATGAGAACAAAAAGAGATGTGTAAAGCAGCTCCACCTCTTCGATCCTCTAAACTGGAGGATATGCTTTTAAAAAAGAGAGCTTAAAGAGACTAATTTCTTTATCTCAAAAGATGGTTATGCTGCTATACAGCAAATTTATTGTTTGTCAAAATCCTGCCTTGCAGGCTCACTTTTAAAGGGACTGTTTGCCAGTTCTCTCTGACAGTGACCTAGTTTCATTACATTCCTCCTCACTCTGGCTGCAGCCAGCTTCTCCTGGGACCCCTGAGTTGGTTCATCAAAGTTTGCTATAGCCTCAGTGATTTGTGTGTATGTCTTATTATTTCACAAAAATACTAAACTACTACTACAAACATTCTGCTTGTGAATGCTCCTATTTTGTTTGGCCTGTTTCTGCACTCTGCATGTGTGTGTCTGTGTGTGGGACTATGTTTGTGTATTTCTTTTGAACCCTTTCAAGTCTTTTTTTTTTTGTTGTTAGTGTTCCATGTTCCAGCTGGCTTCTTCTATCTTCTTTTTCTTGCTTTTGTTCCACACTCGCTCCTCTTTTTCCCCCTCCTTCCCCTTGTATGTTGCATTCATTTAAAGGTCAATTTAAAGAGGCTCTACTTTGTATACTGTGTCCCTGTGTTGAAAGCATGGACTGGACATTTTGTTGTATAAAGTGAGACAGTCAAATTTCATGTTCAGCCTCCAAGGGCATGTGTGACTGGAGCATAAAAGTTCCTCAACTATTTGTGTGTGTGTGTGTGTGTGTGCGTGCGTGCGTGGGTGTGTGTGCTCGCGCGTGCGTACACGCATTGCTGGTCTCCAGATTTTTTACATACAGGTGGCATATTTGACTGCCCCTGTAGCCCGGAGTCATTTAACACCCCCATATTTAAATACAACCCTGTGCAGATCTGGTGCACACATGCCTACTCTTTGTTCTGTATTTATGTAGAAGCTTTATGCTGGTTTCTGATGATCCAAGGGTTGCTTTGCAGCTACAGTTTTGTAAGCTGTCCTTGTTTTCAATTTTTATGATATCTCGTCAGATAATGAACATACTGTAGGGAATGTGTGTTGTCTGTGAATGTTCTCCTTTCTCATGAATTCTCTCAATGCTCCTCTTTCTTACTTTGTGTAAACATAATGTCCCAGTTATCTGTTAACTCTGGAAGGTCAGTTTGCGTTTGCAGTTTGTGACCCTTGTGAGTCAGACAGATATTCATCCAGTGGACCCTTACATTGTGTTAAGCATGTGGTGATAAAGTAATTTGTGGTTCTGAGAGTATTAGATTCCTGCCGTACTTCATTTATGGATTATTAAGTGCTTTTAATCGGCTTCTCTATGGCTTTCATGCAACTTTTCATTCAGTTCAGGGCACCAGGCACATAAAGCACTTCAATGATGCACCCAAAAATTAACATTCACCGCTTGGATCCTAAGTACGCTGTCAGAGTCTGTCTAATAATATAATGAAATATTCATCTCTCACTGTCAAGTGCACATCTTTGATCAGATGCCAGAGGACTTGGAAACATTTTGTCCTTTCTGCAGCTAGGTGTCAGCACTGTCTGTAAAAGAGTCTTCAGAAGCATTGCATTTTATGTATGTGGGCAAGGTTGCGCATGTGTGGCCTCACACCCACACTGTTGTTATTATGGGAACTACCACTAGGTGTGCTCGTGCTCCACACAAAGAAAATGAAGCAGCAGTGTGGGGGAGGGAGATGGAATCATGAGAGTAGGTCAGCAGATGCTGTCATGGGGTATTAGACTGTTTTGTTGTCCTTTAGAAAAAGGGTTAAGAGGAGGAGAGGAGAAACACACAGTAATGTGGGATGGAGTAATCCTTGGTAGACTGATGTCTAACATAAGGCTGCTGTGAAGGATGGGAAAATAAAAATAGCCGTTCCATCTCCAACCAACTGAAACATTATTTTTCTTTTTCTTTTTTTTTCTGGTTTTTTTTTTTTTTTTTTGGCTATATGCTTGTTTTATCCATGTGTTATGTTCTTTGTCTGTCTGTGTCTGCTGTTGTGTGAATATCCATTTGGGGTGCTGTTGCTCCTCTAAAGGTGCTGTCCTGTGGGTGTGTGTGTGTGTGTGTGTGTGTGTGGGGGTGTGGGTGGGTGTGGGTGTGTGTGTGTGTGTTTGTGGGTGTGTGTGGGTGTGTGTGTGTGTGTGTGTGTGTGTCTGCGTGCATGTATGTGGTAACCCACTGTTGTACTGACTCTCACTTTGCTGGTACATTTTCAGACCATCCAAACATTGATTTGGAATCCATTCCCAATACTGACTTTTGTGTTCACAGAACACATGATCATCAAGTGACTCCATGCCAGAAATGTAGTCGTCACCACTGTTAGCCCAGTTACTAATCACGAATAAACTAAAGTTTCCTTTGATAAACAATGCACATAGATGTCTTTTAAGAAATGGATTTGCCTTACAAACACAGCAGAGTTGTATTTGTGGGATATTTAGTTGGACATTTATTTCACTCCGTTAGCAGTTGCTGAATTCACAAATAGTTCTGTGTATCTGTGTGCTTTCACCAGTGGTTTAAGCCAACCATATGATTAGTTCAAGTGGAATTATGCCAGATGTGTTTCCTCATATGGAGAAATGCATGGCCTACGTCATTCTGGCCTGTCTGCAGTTCCAGGACTTGAACATTGGGGGGTATGTGTGAGTTGTGGAAGGCCTGCCATGTGTGTGTGAGACTTTCTCTGCCCTGACAGCAGGACATCTGCTCCATGGCTTACTGCAGGATCACTGAGTGTGTGTGTCTGTGTGCACGCGTGCATCTGTAAGTGTGTGTTGGGGAGGTAACAACATAAACCTTTAACCCCCAACCTCTCTGCCCCTTTTTCTGCACCCCCTATCTCTACTTTGGTACAAATAGAAGTAATTAAAACCATCTGCGTGAGTGTTGAACTAGGCTACTGAAACCTCCCCACAAACTAATCACTCTGTATCCTACCTCATACCTGTACTTTAGTCTCCTGTCTGTAATTTTAGGCTAACAGAGTCTCTGTACAGACAGTGTAAATATAAAGATACAAGGTCTCATTCCAAGCAATGCTATTTTAACAAGAGGCAACAATTATGTATTTCTGTAGGAGTAATGTAATGTTTAGTTGGAAGCTTGATCTCAGTTGATTTGTCTGTCCAATAAGGCTGTGTTTCTGTGTTGCGTACAGTGACAGTAGCTGAGCCAGGTCACTGCCTATCTGGGCCAATTCAATTGCTGATGTCATATTTTGCTTTTATCTTCACAGAGGGTGATGAAACTGGTATCATGGACGGCCTGTTGGAGGCGCTGCAGTCTGGTGCTGCTTTCAGGAGAAAGAGAGGACCCCGGCAAGCAGGTAATCAATTAAAAACAGGGCAGGAAATCTCGATTGGGAGATTATTGTTTCTTTTCACACACATTTCTAGTATTATGTTGAAACTCACATGATTTATTTGCTTCTTTTCTTGCGCTGTCTTTGCATTTCTGTCAACACAACTGTTGCTGGGCTAAGAGCCTTGGGGTTGTGGTCGTATTATCCTCTGGCCATGTTTAGAGGGGGCAAAAGCAAATCCACCAATTGCTGGTGCAATAACAAATTAAGAGTGCCAAGGGTGGGTGTGGGCAGTATGACACATCAGAGAGAAGCAGCTGGTGAGGGTGTGGTTGTGGTATTGGAAGACAACAAGGAATTTCAATGCAGAGCTTAGATGGATGGACCGACATGTGGGCAGGAAGTCACTGGGTCATTGAGTGAGCAACAGACACAGCATATTTGAATAGGGTGAAACAAAAATCATTTTAGCTCCCACCCATTCAAATATCTGTTTTGCTTATTGCGACTTCACTTGAAGGAACAGAAGATTGTTTCTGTTTTGAGCTTCAATTTGAGTCCAGACATGTAGGCATGACATGAATTGGGAAAGAGCACATTTAACACCTATTTCTCATGGTGTTGTGGACCACAGACACTTTAAATGACCACGTGGGTTTGAAACCATTTTATATTTATGCCAACACAAGCTTCAATGTTGTATTTTTATTTCTGGGCCAGCCAGCAGTCCATCTCTTGTTTTTGAGAACATACATAATGCTAGCCTGCATTGTTTTTCATTTAAGGTTGTTGTTCATTCTCTAAGCTAATAAAGACAGGTTAGTAATCTGGTTACGTACTTACTCGACTGTCTGTCCACTGCCCAGTCTAATTACATTCACTTCTTGGAGACAACAGTAGTTTTGTCCCTGATTTTTTTGTTTTTTGAAAATGTACATGTTGCTCATTTTATAGATAATAAAATCTGGTGCAAGCATAAAAGCCAATAGAGGAGGGACTTTGTAACTTGATATGTAGTGGCAAGAAATTATGTGTAACCATGTGAGTGGTTAAGTGTCCAGTGCCTATTAACAGAGAAAGAATGGGTGTGTGTGTGTGCGTGTGTGCGCGTGTGTGTGCGCGCGTACATGTGTGTGTGTGTGTGTGTGTGTGTGTGTATTCACATGTACTCTTATGTGGGTCGAGTATTCATACAGGCTTGGGAAAGAGTATGTGCAATCTAATCCCTCCCTCAATTGAAGCCAGATGTGACAAAGTGGTGCTCCAGAGTGGAATAGCTGACAGCCAGAGGGGAGACTGGAGTCTTTCCTGTTTCTTTCTTAGTTTCTTTCGTTTTCTTTTGTCCTGTCTGTATTTAGTTCTTCCTGTCTTTACTTCTGGTAATGCATCTTTGTAGCCAGCTTTGTAGCCATTAAATGTAGGTGGTGAATGCTGCCTTCAGTGGTCCACATATGAATACTGAAAAAATCTATAAATTTCAGCAAACTGTCTTTAATCACAAAGTTATTACATTGGACTGACAGAAACAACAGTGAAAGGAAAAAATAAAGGGAGAAGCAAGAATACTGTGTGAGAGGAAAATGAGGCCCACACGAGGGCTCAGTCAGTCACCCTTAATACTGCTTGGCCAACTCACACTCCTAACAGGAAATACCTTAACATGTGTTTTCAAGAGAGAGAGAGAGAAAAAGAGAGAGCTCCTCTCTACACGCACTTGTCTGTGACTAGAAAGAAAAGTAAAATATAAGCATTGATTTGTATTATATCTGCTCAGTACCGCCTCCATGTCCTGTCGCTATTTCCCCTGCACCAAAATGAGGGGAAGATGTAGCGGTTGATATTGTCAGAACCATATCTCACAACTTTCTATATACTGTGTGTGTGTGTATGTGTGTGTGTATAATTAATCATAATTGCATTGTGCTTCAAAGCAGTGGTGTATTGTAATTGTCAGTGTTCGTTAGTTCGTCCACCAAATATCTTCACAACCGTTGCAGATATAAAGTTGAAACAAAAAGCACATTACTCGGGTGGCAAAGGGGATGAAAATGAGATGATGACCTTGACCTTGAGAAAACTAGGTCAAAGTCAAATTTCAGCCTTTGTACATCAGGAAACGGATAAGATAGAAAGACGAGGGAGAAGGCCAGCGTGAGACCATAGATCAAAGCTAGTGCTTTGATCAATGAAAGTAGGTCAGAGCACTGGCTTTGATCTTTGACTTATGTAAGTAGGTCAGGGTAAATTTTTGAATTCAGCGATGTTGCTGGATGTTGCAGTCTGTTGCAGTCTGTGACTGCCTTGTTATATCTTGAGTTTAATTATCTTCTTCTTCTGAGTTTAATTATAAGTTTGAAAAAAAATTCTGAATTTTCCATTGAAAGATGATTTTTAAAGACTTGTCTTACCAAAGGGAAGCAGAATATGTTATACTGATGCATTTGTTGTGCATTTTTTTGGGTGTGTGTCATTGAGATAGGTTTTCAGATGACTCTTGTTTTTTTTCTCGTAACTTTTGGGTTTATTCATGGCTGATGTGGTTGTATTTAGCCTTGCTTTGGTTTGATCTTAGCATTGAGGGTCTTTACTCATTGCACACAAGAAGGGCCTGATGGTCTCCACCCACATACTGTAATAGAAATGTGTTTTATGACTTCTCTGACGGAGTCACGTCTTGACTCTGGCTAAATTAACTGAATATCTGGCCAAAGAGGGGTCACAGGCATCCTGTATCAGAAGTCTTAAAGCTCAACTCAGTCCAGCTCATTTATGTATGGAGAATAGCTTTAGTGTTTACTCCACTCAGTCTCAATTGGTATCACAACAAAACATGAATTATCTACAGCTGTAGGAGGCAGTAATTCATGTTCTTGAATCGTTTGGGTCACTGATGGGACTTAGAAATGGAAAGTATTGTTATGGGACATAATTTTATAGTGATATTTCCATATCTCAGCCTCCCCCTGACTTTTAATTGCATATTATTTTTCCACACAGTTTATTTTAACTCTTGTTGGAAAGTGATACAGATCAAACATCATGCAGTCGGCAAACATTTTTAATGCTGTTTAAAGCTTTTATAGGAATGGAGTACAGTAAACCCTCGTTACTGTACTCCAGTTACATTTAATGTGTTCCAGGACTACCTGCGAAAAACGAAATCCCACCATATAGTGACAGAGAATTTATTTTATTTACGATTATTTTACATTTATGAACCCTACCCATACTGATATTAAAATACCTTATACTGTATCTGTATTACCTTCTCCACACTCTCATAGACTTGTAACAACCCCGTGTTTCTTATAGTGGGGAGGGATGACACACACAATATTCCTTGAATGGTCTTTAGAAAAAAAATCATGATTCTGATTCTGATTTATTTGACAGCCTTAACAAGGAACAAACAAGAACTGACAACGATCTCCCGCTCCACTCTCTCACTTTCGCTCTCACGTCCCCTTCTCAGTCTTACAAACACATGCAGAAAACACACACGTATGCCAACTCATGGCAACACACACACACAACAGAACAACACAGGTTATCACAGAGTGTTTAAAACACTTTTGCATTGAACAAAAGTTGCAGGAGGAACCATGAGTCTCGGAACGCAGTGCACACACAGATGCTGTCGGCCAATAGCATGCGCGTACAGTATCACATGACTACCTACTAAAAATTGGTGATGTTGTGAAGCCGCGTGTCTTGAAGTGCAAATAAGCGAGGGATTACTGTACTGGTTTCTCTGAGCAAGGGAGTACAGCATATAGACAAAATAACATGAGCATGTGGTTAACGCTGTGGCTTTAAGGCAGAAAGGGGGGCTGTGAGAGTTTGCATATTTTCCATTTAAAACATGTTTGACTGGAGTTTGTCCATAGCTCCCATAAAATAGCTGATTCGATTGAATAAGTGAAGGGAAAGAGACTATATTTCTGTTTAAGGCAGTGTCAGAAACAAAGGAATGTAATTCAAAGCAGCACTTTCAGACAAGTACGCTATTTACCCTCCAAAAAAAACGTAACAAGACTCTCAAAATTATGATGTAAATGTTAACTTTAAGATTCTATCAGTACAAGTTGATCAGTACAGTGACAGGAGTCACACATCCAAGTACAAATCCACTCTTAACAAGCTACAATTTTGAATAAGAGATTCATTGGGTGCTTTAAAAATGCACCTTGGGATGGTAGTTGTACCCTTTAAATATAGGCGGCATTTTACATGCACCTTATGGTCATGTGTTTTTTTTGTTTATAGAGTTGGTGATCACTGTTGAGCATTTAAATATTTTCATTACATAAAGTCCTCCCCCCCCCCCCTCTGCAATTTCCTCCCGTCCCTTCTGTGACGACTGCACACGTCACCAGCTTGATGTTAAAGAACCCCTTTGGTCTTAATGAGTGTGTTGTCATGCTCATTGTGGCACAACAGTGTGACTGAAAGCCACGAGGCCATGAGCTTTCAGAGGCTGTATACCCCACCCCCCCTCACCTTTGACCTGCCCCTCAGCTCACTGCATGTGTTTGAGCTGTAGAATGAGCAGAGCTACAGCTGTCTGCCCCACCGTCTGTCTACTTTTTCAAACACATATAAACAAAGAACACACAGCAGATGCTCGCATGCCATCACAAAGACACACATCTATGTCTGCATACTAATACACACACCCAAACAGAGACATCTTGTTCTGCAGGACAAATTGCTTCACAGAATATTCCATACACCATCTCTCTGGCCTTCTGCATTAGATTATAAATTATTGTTGGTTTGTGTTTTGTTTCATTACACTTGGGAACTTTTCGAGGTTAATTTATAGGAACATGAATGAATTTCAGGGCATTCATGTGTGGAGGACTGACACTCACATCCCCATAGTCCCATCTGCTGGATCATGAGTCTTCCAGGGCGACCAATCACAATAGCGACTAGCTGACACGGCACCAATCACAACAGAGACAACAATAAGTGGTCTGGTAACAATAGGCACACACTTTCTCTCCAGACAGTCTGTTCATACAAAGACCCCAACAAAGACACACACACACACACAAAGCAATAGGAAACTACGCATAAGTAAAACCATTATTAATGCAGTGATTGTGTTAAATGCATAATTAACACCACTTAAGAAACCACTAGCCATCAAGTCACACATCTGACATAAAAAGATAAAAAGCATCGTTGGACATCAATACTAACCCATAGGCAGAAGCCAGCAGTGGTGTCACATGACGTCACTCTGTCCAAACATCCTGTACTGCAGAGCAGTAGTGTGTTACACAGCGCTGCCTGAGGAGGGTGATATAAGTCCCTTCTAAAATGGGTACAGGGATGGACGTCCATCCTACATCTGCAGTTACACCATCAGACTAGTTGTGGCACTGCTACCTTGATGTCATGTGGCTGTAATTTTGCTGCAGTTGCTGTATTAACAATAAACCAAGAGTACAAAAATGGCTGCTTCCTTGTCAACCATTGGAATCCTACTCTGCAGAATTTAGATTTTGTTGTATGTTGTACAATAAACACAATCTCTAAATCAGGGGTAGCTATACTTCTTATATTTCTTCAGGAAGCTCTTCTTTCTCTCAAAGCCCTTTAAAGTCTGTAATTCTTTCATTACTCTTTCTCCTGTATTTACATTTTTTCCCTCACCAGGCCACTTAATACTGTATAATTAAGCCTTCTTTCTCTCATAGGTCATTACTGAGTCTCCCGTAGTGTCATGTGTTACAGATGATCTTTTCACCACACTCTTTGTGCCACTGATCACCCCTGTTTGCAAACTCATTCATTCAACCTTACTCCCATCAGTAAACACTCCTTAAAAGATGTCTTTGCTGTGGGTCCCGCCATCTCTTTTCCTATTGCTGTAATATCTAGGCTTTTTGCCAAGGGCATGAATCATATGATCAACATCACAGATACCACACACAGAGTATTTCCTGTGTTTGTCGTGCCTCTTGTGAAATGGCTTGGAAGAAAACTTAAAAACAATCTTGTTCAGAATGACAGAGTCAGAGATATATTAGCTTTAGCTAACAGCCTAGTGTGGGTTAAATTCCAAACGTATTGGATCAAATTTATCTTAGGGTTATTTCCCCAATGTGAGAATATATAGCACAGACAAACTGCCTTCAAAAGATGTCTTGTATGGGGTATATTATAGTTTTGGCTCATTTCTTGAGATTTAATTGTGATTACAAAGACGCAGAATTTTATAAAGATTTAATGATTTTTTATCCCAATTTCTCATCGTCTTGGGGGTGTATAAAAATTTGTCAAATTGTAAACATTTGATTTGGTTAAATTTATTTTAACATTACGGCTGCATCTCCATATAGTGGATAGATGGTTCTCCTTGGGGTGCTAAAACTATCTGTCGTGAATTTCTACCCCAGGCTGAGGTAGATGCTGCTAATGCAATTGTCTTGATTATGGGGGACCTTAAGTACATTAGTTTGCACAAACATTTATAAAGATACTATCAGTGTGTCACCCAAAATGAAGGTTTTTTTTGACCGAGATTAAAACATTAAGACTTTCATAATATGAAGATCTTCTCTCAGATACAATGTATGCAGTACTTTATTGTTCTTTTACAATGGCCCATAAAGGAGTGAAAACAGTGGGATATAGAATTAACTTAATTGTTTTTGCAGAGGTAAGTTTGACCCTAAGGAATTAACAGTTGTGTTAGAGTAACAGACAGAATGACAACCACAAACTATTATGTTCTATTATGAGTCATTAAGAGTTGTAACATGATAAGATCTTCACTGTACTATAAAAGTATACGATATCAAGGTAAACAGTGTTTCTTCTTGAAAAATCCTCCCTTTGAAAACAAAAAATAAATATAACAGAATAGGATATTTAAAACATATAATCTATGCAAAGCGATATTTTACTTGAGGGACAGCTGAAAGGATGGAAAAACCTGAATGTGCCTGCAGGCATGGGCAAATAATTTCAATTTTGCACTTTACGAATAGTATGTACAGTTATGTTCATAATAATAGCAGTGTGTCTAAAAATGTGAGTGAACGTCAAAATTCTTCAAATACTTTTTATTTTAATGCACACAATTGCATTGGAGAGACTTCACATTCTATTTCAAAGCAAGAAAAGTGGAAAAAGTCAATGAATTTAATAATGTTTTACAGAAAGTCAAGAAATGTAATGTTCAAAAAATAGCAGTGCTGAGTTCAATTAGTGATGTCATAGATTACGTGAAAGAAAATGGTATTAAACAAGTGGCCCTTAGTTAAGGATCAAGGCAACTGATGCTGTATATTCTGGCTATGCATTTGTCCTTGAAACAGTCAAATGTGTCATTCAAGGGATTGTTCTTTGATTGAGAAGTTCGTAAAAGAGGGGAAAACCTGTAAAGAAGTGCAGAAAATGATAGATGTTCAGCTAAAATGATATCAAATGCTTTAAAATGGCAACAAAAACCAGGCTGGCGAGAAATAAAAAGAAAAACGGCTATTTAAATTGATTGGCAAACAACCAAAATGGCAAAGGCTCAGCAGGTGATCAGCTCTAGGAGCATCAGAGAAGACCAAACGTAGTCTCTGAATACTGTAACAATCAGACAACGTCTGCGTGAATGCAACCTACCAGCAAGAAGCCCCCTGCAAACTCCCATTGTTAAAAAGAGATGTGCTGAAGCGGTTAGTTTGCCAAAGAACACCTCGACTGGCCTAAGAAGATATGGCGTAAATTTTTGTGGACTGATGAGAGTCAGATTGTTCTTTTGGGGTCTAAGGGCCACAGACAGTCTATCAGACGACCGGCAAGCACTGAAATGAAGCCACTTTACAAAGTGTAGACGATGAAGCATGGTGGTGCAAGCATCATGATATGGGGATGTTTCTCATACTGTGGTGCTGGTCCTATTAATCAAATACCAGGGATCATGGATCAGTTTGAGTCCTTCAGAATACTGGAGGTAGTTATGTCGCTGTATGATGAAGAGGAAGTGCCCTTTAAATGTGTGTTTCAACAAGACGGTGACCAGCGAGCCAGAAAATCATGGTTCCAGACAAACAAAATTCAAGTAATGGAGTGGCCACCAAATCCCTGGACCTTAATCCCATAGAAAACTTGTGGGCTGACATAAAAAATGTTGTTTATGAGGCAAGAAAGGCAGAGGAATTGTGGAACCTACTACAATTCACCAGGGCTGAAGTTATCGTTGATCGGTGCCAGAAGTCTGTCGACTTGCATCGACAGATGTTGAAGCAGTTATCAGAAACCTTAGTTATGCAACTAAATATTAGTTTGTGATTCTCAAGAGAGTTGAATATTGAAGCATTTCTTAGTTTATACAGTAGATTTTTGGGTCTGTAGATAAAGATGTCAACATTTCTTGACCTTATGTAAAATATCAAATTCAATGACTTTTTCCACTTTTCCTGCTTTAAAATAGAATGTGAAGTTTCCTCAATGCATTTGTGTGCATTGAAATCAAAAGTATTTGAAGAATTTCGATGTTTACTCACATTTTTAGACACACTGTTATTATTATGAACATAACTATAAATGTCATGACAGGAAAATATTCTGTTAGGTGGTGATTTCTACTTTAGGTAGTGCTGTCTTTCTTCCGTTTGTGCTAACTTGTTGTCCATTTTTATATAAATTAAAAAAAAAATATATATATATATACACGCACACACATACATACACACACACACACACACACACATTAAGCTTTTTTGTGTACTTTATTCAAATTTTTATGTATTTGACTTATACCTGTGAAGCAATGGGAGCCCTTAAGGCACCCGGAGAATGACATCCTCAGTTTAAAAGTATGATTTACTTTGTGTTGGAGTTTGTGGTTGAGCAGACAGACATCATCGATGGTGCTGCAAGGATGAGGAAGGTTAGTTTGCTTTTTACGATGGGCATTTAAATGGCAACTCTGGAGTTTTATTTTTAATTTACTATAACAAAATCCAATCTTTTCGGATGGAGAGGTCACTGCATTAATATTTGGAATATTTTAGAGGAATTCCTATTGCTCATCAGGATACTTTTTGTTACAAATGTGTTATACCTCTGTTCTAATCCAGCTGTTTAACATGATTTACTCATCATTGAAAACATGTTTAATGTTGACTATCAAGGAGGAGAATATCTCCTCCTCCTTGATAGTTGATACTATCTTAATATGCTTATTAAAATTGTCCATTGATGAAAAGCTTCAATGACACATCAAACTACCTCATCTGAATCGGCATACTCAAAATTATTTTCTCATAAGGCTGTTGACTTAAAGAGAAATATCTGACATAATTTTAATCTTCAGACTACTCCTTAAATTTATCTTGTTCCTCTGTAGCAACTGTCTTATCTTGACCGTCCCCCTCACTCATCCTCTGTTCTCATTCTCCTCTGTCTTTTTCAGAGGGGAGTGGAGAAGGAAGTGAGATGAAAGGAGCTGACAGCTTTTTAAGATTCCTTCTCTGTCATGCTTTTTATTTATTTTTTTTCCACACTCATTACTGTAGTCCTACGTGAAGACACACTCTTTTGCTTGTTTTTGGCTTATGTGCATAATTTCTAATTGATACATTTTGTATAAAGTAGAGCATTAGATTGGTATGCAAGCACGTATTGAGAACAAATGGAGTTGATTTAAAAAATGTGTTTTTTATGAAGGTTTTATAGGAGGTGAAAAGTGATTTGTGCACCTCTCCAAGGAAAGTCTGTTAGCTGATAATTTTACTCCATTTTTTTTTAATATCCAGCTGAGGTTCATGATTTAAGACAACAAGTTAACACAACAGGAGTCTAAAAACAAACCGTCCTTGTCCTCTGTTTCCCCAGACTCAATTGTGTCTTTGTCACAGCTAGTTTTGGAGACCTGTTAGGTAACTCTGTGTGTGTTTTGCTGCATGAGAACCATGTGTTGAATCATTGTTGTGTGTGTAAACATGGTTCATTTGCATGCACGTGTTGTTTGGTTTCGAAACATAATGTAAACAGGATTGTTTGGACAGAAACACCTCAAATCTATTTGTATATCTGTACTGATGTGAGGAATAAAGAGTTCTGAACATGAGACATGAAATAACAACAAACACAATCTCCCACTGACCTATATAGAGTAATTCAAAATGGCCACTGCTGCACAGCTGTCCACCCACACAGGAGGATAAAGATGGGTGAAGGATATAGATGGGGGGGGGTGAGAGAGAAAGAAGGAGGAAAAGCCACAGTAAGCAGGTAGACTAACAATGACAGCAGCCTTAGGACACATTCTGTTTTCATTGTGTTTCTCTGTCTTTGTGGATATCTCCTCCTCCACTCTGCATTCGCTTTTTCTCTGTGAGATATTTTGCTCCTTGCTCATCATTTCCTCCTTTTACTCATTCTCTCTATCCATGTTCATCTCATTTTCTTTCATCCGTGTCTCCGTAATCTTCCCACAGTGTGACTCATCCTGCCCGTCCTGGTGTCTCACCCCTCAGCTGTATCTCTCCTTCCCTTCCTACTTTTTTTCTTTTACTGAATTCCATATTTTTCCCCACTTCTTCCAGATCATTTTGAGTCTAAGCTGACATTAGCAGTGAGTTGGTCCAGACATCACACTAATCCACACCATTAAGCCATTTTTGTGTGTGTGTGTGTGTGTGTGTGTGTGTGTGTGTGTGTGTGTGTGTGTGTGTGTGTGTGTGTGTGTGTGTGTGTGTGTGTGTGTGTGTGTGTGTCAGTTTAATGCTCATGTGTGTCTGTTCGGATAGAAGGAGGTCCTGTGATGTTCTAGCATGAATTTATTTCACACCACACACAAAAAGCAAAAATCCACGCTATAGCGACCAAATACTTATTATTTCCGTATAATTTAAATGTTTATGACCCTCCCCATACTGATATTAAACCAGCAGTATGTTTGGGAGCCAGTACACTGCCTTAACAAAGAAAAAATTCCACTTCACAGGGTAAAAGTAAACTTTCAGGAGGAACCATGAGTCGCGGAACACAGTGCACACACGGATGCTGTCAGCCAATAGCAGTGTATATAAAAATCTGCGACGTAATGAAGCCGTGCATCTTGGAAGCACGAATAAGCGAGAGAATACTGTGTGTGTGTGTGTGTGTGTGTGTATTTGTATATATATTTATATTTATATATATATATATATATATATATATATATATATACACACACACTGTATATAAAAAATATGTAATTCCTTGACCACTGTCCTTCTGTTTCTCAGCCAACCACAGACGAGCTGGTCATGCAGTGACCAACATCTTGGCCAAAGAACTGATGCAGGAAGACGCGCCTCCATCCAGCGCAGTGCCCACTAAGAAGAAGAAGCCCGAGGATGCGGAGGAGCCTACATTAGAAGGAGCAGAGTCATTAGAGGAGTTACTGGACGCCGCTCCAACTCGGTCCAGTTAGACACCCTGGGCTTAGGGGGTTTTTAGTCACTTATATCCAAACACAAATTTAATTCATATTCATTTCAGAGGCTAATATCCATTGAGATAGTTTGATTAAAACCCTCTCCTTGTTTTTTGGAAAAACAGGCAGAGGATGAAGGGCTCTCAGCCATAACCCTTGGATGCCCCGATCAGTCTTTGCATCTTTGCCATTTCCGTAAAGATTTAATCTTTTTTCCTAATCATGCACACAGTATCCATTCAAATGTTCTCACCTGTACCTGCTTCTGTCACATCACTTGAATTTCACCTGTCATTCTTTTAAAGGCATTTTGAGTGATTCCAAAGACTTAACTCAAGAAGTTGCCTCAGTTTTGTCATGGTTCTTTCGAAGTCCCAAATGAAACCTTGGAATGTTCAGAATGTGGTACATCATGCAGGTGCTGCATTGTCTTCTGCTTGTTCCAGGGCAGTGCCACATTCTTTTTCACTTTTCTTTTTTAGAATCTGAACATATCACTTTATAATTTTCTGATATCAGTTGTTACTATTTGTAAATGTTAGTCATTTTGCTGTATTATTGAAAAAGAAGTGCCAACCATTAGAAATCCAGACTGTTTGATTCAAGATTTGTCCTTTCACATTTTGCACTGGGCTGGTGCACAGACCACTTGGACATTTTTCTCCAGAGTGTGTGTTTCAGTTTTCTTTTTACAGAGAAGGGATTTTGTTCACAGGTGTGCATCATAATTTAGATTTCATATGAAAAGAGGGACAATTTTGATAAACTTTTTGAGACAAACTTGTCACAACAGTAGCATCCCTGAAAATGAACATTGCTATAAACCCCCAAGAGTACAGTTAGTTTGGGAGAGGAAATTTTTCCACCGTCTGTCAAACCCCCAAAAAATGTCTTTTTAAAAGCAGTTTACATTCCTGTGTTTTACTGTGTCGAGTGTGATGTAAACTGCCTTTTTTTTTTTTTTTTGGTGCACGTTCAGCTTCCTCTCTATGTGTGCGTGTGGGTTTGTGCATGTGGGTGTCCATCTGTCATTACTGCAGGGTCCTGTCTGTTTTCATAAACTCTAGGTTTCATTACCAGATTTGTGGTCTTTGTGCTGAGGATATTTCACACTGGAAACTGCCCTAATACTGCTGAGACAAGCACATGTGTTTATGTTGTTCACCCACCTTCCCTCCCACTGAACTGCTACAGAATTTACTGAATGTCTGGCCTTGCTGCTTTTTGTATTCAGTAGCCATCAGTGTACATGTTGCTTGACCTTGTGTTATTTATTCCTATGCAAACACAATACTGTAGTCAGCCTCAGGATGTAGAAGCTGCGAGATGGGCTTCATCAAGCAGGTAGTGGAAGATCAGTGGTTCATACTGTTGGTGAATACAATTTGAATGTCATCAGGAATATCAGAACTGGCATTTCAAAAATTGGTGCTGGTGGTTCATTTGGATTCAGTAACGTTTAGAATAATTAGATGCAAAAGCAGCTCGTTTTCCTGTCATCACAGAATGTGTTGTCGCTGAACTAAGAGAAGACGTGATCGCTGTACCCATCTCATCAAACACCTGGTGTGTTCCACACCTTGAAAAGTGTCGCTTTTCAGCATTAAAGAAATACACACAATAAATGGAAATGTCAAAACATCACTGGAATTTTTGTATTCTAATTTGAGTCATTCTTTAGTTAAAATTTTTTTTAAATAATGTTTTGTATGAAAATTTTTACAGTTGATTATTTTAATGTATTTGAATGGACACAGCATTTTTGTTTTCCAGAGATTTCTTTTTGAACAGTGCACATTCTGTTTGCTACGCAGAACTATTAAACATGTCTTAAATACTTAAATGATCTAACGACTCCTTCTTCCAGGTCAGAACATAGATGTTGTGTACCTTAAAGTGTAGAAGTCATCTTTAGATGTGTTTTTGTGATGAAATGTCTGCGCTCGTGTGTTTTCAAGCACAGTGAAGTTCTTTCATACTAATTCTCTTTTTTGTAAGTATGCATTGAAATTCCAGATTGTGTCTGTACCCAACTGGAATGTTTTTGACAAAAGGCAGAAGAAGAAAAGATAAATATTAAAAAGCAGGATTAGTCGTTTTCAAAGACTATTCCCAACTTTTTAACTGAGTGTATTTTAGAATGAGGAAGTACCCAACTTGTATGTCTGCCGCCTCTAGTTAGCATCGACTGAAAAGTTTCTCAACATAAAGACAGGTCATGTTTTCCACTGATCTCCCTGTAATGGTTGCCTAGCCAGTTCTGGTCTGTCTGGGAAAACCCTACTGTGTCATACAACTACACAAAAATAACTGTCTTTGCTTCGGCTTTGTTCTGGAAGACTTGATTCATTTTCCATTACAAAATTCTCCACCTTGTATATAATAATCTCTTCTAGTGCTGCGGGTTCAACTGAAACTTTTGCTTCAGTTTTTAAAAATGAGGAGATGAATTGATAAATTTGAATAACGAACGTGGAAAGTACAATCTGTGTGAAGATGAGAGAAACTCTCGCTCAAGAAATCTTTATTGGGTGAAGCTCTCCAGTTAAATCCACGTGTCCTGATATAACTAGTTTATTAGTTTTATTGTTTTAACAAATGTAGAGAGCTTTCAAGGTGTACAAACTTACTTGCAATGCACAAACACATCTTCCTCTTATTAACTGGGACTCCTGTTATCTCAGCCCAGACATAAGTTTGAGAAAATTAGTTCTTCATTGGTCATGTGACAGACTTGGAAAAGAGGAAATTCATTTTGCTCTGGTTCTGTTAATGAAGCTCTCAGCTTTTCCATGACCTGGGCTGCAGCTGCTGTCCTTCCACCTGATCAAATTTCCAGAAAGCCCTGACTTTTTCTCATTATGATCAGTGCTTGGTCACACACACAAGGTAGCAGTGATTCGGGCTATACGCTAAAAAACAATGTGTTTACTCATGCATATGTCCAACACTCAACATCTGATCCTAATCAGAGAAAAAAAGGTTTTCCTGAAGTAATGTCAGCTCCACCGGCCGTCCTTCATCTGATGATATAGTGCAGAGAGTTTGTATTCATGATCAAATAATGAAATAATTTGCACAATCATAGGTGATATTCACTCAGTTTATGAAATAGTTATTTACCTGTTGTTTCATTCATTCTTTGAAGGGAGTTCGGAAGTTTTCTGAAGAATTGTAGTTGAAGACTTTGAAAACTGATGACTGTTAACACGTTAACTAACTTCCATCAGTTTTCAAAATTAACATGCTAACCAACTAGCCCAGGCTGTCTTTTTAACCATTTAAAAATTTTTTTTTTTCAAAGTTTTTCATTCATTGGAGTTCTGATACCCCTCCCTCATTGTCCATTTCTTATGCCGCTTTCTTATAAAGCCTCATTAACTTTTCTTTGTCTTTAGTCACCCCTGGTTTAGTCTAGATTGGTCACCACCTCACAGAATTATGTAAATATACACTCATGTTTCACCTGATGCTTGACTTCTTTGCTGCTTCACCTCTCAACAAATCCAAATAAAGAGCATGAAGAGAAAAATGTACAATTAAAAATATGACAAAATATCTTTAATTTATTCTGAAGAGAAGATCCAGACTGACCACAGGATTGAAGAACAGAATTAGTCACTGTTATTCAGTAGACAGTGTGTGGGTCTGACAGACAATCAGTCCTCTGGATTAAAACCACGTACATGTCAATACGAACAACACTTTGGGACCTGTTGTTAAAAAAAAAAAGAGTTTCCAGTGTTTCTGATATGTTAATTTTCTGACTCATCCTGCTGTTTGTCATATTTGCATCCTTGAAAGCAGCCTATAGGCATATTCTAATTTGGGTGTGTCTGAATGTGTTTACTTCAACTGCTGCTTTTCATGAGTATTTACACACCTGCTTGTGTACACATGTGAGAATGTGGTCATATCAACCACAGGGACCTGAACCAAGATGCAAAGCAAATAGTGTTCATGGAGAATGGTTGCTGACGTCATCTGTGAACAGAATGAAACAGACACTCAGGGTCTGTGTAGGAAAGAAAATTCACTTATAAAAATGCTTATTATGGCTGATTAAATCCAGCAGTGCAAAATTGTTCATGCCCAAAGTAGATGACCTGTGGTGATGTTGTTCGCACAGTCTTCTCACAGGAAGTAGGTCTGGGCTGACATGGTCTGATGTGTTCTTCCTGTATCTGTGAAGGTTCCTTCTGGTTTCCATGTAGATTCTCTGGCTTCCTCCGACACTTGTAGGAAAATAAGTAGTATTGTTAAATTAGTAAGAGCATGATTTGTTTTTTCTCTCGCGGACAGGCTCTAGCTCCCCTCTAGCCCTGCAAAGAATAATCAGTAATATTCTAAAGACGTATGGCTGTGTGAAAACTAGTAAAATCTGACAGACAGAGCATCTGATAGACAGCAATGTGACCAAGTCCAGATCTTCAACTCCAGCATACACATCATAGTCTCACTATGTTATCTTAACCTCATTAATGTGGTACTAAAATAATACAATCGTCAGCATTCCTGAATAAAAAAATAATAATTGAGTACTGTTTGATGTATAAGAAAAGATTTATGTTCTAATTTTGACTGCACTATCTTAAAGTTACACAAAACATGAACAGTTAATCCAGTCCACCGTGATTTTGACCGCTGTGTACTTTTACAAAAGGGTCAAATAAATAATGAAATGGATTGCCACCAATTATGAAAAGGTATTACAATCTGAATTGCATCAGTGCAGTTATTGCTATTTCACAAATTTTAATGTGCTTAATAAGGTAGTGAATCTAAGTATATTTATATTCATGTTATGGACGCTGTTGATCTTTATCAATATGTGCTTATTATTCTACTTGTTCTAACAACATATTTCAACCATGGGGGAACAAATAAAGAAAGCTAATGAGAAAGTGTAGTACTAACATTCTACATGTAAAGATATTAATAACTGGTGACAGGTAACATCATAATTCAGTGTGAAATGGATGACATAGATCAAAGATGGGGTGAGGTTCAGAACTACGTGAAACAAGGGTAGGGCAGAGGCATGTGACCACATTGTGAAACGTTACACGATAAAAACTAAGATCACCAAAGATGAAAATTCTGTGACTTCCTGTTGAAGCATTTGCAAATGCAAACCGATCAAACACACTAATCCGTATTAACATGGTTCATTTATAGCAGCAGTTATCTGCAAGTCAAACAATAAGATGCTTTGATTCCCAGCCACAGCATTTTCCATAATTAGGACATTGTTGCAAATTATTTCTATCTACCCTGCAGCAAACACAGGATTTCAGTGACCTCTCAAAGGTTAACATGAAGTTTTCTGTAGGCAACAGTTTGAACTTAACATGTATTTTACTGATTGATGCATTTGGGCAAAAACAAAAAAAATCTCTCATAATGGTTCATTTCTGTGAGGTTCAGGTCCTCTGATTCCCAGCCTGCCTGTCTCTTGCTGTGACATTCTGGGGAAACGGTGTGTGTGTGTGTGTGTGTGTGTGTGTGTGTGTGTGTGTGTGTGTGCGTGTGTGTGTGTGTCTTAAAGGCTCTGCTGGGTAAAAAAGGTCTGGACAAAGAACGAGGGCAGTATAATTGGCTTCAGCACTGCCAGACGACACAATGACACGGCCATTGATAGTGCAATGAGTTCCCGGGAGCGGTGGACCAATGGGAGAGCAGGTGTCTGTTTTTCTAAGTCTCTGATTGGCTGGCCGATGGAGGCTGTCGGTCTCCAGGTAGCAAAGTGAACCTCGGAGCATTCTGCCACCCCTCCTCCTCCTAATCTTCCTTCTGCTGGAGAAAGGATGTAGACGAGGGTATATGACCTCAGCCAAGAGAAGAAAACAATAGATTGTATGTGAAATTTTGCCTTTCCTCATCACTTCTTCGATGGCCTATCTTTCTATCCCCCTTCCAATACAGACAGTTTCATTTGTGCGCATGTCTGTGATTGGCTGGAACACATTCTTCTGGCTGCTGTTGGCATCCACATGGCCAGGGCTCCGACATAAATTTGTCTCATTTGTCTTTAACTTGGCGGTACACTCCACAGCTTCTCGGTCTTTTTCTCAGCCTCCTTTTCTGAGAAGTGTGGAATAAAGACTCTTCATTTGTTTAGATTGGCTTTTTCTCAACTTTCCCCATTTCAGGAAGAAATGGACTACTAATGCATTTAAACTCAGAGAAACAGGGTTTGACTGACAGAAGAATAACCTTTTAGCCTTTTAGCCACTGTTTTGACTATGAATTTAAATATAATTCATGTGTTTTGTTTTTTATATTTATGTACTCTTTTTTTCATGACTGCATTTGCCTACTAGTTAGTAGGTAGTAATATTCCAATGCCTGCTTCTCAGTCTATCTCTACCTGCTTCATTCAGTTATTCTACATCGGACTTTATTTCTTAATATCCTCTTGATCAAATTACTCAGTTGCTTGTTCAACATTCATCATGTGACACACGATTAGCAGACAATTAACATGCGGGTGATGTGTTAACCGATTGGCTGTGCCGTGACACTGTTGATTGACATCTCTATCATTGCAGCGCTGCCCTGCATCACCCTGATGGAGGTGGTTATGGATGCGTCTAAAGCTGGACTGTCGGTCTGCCTTCATCAGATCTGTGGCATCGATGATTTTCTTTGTCCTCGCATGCATCTATACTTGGTCTGTGAACATGGCCATCATGTTTGCAGCTGATTTCTTTTGTACTCACATCCTTCATTCCTTTGTTTTGATTACTTTTGAAATCTTAGACTTATCTGCCTCTGATTTGTCTGCTTGTGTGTTTCCTCAAAGAGAAACAAAGGATCTGTCTTTCAATAAAACAATGTGATGCCCATCCAATGGGATGATGTTCCAAGATATTAAGACAACTAAAGCCTAAAACACTATGAAAGATCCAAGTTTTTTTTTTTGAAGATACAGTATGTTTTAACATATATTATCAATCCAAAGAATTTGTGTCCATAAATAAAAATTAATGTCACAAGAATATGCACAAATCTGACTTAAATCTTCCCTTAATTTTCATGCGTTTGTACACTGTCCAGGTTAATGACTTCGTCTGCTTCTTGCTTTGACCTTTCCCACTCGAAAATGAAAAAATCTCATCCAGTTTCTCCACTTGTTCTATTTGCATAAACTCTGACAGCCATTCCATCTTAAAAGATACGCATGTGTTGCTGCGAAATTTGTGTTGCACTGTTAGGTAGCTAACCTGTTGGCGCGTATAGCAGGGCGCACATGCGGCACCGTCAATGTTATGATTGGCTGAGTAGTTTCAGTGAACCTTATTGCATCATTGGCTGAACACCTGTCACCGAGTTAAGATGCAAAATGACAGAAAATAGTATTGGTCTAATTAGATGAAGTCTAACATCAGATATTATTTAATACATATATATCCAATTTTATACACCGCATAGATTTTGTGCGCTGACAATGTGCAAGCAGTGCGCAATTGCACAGTTTAGAGGGAGCATTGAGTGTGGCCACAAAAGATTTGGCATTTTATGTGTCACGCAGCTTTTACTGACTGGTTGACAATCTGTATGTGCTGTGGTCTGCTGTGGCTACCTACATTGTTGATGGTCATGACCACCTATTTATGAGACCACAGCTGGCTGATGGTGGGTGTCTATGGGTCGATGAATGTAAGAGTGCAGGATTCAAAACTCAAGACGTGTTGTCACATCTGCTGAGTCAGTTGATACGTCCTCAAGGGCAACTCGGCAGTGCTCGCTTCAGAGTGTGAGCTGACACCTCCCACTGGGCAGAAGTGGGAATCGAACCGCCAATCCTGTGATCATTGGACAACCCACGATACCAACTGAGCCACTGTCACCTCATAATGCTGGCCTGTGTTTGGCCTTCATCATCATTCCTTACGATGCTTGGTTGTGATGGGGGAAGCCACGTGTTCATTCTCTTTACATGCATAAATATTCTGCACAAGGGATGAGGGGTGTGGTGGTACTGAGGCCACTAATGTGAAGAATGATACTGGTGTGGCACCTGGGGAGGAGGCAAACCTCCCCTTGAGTCCAACAACGCCACCTCCTGAGAATGGGCAGGAGGACCCACAAACTTTTTAGTGTGCTGTGGCTGACACCATATTTTCCCACTCAGGGACAATTGAAAAGAGGCAGGTATATAGCTGTATTCAAAATGTATTGCTGCCCCCCCCAGACATAGCATAAAATCAGTTAAAAACAGTTCCCTTAAAACATTACCAAAAGGCTGGTGGATTCTCCTCGGTCTAGGAAGGCTGGTTCCGCAGATGCAAGACCCCTGCTACGGAGGCCCCTGGTGAGACCAAGGTAAAAACACAGGCCCAACACCAACACAAAGCATGCAATAAAAAACTCCACACTTAAAATCTAATAAAATCAATAAAATGGTTAAAAGTACACACCAATGTCATGTCCCACCAGTACAATCCCCCTACAAGGTGCAGGCATCAGCGAGGTCCGGCCTTGTACAATGAGTATCCTACTCTAATTCTCCTCTCTAATTGTGGTCAAAGACACAATTAGACAGGAGAACCACCAGCATTGACAGTACCCGGTAAAATTCAGGAAGGTAACAAAGAACAAAAGGAATTAAAAGTACAAATTCTACCTAAAAGAACAGTGGCTGGCCCAGTCCCTTTAAGAAAAAAACCATGTTAGATGTCATCCTCATTAAAACAATTTAACACAAACAACTCTGAATGTAACAAAGGTGTGGGCTTACTTTTTGGTCTCCTCAGCTGTCCCAGCGCATATTTGGACAGGAAAAATCGTGGTTCACGTTCTGTCTACCAAACAAACCAGCAATTTGACCAACATATCCCAATGCCTATACATAAAATATTCAATAAAAATGTGTATTTTAGTCATTTACCCGTGCAGCCTGGCAGCTCAGGTCTCAATGAAGTAAATCATTGAGAGATTTCATTGCTGAAATCTGTGTCCTCCAAGCAATGACCATTATCCTGGTAAAATGAAGTGGATAGGCATTTAGAAAACCAAATGGCAGTGAATAACATTCTACCATGAAGTACCTGCAGACAAGTGAGCGCAGCTCCCACAACCAGCGAACAGCTAACCTCAAGGAGAGTCTAATCCTACTGTCAAACATTTATCACTTCCTAATTGGACCCAAAACATGTGACCTGGCCGTTGAGTGGATGTGGTGCAGCTGTGTTGTCTGCCTGCCTGTGTAGGTTCCCACACTGGTTTTCATGTAAATCTCTGGAGGATGCTGCATCTGTCTGAACTGGGTTAGTTCAAATCACAAGAGTCAGAACGTTGACCTATTTAAACAGGTGATCACGTTCGTTCACTGAATGTTATCATCGGTCTTATATTTGAATCACTTTACTAAAATGTGGGCTCAAAACCAAGAGACTTGTTTCTAATGGATCTGCCCCTCCCCTCTGCTCGCTGTCTGTCCATACACATTTGTGGAGGTCACACGGTTGTCAGTCAACTGACCTACATTAACAGAGCCTGCAGCAGTTAGGTTTTATCTGGGGTCATTAAATGTCTGGGTGTGGTCTGGATGACTGTGTGTGTGTGTGTGTGTGTGTGTGTGTGTGTGTGTGTGTGTTTTGGGGGGGTGCACTTGTCTCTCCATGTGGGTGTCTTAAATGAGCTCGGACCCCATCCTCCAGAGGTTGTCAATGGGGTGATAATGATAAGGCTACATACACAGTGACATTTAGAGGTTATAAAGTACTGGTACTAACAGAGGCAGACATTTTAACCTCACAAAGGGCTTGGGTTGCATGACTTTTTGAGTTGATGATTCAGATTTTTTTTAATGGCTCTTTTACTCTGTTACTGTATTTCTGATTTTTTTAGAACATTCTGTTGGAAGTATAATAAGGATTCATATCTGTGTCTTTCTGATTGACACGTCAGCATTTCTGGTCAACATGAAAGTCAAAATTATATTTTCATTTGCAAAGTTTTACAGAAGTAAATTAGTCCACATTAAATTATGCCAAACGATAAAATAATTGATCTACATAATCGTTTAATATACCAAACATTATTGGTTTCTTGCCTCTCAGATTTTAGAATTTGTATATCTTTATATTACATTATTTTTATATTTTTTATATAATAAAAGTTGATCATAAAAAAAGCATAGTTACATTTCATAACAACTTTTAGGTTCATAATTTGTAGGCAACCTATGTTTCTGCATTTAACAATATCCATTTGGTTTATTTCTGTGAAACCCTGGTGGGATAGTTCTTCCATCAAGAAAATAATAATTCTATTGATAACCAATAGGTACAGTCTTCCGCAGCCTAGGAAATAAGCTTAAATGACATTATTCAGAAAAAGCAATTGGAATTTTCAAGGTGATGATGACACACACAGTGTGTGTGGTGCCATGCCACTGCACAAACAAAATGAACCTCACAATTACCAAATGTTCAAACTCTTCTACAAGATTGTCACCATTTGCCTCCTGATGTGCTGCAGTGATTTGCTCAGATTGAAGAACATATTTAAAATGCCAACCCCAAAAATACCCCCACCATGCCAAGCACCCAGAGGCAATGACATCACTCTTTTGCCTCGTTACCATGGATACACTCAGCTCCGTTTTGCACAAACCATCACCCACACCAGAGTACTCTTGATTTTTCTTTCTTCCTCCTTCCTGTATAGTCTGGTTTCCTCACATCTTTGTCTGGGCTGCAATTTACTTTGTTTCTTCTTCCAGGTCTGTTTCTTTTTCTGACCTGACTCTTTTATGCATTTCTTTCCGTCTTTCATGTCCTATTCCCTACCACTTGTTAATTCTCTTAGCTTGCTGAGCAATTTGTTATTTACGATTCTCTTCTCTACTGTTTTGCCTTGAAGGGACATGCAGAGATAGATGAAAATACAACTGGCATATAGTAATGGTAGTACATCTTACATCAGAGGGTGGTGGGGCAGTGGATGTTAAGCCATCAGATATAACCAGAGGTGATGAAAGATAAATATTATGCCTGGCAACAATATATAAACTCAGATGGGGGTTAAGTACAACATTAAAATCCATTCCAGTTTTTTTGTGGATAACAATGCTTCAGTGATGTGTCTTCTCGTTCAGAAAAGCTACACCACCCAATGTAAAGATGAGAGAACAGGAATAGTGCACCATATTGCAATCTGTTTTGCAGACCGACAGAGTAGATGGGGGGGTCAAAGAGACGTATTAAGAGGCATTGTGTAGCTGCATTAGAGTAAGCAGCTTACAGTCTCTCTGCTGGACTGACAGGACAAAGAAGCATCACAGAGGATGGGAAGCAGGAGCTTGCAGGGATGGCAGGAGGACTGGGACACTCATCTTAGTGTCCCTCCCTGCTGAGAGATGTGTT
Organism: Antennarius maculatus; assembly: GCA_013358685.1. NCBI lineage: Eukaryota > Metazoa > Chordata > Actinopteri > Lophiiformes > Antennariidae > Antennarius > Antennarius maculatus. The sequence goes on along the minus strand of CM023614.1, from coordinate 13,932,883 downwards.
TTTGCCAGTGTTTCAATGTACAATCACAAAACCTTTTTCCTTTTTCATTTCTTCTTCTTCCTCTATGTAGTCAACATCAAAAATTAGCTTCCCCCCCCCCCCCCTTTTTACTCCTTCATTCTCACACTTCCTAATGATCTACTCATTGTTATGCTCATGTCTCACCTTTTTGTGCTACAGGAAGTCAGTCGCAGCCACCACTATCCCTCTCTACCACCCATCTGTGTCAGAAAGAGGAGGGGGTGGATGGTGGAGGTTGCCATGGAAACTAGGAGTCCATTGCTTCCCGACATCATCTTGTTGTTACACGTCGCAGAGCGGGCACATGAATATTTGAGCTTTATGGACACAGATTCACAAATGACACAAGATGCTCTCGGGACCTTGCCTGCCACCCTGACTGGAAATACAGAGGGGTTACTGAAGGGGGAAAAGGAGGGATAGCAGGTAGTATATAGATGGCAGGAAAAGCTGTGCGACAGAAGGAGACTGACAGACCTCCATTTTATTTAGGGCAGAGAATGTCTTGTTTTTTAGCATAGAGAAAAATAGTGATAGGAAAAACAATTGTGTGTGTGTGTGTGTGTGTGTGTGTGTGTGTTTGTGTGTGTTTGTGTTAGGGGAGGGTGTGACCACATAAATGAGTTCTGTATATTAAGAGAATTGCATAGTAGATGATGGGAGCACAAGAGCAAAGACGGACAGGGAGGGAGAGAGGGAGGGTGACGTGCAATGAGAGCAGTAAATTAGGGCACCGGAACTTGTTTTTTCTCTGCCCTCCCTCCTTTTCTTTTCTCTTCAATTCCCAGACTGTCCTGCAGTATTTTCTAGCAGAACCTTGCTTTCTTCATCTGCTATTGATCCACACAAACACACATGCAAACAAACTATCATGTTCTTCTTCTCCTTTCGGCTTTTCCCTTCAGGGGTCTCAACAGCAACTCAGTTGCCTCCATCTAACCCCGTCTTCTGCATCCTCTTCTCTCACACCAACTACCTTCATGTCCTCTTTCACTACATCCATAAACCTCCTCTTTGGTCTTCCTCTACGCCTCCTGCTTGGCAGTTCAAAACTCAGCATCTTTCTACCAATATATTCACTATCTCTCCTCTGGACATGTCCAAACCATCTCAGTCTGGCCTCTCTGACTTTATCTCCAAAACCTCTAACATGCTGTCCCTCTGATGAACTCATTCCTGATCCTATCCTTCCTGGTCACTCCCAGAGAGAACCTCAGCATCTTCATCTCTGCTACCTTCATTCCTCTCCTTTCCTGGACAAACCTCCACCTCTCTAGCTTCTCCTCCACCTGTTCCCTGTTCTCACTACAGATCACAATGTCATCTGCAAACATCATAGTCCATGGAGATTCCTGTCTAACCTCGTCTGTCAGCCTGTCCATCGCCATAGCAAACAAGAAGGGGCTCAGAGCTGATCCCTGATGCAGTCCCACCTCCACCTTAAACTCCTCTGTCACACCTACAGCACACCTCACCACTGTCTTACAGTCTTCATACATGTCCTGCACCGCTCTAACATACTTCTCTGCCACTCCAGACTTCCTCATGCAATACCACAGTTCATCTCTGGGCACCCTGTCGTAAGCTTTCTCCAGATCTAAAAAACACAATGCAGCTCCCTCTGGCCTTCTCTGTACTTTTCTATCAACATCCTCAAAGCAAATACTGCATGTGTAGTACTCTTTTTTGGCATGAAACCATACTGCTGCTCACAAATGCTCACTTCTGCCCTTAGTCTAGCTTCAACTTCTCTTTCCCATAACTTCATTGTATAGCTCATCAGCTTTATTCCTTTGTAGTTGCCACAACTCTGCACATCTCTGTGCACCAGCACACTTCTCCATTCCTCCGGCATCTTCTCACTATCTAAGATGCTGCTGAACAACCCAGTCAGAAACTCTACTGCCACCTTGCCTCGACACTTTCAAACCTCTACAGGTATATCATCAGGATGAAGTGCCTTTCCACTCGTCATCCTCTTCAATGCCCTCCTCACTTCATCCTGACTAATCTTTGCTACTTCCTGGTCCAGAACAGACGCCTCTTCTAGTCTTTGTTCTCCCTCATTTTCCTCGTTTATCAACTCTTCAAAGTACTCTTCCCACCTTCCCATCACACTACTGGCACCTGTCAATACACTTCCATCCCTATCCTTAATCACCCTAACCTGCTGCATGTCCTTCCCATCTCTGCCTTTCTGTCTTGCTAACCTGTATAGATCAGTCTCTCCCTCCTTACTGTCCATTCTAGCATACAAGTCATCATAAGCCCCTTGTTTGGCCTTTGCCACCTCTACTTTCACCTTACGCTGCATCTCCCTGTACTCCTGTCTACTCTCCTCAGTCCTCTCAGTGTCCCATTTCTTCTTAGCTAACCTCTTTCTCTGTATACACTCCTGTACCTCCCCATTCCACCACCAAATCTCCTTATCTACTTTTCTTCCAGATGACACACCAAGTACTCTCCTACCTGTCTCCCTGATCACATTAGCTGTAGTTGTCCAGTCATCTGGAAGCCCTTTACTTCCTCACCACCTCTGTTTCCTGCACCAACATGTACATTGAAGTCTGCACCAATGGCAACTCTCTCACTTCTGGGTATAATCTGCATCACTTCATCAAAGTCCAACTAGAATTTCTCCCTCACCTACAGCTTACATCCTACCTGTGGAGCATACCCACTAGCAACATTGACCATCACATGTTCGATTTCTAGCTTCAGACTCATCACTCTATCTGACACTCTTTTTACCTCCAGGACATTCCTAACAAACTCCTCCTTCAAGATAACTCCTACTCCATTTCTCTTCTTATATACACGATGATAGAACAACTTGAACCCTGCTCCTAAACTTCTAACCTTGCTACCTTTTCACCTGGTCTCCTGCACACACACAGTATGTCTACCTTCTTCCTCTGCATCAAACTATCATGATACATTCAAATTTCCAGAGGAAATGCTGCACTGACTCAGGAAGTCAGTCTACCTACGTCAAAAAACACTAACCAGAGCAAATATAGATTGTAACTTAGGATCATGTTTCATAAGGAGCATTATGCAGTGAGAATACAGGCTGTGTACTGTAAACTAATTGGGAGCTGTCACCTGTCCCAGCTGATACTGAATGAGAGGTGGGGTACACCCTTAAAAGGTCACCAGTTTATCACAGGTCTGACACATAGTAAGACGGGCAACTACGCTCACAATCACACCTAGTAAGTCTACAGTCAGCTTTGTTGCATGTTTTTGAAGTGTGAGACAGAACTGGAGCCAACCCACAACATGCCATCATGCAGCCCATATCTACATCTTTATCTGCAATAATGATCTTTCCCTGGTTTGTCTTGTATTTCAGTCTTTCCCATTCTCATGGTTAAAAAAAATAGATTTCTCATCTTTGTGAATGTCCTCTACTGCTGATGGGTTTAGCACCTGTCTCAGAGGTTTCGGTGTGCAGAAGAATCCCTTGTATCCCACTATGCTTCTGATATCCAGACTGCTGTCAGCTTGTGAAATATGGGTCCCACTGGTTGATTGCAGATGTGTTTATGTCCACTTTGTTATTTCCAGGTGTTTTACAAATATGCAACCTTCTCTGTGTGTTTTCTGTCCAACAGTGCTTGACTAGCTACAGTGTGGGTGGTTGTGGTTATTTATGTGTTCATTATAGGCATTTATTGATTTATAATTATTAATAACATAAAACTTACATCAATTACTTGCCAATACACAACATTGCTGTCTCATTTCCAACATTATTTAACTATATCTCTGGAACTGTCTCACATTGTTCTAACAATGCACAAATGGAGAAGAATCGACAATGTGACAAGCTTGCTGATATTTTGCCATCTTTTCTACCTTTCCACCTAAATGTTTGAGTCTTAAAAGAACATATAGTAGAATAATAAATATTTGCCTTTTGTCTGTCTCCTCTTTCAGCTAATTGTGTTTCAAACAGAGAAAGGAGAAACTGACAAGTATCACGATCTGTTGTAAGGTTATTTGCTGATGCTGCCAGCAGATACCACTGTCAATCAAATCTAATGAAACCACATAGCCCTCTGTGAATAATGAATAAAGAGTTATTTCTCACCTCAACTTCTAATTATCCTCCTTAGTCACTATTACCAATGTTGTCGATTGACACTGAGAGGAATATTTTGACAATCTGGTCATTGTGTTGACTTGTTCCTTGTCGTAACAACATATGTGGTTGATAGCTTAGCTTAGCTTAGCTTAGCATAAAGACAGGACGGGTTGTGAAAAGCTAGCCTGGCTCTGTTTATTGTTGTTTTTTAATGTAGTAATTATTCCTTGGCGAGCAATGCCTTTCTTCACTCTTCTTACCATAAGATTGACAGACAACAACTGTTTGCAAAGTATAACTGATATAATGTTCACCGAATTTGGATTTGTGTAGTCAGGCTAACTATCACGTAAAAAAGAATTCATGTCCCTGCATTCCAATCCTGCTAATCATACTTTTCTTTTGGAAATATTGATTGATTGATGAATTAGATTTATCATCACCATCAACTCCCTCATCTCTTTTAATCATATAACCAAGCAAGCAACTTTTAGTCTCCAAGAGTTTGTATTCCAGTTTCTAATGTCAGGCATGGCTGTGTTGGATCAGTGAAAAGAGGGGAGAATAGGGAGGGAGGGAGAGCAAAGAGGAGCTTGATTGTGCATGCTTATTACCCTGAAATATCCACGTAGCAGCTGCACCATTTCCGCGGCAACACCTGTCGCCATTGCGCTGAGCTGTCGACGTGCCTCAGTGTCAGAGTCTGCACATCTGAGGCACTGCACATTCACAGCGTGTCCAAACCCCAGTACACACTTTCCATGATAATGAACTGCCATGTACAAAATCTCATGCATGTACCACAGCATCCTTCATGAGCACTTATGCCAACACACACATACACACACACACACACACACACACACACACACACACACACACACACACACACACACACACACACACACACACACACACACACACACACACACACACACGTCAACGGCAGTGTTGAAGAAGCAGCTGTAATATGAAAAAAATGCATAATGATCATTTCTGGCCTTATTTGTTATATATAGAATTCCCAGCATTCTCTCTTCTGCACTGCTCAGTTCCTTTTTCCTTCACTCTAATGGGGAATTTTGTGCTTCCATGACAACCACAGTGGTGAAGGAAATGGATTACATATTCTGCACTGTCTGTGCTGGGGGTGTGGTAGCTGCTGAATCGGGGGAGTTTATGTGCCTGTAGTGTGCATGGCTTGTAAAGAGAGATCGGGTTATGGTTGAGTGTAGTTCAGACTGAAGAGATGGGGTGGGGGCAGGAGATGCCCTCAAACCACACTGCACCAGATGGAGGCTCCTCTCAAAAGCTGCACTTTGATATCCAGTGAATGGAAAGGCAGACATTATTTTTTGTTTTCTGTCCATTACCTTGAAGAACATCATATCACTTAACTGTATTCTTTACACACATGGTCTTTGACTTGAACCTATAAGGAAGGATCACAGTCACAGTCACAGTCATATCACACTGTTCTCTCATGTACTCTCTTCAACCTGTACAGCTGTAAAATAATAATGAGACATTTAAATTTCTTCATCTGAAATCAAACTCTCACTGTCTCGTAGGCCATGTTTCCCCCCTTCATTCCTCGTCTCCCCTCTGTCTGACTTCCATGCCCCAGCTGAGAAAACAGGCGCTAGCACATTTGGCAGTGAAGATGAGGGGAGAGAGAGAGAGAGAGAGTGCAGGCTTTTCAAATGAAGAGAAAAAGGGTTTTGGTGCTGTGAAAGGAGGTATTGTGTTCTTCTTCCACATTGCTCCAGCTCCATTGCTGTGGTTTAGTTGTGCAGCCAACACATTACTATGTCTCTTTAAATCAGGGCTCTGTTAGCCATAGTAGCCTTAGTAATGCTCAAATCAGGGCTCTGTTAGCCATAGTAGCCTTAGTAATGCTCAAGCTCGAGGGCTACTACTCAATGGCTCCTACTGAACTCAGCTCTGCCTGATGGCCGCATTCCTCTCAGCTGACATGATAAGTGAAAATAGGCAGTTATTCAAAAATATGTGAAACACAGTGTGCTTAGAAATGCAAGGTTGATTCAGCAACCAAACAGTATAAATCATTATCTCCATCTCTGTCTCTATCTATATCTATATATCTGTCTATATCTATATCTATATCTTTATGTGTATCTATATCTATATATCTATATCTGTATCTGTATCTATTTATCTCTTTATTTACTGTATCTATGTAGAACTGACATCTGTCTATGTTGATAGATAGATAGATAGATAGATAGATAGATAGATAGATAGATAGATAGATAGATAGATAGATAGATAGATAGATAGATAGATAGATAGATAGATAGATAGATAGATAGATAGATAGATAGATAGATAGATAGATAGATAGATAGATAGATAGATAGATAGATAGATAGATAGATAGATAGATAGACAGATAGATAGCAGTACAGACTTGGGAATATCTGTATATTTTTAGAAATGTCTCAGTGTGCTACAGAAAAGACTCCATTCTGTCCTCTCAATGTTAATTCTTTATGAGGAACATCCATCTAGACCGAGAACATCCCTCTGCCTCTGAATGAAAATAAATCACAACCCAATGCTGTCTGTTTCTATGGCTCTTAAACTTTTATATGTATGCCATATGTATATGTATGCCATTTGGATTCAGGCCATGCTTAAGTTGATTGTGACCCTATAGATATATACATTTCTTCTGACTCGGTCACTTGTTAAAGCCAGATTAGGCTGGTCTTTATCCACCCTGTGTTTCCACAGAGCAATGCTCTGTCCTCCAACATGTGGTGACCTAACACACTGCAAAGACAGCTGCAGGATAGGCGGAAGGAGGGAATGGAAGTGGAAGTGGGAGGGGGTGGTGGGGGCAGAAGTCTGAGGGGAAGGATGGGGGGGCATGGTTCCTTCCTGTCAGTGACTACTGAGCAATGAGCCTGAGGGAGGCGCGGAAACTCACTTCCTGTCCCGCCACAAGCAGCTATTGCGTCACATCCTGTTCTGACATCTGATAGCTCTGGTAGTTCAGAGAGTCGATGTGGTTCTGCTCTACTTTCTGCTCCAACATTGATGGACTACAATAATTTATTTATGAGGCTACTCCAGAAATTTCTTTTTTCACACCTCTGCTATAAAATGTATTGGAATGTGTCTGACCGTAGTGTTTCAGTGTGTCTAGCCTGTCACATGCCTGATCACATGTACATGTGTCACATTTGGGATGTGATGATGCTTTTATTCTCTTGGGTGTCTGAGCTGTCTGACTAATGTGATTACAGCGCACAGGCAGTCTATTGTCAGCTTCCAGTCTGCTATGGTGTACAACCCCGCTATACATCACTGGTTTGGTTTTTTGGCTGTGTGTGTCACTCTATTGTGCATGTCTCAGTGCATATAATCAGTAAGAATGTGATTAATTAAGCGAGATGGGGTGGGGGACTTAAAGGGGGCAATAAAAGAACAACCTCTCTATTCTGCTGGGTCTCCCTTCCAGGAAATGCTTGACACATGGGGACAGTAGGAACAGTTACAGTCTCTGTGAATCACAGGATAACAAACATCAGCTGATGAAGTAATTCAAAAGTTACTCTAAAGGCAAAGAGCTAATGTATACAGTAGAGCGCTCCTATAAATAATATTTTAGTTTCCTTTAATTGTTACCTAAAATTAATATATTACGCTCTGGTGGAAGCTGTAGTGCTCCAGTGACTCAGACTGGGACAAACCCACTGTGCATTATGGTTTATTCCCTGGTCCACTCTGCCATGTTTCCTGAATGTGTCACCATCAGTGTTGCCAGGTTTGACTGAATATGTGTGTCTCTCAGTGGCTCATTCAGCCAAAGCAGGGTAATCCAATAGTGGCTACTGCATAGATTTGTAATGAAGATGTTGAGAACAGAGAAAACCTTCCAGCAGCTGGGGCTGACAGTTGCTGTGGCAACAATATAACACATTGAGGGAGGGCAGCCATTTTGGGTATGAGAATCTGCAGCATTTGATGTGAGAGTGCTGCTGTGCGAAGAGCAGACGATTGAGGTGACATTATTTGGTTTAACCTGGAAAAGGAAATGTTTAATAAGAAAGAAAACGTTTCAAAATGAACAGATAGTGATTTTTGAATAATGAAATTAGTGAAAAAATGGACTGGACCCCTCTTGTTTTATATTATCTGCATCCTAGCTCCCCCCTTCCATCCCCCTACATCTGCAGCAGAGGCTGTTCCTTTTGTTATGTTCAATGACGTACCATCGGCTATTTATAGGGACATATGTTATTGTGTACGACTGAAAAGCACGAAAAGCTCTAGCAGGCTGCCTTGTCCTCTTCAGCGGTCATCTGTCGGATCTGTCGGAGGAATGCAGAATAACACGTGGTCTGGAATAATGAGTCACATAAGGAGTCATGGAGTTAAAATGGAATGATCTGTATGAAAATAGAGTTTTACTTTTATAGTTGCCTGTAGTCTGGTTTCTGTTAATGTATTTGACAGACTTTATCAGACAACCTGAGACCCGCTGTTTATATAGCACCAATTTACCAATGTTTTTGACGAATCCTCTGACCTTGACCTTTGACCTGTTTGTAAGTAAACAAAAGCGATGGCTTTTAGAGCTTATCTTCACGACTGCTACAAACTATAGATAACGTCAAATAAGACAATATACTGCTAATAGATTATTTTTCTATTTAGGCCAATACTTTGAATAAGCTACTTTTCTTTTTATAGTGACTTTTTATGCAAGTAGTGACTAACTTAGTGGCTCAGTGGTAGAGCTGGTGGTAGAGAGAGTCGTCCAATGTTCCAAAATTGGCTGTTCGATTTCCGCTCTAACGCGGAATTCATTAATAGCATGTGGTTCCTGGAACACATTAACCGCAAACAAATGAGGGTGCAATATATGTATGCATGTGTCACACTGACTAACATACTAGAGTTTGCATTCTTAATATCCCTTCAGGGATCATAATTAACATGTAAAATAAATTTTTTAAAAAAATTAAAACTTTGTTCATGTCAATAATTCAGTATTAATTAGGTAGATATAATAAAAATATAGCTGTGAATCATTTAATCAATAGAAGGAGCTGCAAAGTTTCATGTCTCCCTTTTTGCATGTGACAAAGGAAAAATGCAGTAATTACAGCCACATTATTGGAAGTAATATTTTGCAGCCTCATGCTGTTTTTGTGTTTTTTCCAACACCATAAGTGCCTGAAATGGGCCACTGATACAGCAAGGCTTCCTGGAATACTTAATTCCTGTTGAATGTGGGTCACATCAACAAGAAGCTGCAAGCAACAGTTTTAATGCACAGCACAGATGAAAAGCTTTCTCCTTGTAAGTCTCATGAATTAAGTGATGCATACGTTATCTCACTCAAACTGTAGTCAGCATGGGAGTTATATATTAGCACAGAACAAACCACACACACACAAGCATTTTCTTTAAATGATTTCAGAATATTTTTATTTGAAATGTCAGTGTTCAAGAGAAAATAAAACAGCAATATAAATATTAGCATAAAAATAAGAGTAACACAGGGATATAGCAAGGGGGCTAAGCATTTGATAAGAAAGATAATACAGCAGGATAGATTAGTTAATTCAGCAGCAGACTGACTTACACATATATAATATTTATAATCATTTGTTCATATGGACAGAAAGAGAATGAGAGGCATTCTTTCACAAATGCACGAGAAAAAATCACCGCAAAAAAACATTAAGAGGTTACAGAAGGATAGAAACAGTTCCATACTTTTTTTTTGTTTGTTTTGTTTCTATACAGGGTGATAAAAGGTAGTAGAGAGAAAATGAACATAAAAATATGCGCAACACATATCACAAGTTAACTAGTCTACGTGTGTCACTTTGTTTACTTATCTAAAGTCATCTTTAATTCAGTTATTTACACTGAAGAGTTAGTTGGCTTCCATGGTGCTTAGTTACTACATTGCAACACAAACTGTTGAAGAACATCTCAGAATTTTTATTCATAATTGGGTTTTTCTTGTTTGTATGATTTTTTTTTTTAGCTGTGGTTTTCTTATTTTTCTTGAAAAACAAAATGCAACACATTCCAGTAGTAAGCCACGCCTTGTGGAGAGGGACTTTTATTTTGAAAATGTTAGACATGGTCCCTACTTTACAAACAACTGGCTCATACCATCGACAGGACTTGTGTTTATTTACAGTGGGAGAAGAGCCTCACAGGAGTAGGGAGTGCAGGGGGGGGGGTGAGTGGTAGAGAGGCTAAGGTTTCCCACTGCTTCTAGTGGAGGAGGGATCACTCAAAGGATCTTCAATGGTATCTCCTCACCAACAGGGTCAGATGTGCTTGGCTCTGTTGACCCCTACCTGGGTCAGTGCATAAGAGATAGTGTAGGGGTGGGCGGGTCAATATTGGTACCTCTGTACATTCAGCGGGTAGAGCCGAGAGTGTTATCCCCACCCATGTTGGATTTAATGGTTCCACCTCAGTCTGTATACCCCTCACCACACCCCCTTCAGTCCCCCTGACTGATCCTGCAAGCTGTCTTTTCTCATGCAGTTGAATCTGGCCAAGAGGCCTAACGGACAGATGGACGGTTGGGCAAGGACTTTATTTCTTATACAAACAAATGTTCTAAGCTATGGAATCATTATCTCCCCTCAAAAAAATGTTACTGTGTCAAGACGTTTCATCACCACTTCGCAGCTAGTGAAGAGAAATACTCTAGTGGCTTGCAAAGTCTCTAGAAAAACATAAGGAATCAGGTTTACCACATTTCACTAGGAATGACGTGATTACTACCCCTACATCATCTCATCACAATATGAACAGTGCATTTTTCTTTGTTTGGCTCTCAATGTTGGGGTAGTGAGTGAGAGGAGGACACAAGCTGTGCGTGAAGAGGGGAGGTACAGGGTACAGGGCAGCACATGTTTTTTTTTTTTCCATCTGGAGGTTTCATACAAGGAACTATTCCCTTCTGTTGGACCACATGCATGGACAACAGGGCTTGAGACACAACAGAAATGCCATCCTCTGCCAACCCTTCCTCTGGGTACATGCTCAGACCATAAAAATATCTCTAAGCTATCATGACCAAAGTCATTTTCATTTGCTGTCAAGTAAATGCTACATGTGCATTCTATTGACCTGCGATTGGAGGGAGGAAAACAGATTCAGAATCTCCTCTTTACTTTTGTAATGCATAGTTTACAACTCTAAACTAGTATAAGCAGGTTGAATCTTAAAGAGCATGCAGAAGAGTTTGTAAAGCGTATCAGTCAGCATCCATGTATCCACAGGACTTATGCCCAACACCTTACAAGGCTGACCCTATATAGAACTCTAATGGATGGCACCTAGCTTACGTTACAACTGCTAACTTTCCATATGAGGAAAAGAGCATAATAAATCCAACATGAAAGATATTAACATTTTATCTGGCAATGTATCACTAGCCTCGTCATCCCAGCAAGGTTCCTCACACTGAATCTTTTTATTAAAAAATTAATTTGAATTTGCCGAAATTAAACAAACAAACAAAAAAATTAACAAAAAAACCCTATAACCTCCCATACCCTACCACAATTATCCATCAATGAAGATTATATGAGAAATACTTGACCTTAAGCACAGCTTGGGTTACCAACACCTGTAACAGCCTTCAACACATTCAGATTCCTCAAGACACTCGTTAAAAGTAACATCAACATCGTCCATGTTGTCAGAAGTGATTTGCTGACATTATTTAGACCGTGGCTAGCATGAGTGACCACAGAGCAGGAAGATACCTAAAGGGAAAGGAATGGGGTGGGGGTGGGGGGTGTGGGGGTGTTTTTCATTAGATCAGACTGGGTTCATCATTCCTTCACCTCTTCCCATTCAACTCTATTTCTTCTCCTTCTTGGTAGACTTCTTCTTGGAGGCGGGGGTCTGGACGGCCTTTGGGGGCTCGGGTTGGGCTGAGGCCTGGGGAGGGGGCAGTGCCTGCTGGGTGGCCTGCTGGGCTGTGGCCTGCTGTTGCTGGGGGTTGGAGGTAAGGGTGGCCGTGCTCCCAGGGATGTAGACGTTCTGCCGATAATCAGGCACATGCTGCAAGGTGAACTGGGGGCTGTAGCGGGTGCTGAGGCCCATGGTGCCGGGTCCCAGGGTGGCTGTAGCCTCACTCACTTCTGGGGGGAAGGGAGACAGAGTGGGGGAATAATGGGTGAGGAGGGAGAGGAGAGAGGGATGAAACTTGTTAGATAGGAAGAAGTTTTAGTACGACAGTGTTGTGTTAAAGTAGCAAAATGACAAAGAGGTCTAAAAAGGAGATGACAGTTATTCCTTTTAGAGCTCCTGTGCTGCAGAATATATTTAACTGGAGGGAAATTAGAGGAGAAAAGGAAACACAAGCTGTGTTACAAAATGGTTGACTGTGTGCAGACGGGATGACGAAGCCTCCCCAGATTATTCCTCTGTATGTCTTTGGCTTTTTCATGCCTTCTCAGAGTGAATGTGTGCGCATGCATGACGTAGCTGCTGAGCTCACAACTCTCCCACAGCCCCTGCAATGCAGAGCCTGAGACACAAATGACCCCTCCCCCATCCTGATGTCCCTCTCAGGCTACATAGACACATACAATCTTATATGAAATACTGCCATGGTGACCAAAATGGATACTAAAGTTCTATGGCAGCGATCAAATTCATCATTATTCAACATTTAATATTTCTTTTCCTTTCTGGTGACATTAATGGCTCTAATCCTGTGCTAAAACAAAAGCTATCCCGAAACTTAATACAGAGCTTTTTCCCTTCTCATCCCTCAGTTCTTTCCAATTTCACACCATATTCATCCTCTAAGAGATGGAGGGTGTGTCTGTGGAGGCAAGAAAATGGGAGCGTCACTGCTTAAAATAACAGTGGAAACAATGACTCGAGCTTATTTTGCAATACAATTTAGGTTGAGTTTGTCCCACATAATCTCTGAGAGCTTTGTTGTTATGTATCTCTCAGCCCGCTTTCCATGCTATGTGCATTCTGATGTGACCTTTTAGTCGGGCTTCCACTGTGACAGCCAAAATCATGGCATGTGTCCCCTTACTGCTGGTCATGCAGCCACTGAAGGGACACAGGGCAGTTGTTATTGTGGTATGTGGAACTACTTGGTTATATCCAGAGGCTATATCTATTCTTCTGCTTATGATTAAAAAACTGTACAGGGACCAGTTTGTTTAGTGGAAACATGCATTTCTGTTGTTATTCAGTTGTACTGTTAATCAGTGGACTGCCCACTGTCTGGATATCATCAGAAGCCTCCTCTGGATATCCACTACCTAATATCCAGATATGAACACCAATGTGGAGACATAGTGGAGTTTCATCAGTGAGCTAATCTGGATTCCCTACAGTCAGACCAACCACAGCTTCCCACCCACACCCCTGCTAGACATTAATTTGGAAAGAAGATGAAATGATAGAAAAGGAGGAAGGAGATGAGGTGGTACAGGACTCACCGTTAGCTGCAGCCATCAAGGCCTGGAGCTGCTCAGCCTCAGTTGGAGGCTGGGGCCAGGGGCCAGTTCCCATGGCAACCTCAGGTCCTCCAGTTGCTCTGCGGAAAAAAAACAAGGAGAAAAAAAGCTGAAAATAACCGGTGGCGTGTTCTCTACAGTGTTTGCATGTTCTGAATATGCTGGTTTAACATTTGGTGATTCATGATGTAAAGGCAAAGCAACTGACAGCATGGTACAGCCTGAGGAGACCTTAGCAAAGATAACAAGAAAGATGTATACTTTACAAAACAGGGTGTGGCACACTCTTAAGGACAGTCTTGTTAAAGCGTGAGCAATTTGTGTCTGCACACAGACACACAGTAGCAAGCGTGTTTGCATTCACACACAGTAAGTATACGACGCTCACTCTCCTTCCAGCATGAGCATGAGAACTGTACCGTCTAGTTAAGCTTATTAAATATTTAATGATCGCACCTTTAAAGGAAATACCTGTCTGCATAGTCACACATGTGGCACTCACTAGGCACTGATCATTTCCATCTGGGCCAACTTCACCTTCAAAGGCCTGTTTACTTTAAGTCTGAAATTTGCATGTGTGGGCAGCAGAGGAGAAAGCAGACCTGCCATCTATTATGCTCACCTACTTATTTACATCCCTCACATGTCACACGTCAACTCAAAGTGGTAGAACTGAGAACTGCAACAACTTTTTAGCCATAGCTGTGCCCCTGTTCCCGAAGTGCTGATGAACCTAGATTTCTGGATTTTTAATTATGCTGCTGTATTTACGCTGTTTCATGCTTCTTGTACTCCAAGTCAACAAAGACCTAACAATGCTACTGCAATTCAGTAAAGGCCAGTAGAAGTCACAGAAACCATCTACAACCAAAATATGCTGCTTCTAGAGTTGTTCCAGAGCATTATGACTATGAGGCAAAGGCTCCAATGAAGTCACTAATCAAGAGCGGAGACTTTTTGGGACAACATTTAGGAGTAGAACAACACAGAAGTTTCAAATATCCTGACAAATATGGGCTGCAGTAATAAATTAAGACATAAAGGCTATATACATAATGGGTTAAAATACAATAGATGTAAGGTAAACACTATCTTTCCCTTTTAAAACTATGAAACCTCTTGGACAAGTTGGTCTCCAGAGAAAGTAAAGGACACAACAAGGTAAAAAGTGCAAAGGAATTCTAAGATAAAAAGAGGAATTTGTTTCAGAATAGGTTGCCAAATCCTATTGCCAAACCTCTAAAGTGGTTTTCAGCTCAGTGCCAGAGAGAGACTGAGAGAAAGATGTGTCCCCCTGAGCCAGATGGAAAATGAGAAACAGACTGGGCAAAAACGATTGAGTCATTCTGTGCCGCAACACATCACCTAAGATAACACAGAATACTTCATTTATACTAAATTAGCACCTCTCTGTACTTATCACATCCTGTGGTCATGTTAAGCATTTCCTGTGGTTAGGGTTATCACTTCCTGTGGGTCAGATGAGAACTGTGGTCCAGAGGGATATCCTTTGTTTCGAAGATGGCCTTCAGTTTGTCTTCCACCATGTAAATGATATGATTTATATCTTGCCTGTTGTTTTGCAAAGAACCGTTGAGATAAAATACTAACTTCAAACTCCAAGCAAAGCCAGTAAAGACAGTCACATGTCACATTCACTGACTTGTCCTTATGTTGACCACAGTTATTTAACATAAAGACTTGTTTACTCAATAGAAGAGCTGTTTTTAAAGACATGATTCATGGGAGAAGTGTTTGTCTTTTCTATTCCTTGTAGTAGATCATTGGATAAATCAGATGATGTTGGTGTGATGTGGGCTACAAACATCACAGACATAATCGATCGTAACACCGTATGGGAAGCCAGCTGTCTAGAAGAAGAGAAATCATGAGCTCTCAGGCTGTAATGATTATATATATATATACAGTATATAGCACACATACAAGGTTGAACAAATCTACAAAACACTGCACGCAAACTCAAAAGTGTCACAATCCTTTCTATGCCACAGCAGGCATTGTGGCCTAAGCACATTGATCAACAGACCCCATCAAACTTTTAGGGAGACTAACAGAAGCTATGGGTTAGGTACATCTACACACAGCACAGCATTCAACTGCAGTGCACTAGCTAAAATATTTTAGCAACTCTCTGCCCTTAGCAGCTGATTTGTGATCAGGTCCCTCTCCCACCAAATGAGTGGACAAAAGTGAACACTAATCAGCTGCTGAGGACAGGAAGTGAACCATTCTGTATGTCTAAATTGGTACCTTGTCCCATCCTTCGGCGTCCATCGTATGTGTGTACCGTATGGCATGTGGGGACTAAAGACACAACAAGTTATACAGTCTGAAAGAACCATGATGTAGAAACAGGAAAATACTGAGATACTGTGTTCTACATCTCAGTGGAAAATATGTGAAGTCGTTCATGTCAATTTAAATACCACAAATGGAGAGAGTTAGTTTTTTTTTTTCTCC
Organism: Antennarius maculatus; assembly: GCA_013358685.1. Classification (NCBI taxonomy): domain Eukaryota; kingdom Metazoa; phylum Chordata; class Actinopteri; order Lophiiformes; family Antennariidae; genus Antennarius; species Antennarius maculatus. The sequence goes on along the minus strand of CM023614.1, from coordinate 13,916,788 downwards.
ACCGCTAACATGAACTACATCGAACGTGTTCAGAAGCCTAGAGGTTCCATAATGACAGTGGTGGGTGTCTGTGTGTCTAATATTTTCCTGACGTAACTCGACAGAGCTTTCAGCTCCAGCTGGTAAGTTTCACGGACAAGACTTGACTCAAAAAATGTGTTGTGCAATCTCTGTTGTGAAAACTGTTACTGCGTGTGCTGCATTTCAGCTGACGCAACACTGGCTAACATCAACCATTTATACGAGAGCATCTACTCTAGTCGATGGGACAGTCACTGGGTTCAAGGGTTACATTTGAAGGAATGACACATCAGATGGAGAATATGAGAAGATTGCAGGGTGAATATTGGTATCCCATCCCCCCTGCTAGCTGTAGCCGCCGTCCCTCATCAGTAGTACTGAGTGATGGCGCACAGGCGCAGGGAAGAGAGGAATGGGGGGAGGGGGAGTCGAATCTGCAGCAGCCATTTTATAAAGCAGCCTGAAACAAGACAGACGCCGAATCGTGCAGTAAAAAAAAAACAAAAAAAACGTGTCGCCTCATTCTAAATCAAAGTCAGCTTCAGGTTGCGTTTTGATTTTAATGTCATCAAAATTTCTCTGCCAGCTCCCTGCTGTAGTTACTAGTACACTCCTTATCCCTTTCTGTGTATATTCCTCATCCTTCATCACTCCCTGCATCTATAACATAAGTTAACTTTACACGGCACAACATGTCTTTTTACAATACCGCACGTTTTATCAGTACATGTGTGTTTATTTGTGTCAATTTACTCACCCACTAGGTCCGGGTCTCTGTCCCTGTGTGAAGCGCCAGTCGTTGTTGGGAGGTTTTTGCTGTGAAGAGAGCAGAGGATTGATCTTGATTTGAATGAATTCCATTGAATTGACAGTGACTCATTTCTGAGGTGCAACTTTGGGTTTAAGTGGTGTTGCTTTTGTGATTGACATGTCTGTGTGGGATGGTGTGTGTCTGTGACTAGTTGCGACTTTGAAACCCTTTCTGTTTTGCGGTGAGGCTTGATAACACGTTACAGATGGCAGAAAATATCTGTTTGTTCAGGCATCTATGTTGTCCCAAAAACAGCAGAGTATAAAATTCTGCAAACACACACACACACACACACACACACACACACACACACACACAAACACACACACACACACACACACACACACACACACACACACGCACACAAGTCTTGTAACTGAAAGGAAGTTACTTACTTTTTCATTCAGTCTTAGACATTTACTATCTTGCACCTTTTGCCATCTTTCACCCAAACACCGTACAGCTAAGGCTGTGATGGAGGCTCCGTAGTGGTAAAAGCTCTCTCATCACTACGTGTCCATGCTAGTCTCTATAAATATCCTCAAGCCCTTTCTTGTCCATCTCTGCCTCAGTGGATATGTCGCCATGTCTTTTCCATCTCTCTAGCACTTCCTCTGTCTCTTAGGTTCTCTTGTTGTTCACCGATGCGGTGAAGAGACCTCTTGGCCAGGATCCAGATTATGCCGCCTAATCGACACAAGAGTTCCCCAGAGGGAGAGGCCAACAGGATGATGTGCTGCATTATTAAAAGAGCTGTCCCAAGGGAATGGCAAAAATAAGCGAGGGAGCAGTAGAGGAAACATTCCTATAAACATACTGACACGGACCAAACTGGTGACTGCATAGATTAAAATGTTGATTTGAATACAGGTAAATAAGGTACAAAGGCACACAATGTGAAAGAGGGAATAGTGTTCAGCATCCATCAAGACAAATTAAGTGAAAACCAGGGCAGCAAAAACTTGTTTATAGCAATGTCTTTGAATAGTCCTATAATATATTTAGTCCCTATAGTCAGTCTGGTTAATTATTCTTACATAAAATCACAGTAGATGAGGATAAAGATGAGACCAGGCAGACTTTCCAAATAAAATCCTATCCTTGTTTACAGTTGAGCTCTGGCAAGGTTTATCTAAAAACGGAGTCAGAGATAAGTATGTACGATACTCTGTGCGTGGGCATTACTCCGTCTGAGCTTCGATGGGGAGACAGAAAATCAACACTGACTGGAGGAAACATCCAGAGGCCCAGCATTCCAGCTGTGTGAGTTGTTCTCATCACAGAGGGAGTTGTACACACGCCTGTCATTGCCAAGGTCAAATCCCACTGCAGGCAAATGGAACAAGGGGTAGCGTACAGGACACCACTGCTAGCTTCAGGTTAACAACTCATAGAGATTTTACTTTATCATTCATGTCATATTAGACACGGACAATCAATAAAAAAATGAAAAAAAAAAACTGACAGACTATCATTCTCTCAACCACATCCTAAATTATTAAAAGTAGTTAAACTCTCAAGTCAAAGTGGTTTTGACAACAAATGCTTCCCAGAAAAAAAAATCTAAACCATTTCATGGCATGCAGTAGGGATCAAAATATTTGGCTCTGTTTATCTGAACATCTTTAGATGTGCTTGATTTTTTCTGGATAGTCTGATGTGAGTTCAGTTTTAAGGCATGAGGCAGAGACAGAGAGAGAATATCAGATAGACAACTCAGACAAACATGATGTGTTTATAGCTCTATGGGCCTGAATTCTCAAATAATGTGAGTCTTTGCATACTGTCACACTGCTTACCTCTGGAAACTCCAAAATGAATTACCTGATGAAACGTACATACATAAAGGTCTATGCAGGTGCTCAGAAGGAAAACGATTTCATCCCTTTAGCTCGTCCTCTGACACGGGTCGGAAAGTACACAAAACATGTAACTGCTTTCTTCATGCGTACATGTCACCTGGGTCTCTTTGTGGAAGGTCTCCTAACGCATACAAAGAATATATTGATGCTGAAAGAAATGTGACTGGACTGCAGCTGGTGCTCTATCTGAAAAGAGGAAGCTGTGTCTCTTTTGTTCAACTGATAAACTTCAGCTCACATAGCCACCATAAAACCTACAGCATACATTCACTCCTTCACCTCTACGCTCTTTAATACAAAGCAGTAATTACAGCTATACAAACTAAAATATATAGAGAACAATAGGATGTCCAAACTCTAATACGCTGGCTCTATTACACTGTCAGATTGTTAGTTTTTAGCAGTGGAGCCCTGAGAAAAAGCACAAAGGGTGGTGCCTGATTTTAATCTTCCTCTCCTTTAAACAAATATCATGACTCAACTGACAAAACACCTGAGGACAGTTTCCGTGGACCACATGAGCTAGTTTGGTGAATGTGCAGGTTCATCACCTATAATAAAGTATATTTACAAAACACTTTGCCAGTTAAAAAAAAAAAAAAAAAGGCATACATAGGGCAAAGTCTGCCAAAACAGCACACTGCAAATGAACACAGGACACAAAGAAGGGGAAAGTGACAAACAATCAGGCATAAAGGCCCCAGGGTTCTGCTAATTTTACATACTACTAGATGTTCTGTACACACAATAATCATTAAATGGCTGCTGCTAGTGGTGGTGGTCTAAAACTGTTATCGCCTGAGCAGTCTGTTACTGTGGCACACGTCCATAAGCTATCTTTCCATTTCCTTTATCTATCCCCCATCTCTTATCCTCCATTGTCCTCATTGCACACGTGTCACTGGAGCAGGGGACATATGGTATCCTGCTGATCTCACGAACTGCCTCATTCAGCAAAGAGTGGAAGAGTAACACGATCTCAAGAGAAAATGGGGTGGATGTTAAACAAACAATTTTTTTGCTGAAAAATATTCATCCTCAATTACTAACCGTACATTAAACATAACATGACTCAGGATGACCCCTGGGGCTGTATGACTTTAAAGTGGAGTGAAAAAGAAAACTTGTAAGTCATGTTCTATTCCTAACCTTGTTGACAGTGCTTCAAACTTAAAATTTATTGTCTATGACTCATATATTTGATTATTTCTATGGCTATCCTTCCCCTATATCTTGCTCTGAATATATCAGAATTTCTGACAAATCATCTAAGAATGGAAATTACAAACGTCTGCAGAGCTGACACAGGACAAATAGCCTCACTTATCCAATGCTGAGCCCTGGAACTGATCTTCAAGAGTTTAGAAGACAACAGGAAGTCAAGGGGGCAGGCCACTGACCCCCTGAATTCCTGTTTTTCAACTACTGCTTTATTCTTTCCTCCCCAGCCCTGTCAAAATGTTCTTTCCTTGCCCCTTTTCCTCTCCTTCACCCTCCATCTCTCTCTCTGCCTTCCTGTTACCCTCTGGCTCCTAGTCATACCAGAATCAACACTAAAGGGCTTTTTCTTATTTGTCTCATCCTTTCCATCTGTCAGAGGCACTACTGTTTCTGACTTTGCTCTTCCTTTACTACTTTCTACACATTCTCTTTGCTTGACCTTTTGTTAATGTACATCTTTCTTATCCATTAAGAAAATAAGCTGTTCATGTGATTAACTCGAAGTCTACGATAGAAGTCATAACTCAAAGCCTGTGGGAACATTAAATATTAAGCCTAAACCAGTTTTGTGGGACAACAAAGCACTGACAGCTTTCTAATTATTTGTAAAGAGGATATGATTGTCCTAGTAATACAAGATGAGATTATAAAAAGAAACTAAGGCGCAACATGACCAAGAAAATCTGGGTTAGCTTCTAACAATATCAAGAGTAAAAAACTTCAAGGTTTGCCTTTAACCCAATTATTCCATTGACACAGCATCACAATATCAAACTGTATGTTAAAATATGCTTTGAGGTACTTCGAGTGTTTCAACTTCTGTATTGGTCTCATCCTACTATGGTATATTCTGTGCGTGATCTCCCATTTAATCTCTCACCTCACTGACTGAGTTCATAAGGTGCTTCCTGCTGAGTGTCGTGTTGAGTGTGTTGTTATGACTCAACATGGGTGTCTTCATAAATACAAAGTCACTCCGGCTGGATAAGGTGGAGTAACAGGGCCTGTAGGTGCGTGTGTGTGGATCCTGGGGGCCTCCCACCACCTCCATGTAGCGTATAGGTCCATCAGTATTAAGTTGCAGGTGCAGGTCTTTGCTGGGCCTATGATGATAACGACTGGATCTATGGCGGCCATAGCAGCAGCATTCAGAGTCGTCGAGCCCCGGGCCACGGTGTCTCAGGCAGCGTACCATGAGGACGACAAAAGTGATGAAGGACACCGCTGAAACGCAAGCTAGAGAGATGATGAGGTAAAAGGTGATGTCTGACATCCCAGTCCGGTGGTAGAAGGGTGTGTGGCGAGGGCTAGCTGGAACTTCATTCGATATTCCCTTCTCATCCACAGTTATAGTAATATTCACATAATTGGACTTTGGAGGGTCACCATTGTCCTGAATGATCACCACAATATCGTAAGTTGAGCCTACTTCCTCCTCAGCCCACTTACGAGCCGTCCTGAGCTCACCCGTGTGTGCCCCAATACGGAACATGCCAGCATTTGGTCCAGGGGCAATGGAATAGAACAGCCACGCATTATGTCCACTGTCAGCATCCACCCCTACTAGTTTATTTATGAGATGCCCTGGGCCAGCAGATGGGGCCACAGTGAGCTGTAGTCTTTTGTCTTTTGGGTAGGAGGGATGTACAATCACCGGAATATTGTCATTTATATCCACAACAAACACGTGCACGGTGACGTTAGCTGTCCGTACCGGCACCCCAGCATCCCGGGCCTGCACTTCAAGTCTGAAGGCATTAAGCTGTTCATGATCCAGAGAACGCATGCTGTAGATTTGGCCAGTCTCTGGGTTAATGTAGACATACGAAGCGATGGGCGAGCCCTGGACCATGCTGGGAAGGATGGAGTAGGAGATCCGGGCGTTGTCACCAAGGTCTGGATCAGTGGCTGAAACAACAGCGATGGGAGCACTGGGAGCATTGTTCTCAGGGATGTCCACAGAGTAGGAAGGCTGAGAGAAGGTGGGGGCATTGTCATTAACGTCAGAGAGCTTCACAACAAAAGTGGTTTGTGAGGAAAGGGGAGGGGAACCAGCATCTGTGGCCCTGATGACCACCTTGTATTCTGGGACTGTCTCACGGTCCAAGGTTCCAGCAGTGGTGAGGCTGTAATGCATTCCAAAAGCTGAATTCAGTTTAAAAGGCAAACCTGCTTGGACAGTCAGAGTGACCTTCCCATTCGGACCGGAGTCCAAGTCTCGTGCACTAATGAGTGCTATCACGGTCTCTGGTGCAGAGTCCTCACTAATAGGACTTGTCAGTGACGTCAGTGTGACCTCTGGTGCGTTGTCATTCACATCAATGATGTCCACTATGACGTTACAGGAGCCCTCCAGAGCAGGTGAGCCACCATCTCTGGCCTGCACCGTGATGTGGTATGCAGCGGCTTTCTCATAATCCACGTCACCCTTCACACGTATCTCTCCACTTTTAGAATCCACGCTGAAAAGGTTAAGAACGCGCTCTGGTGTATACTTACTAAACAGGAAAGATATGTCTCCATTATTACCCGAATCCACATCAGTAGCGTTCAATTTCGTTACTAAAGTGCCGGGTGCAACATTTTCTAATAGCCTAACTTTCTTTACCGACTCGCTAAAGACGGGCGAATTGTCATTTACATCCAGAATTTTAATGAGCAGAAGTGTTGAGCCAGATTTCTCCGGCTGACCACCATCCACAGCAGTGAGCATCAGGCGAAACGAGGCCTGTGTCTCCCTGTCTAAAACTTTATGCACCACTAGCTCTGGAAACTTGCTGCCATCACTTTTAGTTTCTACATTCAACACAAATAAGTCATTTGTTTCGAGGTGGTAAGTGCGTAATGAGTTGGCCCCGACGTCTGGGTCGTGCGCGCTATCCAAACGGAACCTTGTGCCCAGCGCAGCCGCCTCTGATATCTCCAGAGAAATGTTGCTTGTTGAAAACTGCGGCGCATTGTCATTCACATCCAGGATGTCCACCACGACGCGATGAATGTCCAAAGGATTATCCAAAAGTACTTGAAGGGATAGTGAACATTCTGAACTTAATTCACACATGTGCTCCCTGTCGATTTTTTGTTTTATAACCAAATCTCCAGTCGTCTGTTTTACCTCAAAGTACTGCGTTGTGGAGTCTGAAACCACCCGCAACCTTCTCTGCGTAATCCCATCCACTGTAAGACTCAAATCTTTAGCGATATTCCCAACGACAGAGCCCGGGTTTAGTTCCTCCGGTACAGAATAACTGAGTTGAGCGGACGCACAGGAGAGGCAAGCTAGATAAAAGCACAGCCTCCGAAGCCTCCCTCCTCCGGAGCGCTTCCTCTGTCTGGAGTCCATTGTGCTGCTCTCCGTTGATCGGAGAATGGGAAAGTTTTTATCTTCTTCTTTCACCGTCACGTATCCATAACAGTATTAAAACAACGCTGCCAGGTCTGTGGGTATACATCTCCGTTTTAAAAATAGATCGATAGGAAGTTTTGATGTGATCATGACGGCCTTCTTTTGCGCGTAAACGAGGACAAAAATCAAAGTAAATTCTGCTTCCAGTGAAACTCCACTCCGTCTACCCGCCTCGCTCCCCTTGGTGGGCGGGGAGAGGCCGGAAAAGCCTTCCCTCTCATTGGAAGACTGGGCTGGAAAAGCTCTGTCCCTCAGCTCACACTCAGTGAAAACTTTTCACTGACTCCGTTTCCACTGAGAGGCGAGTATCAACTGGACTGTCACCGTAAAGATTTTAGAGGACGATGGAGGCTAAATAAATTAAAAGAGATACCGTCACTGACGTCACGGACTATCACGGATTATCAAAGTGAAATATTCTCAGAGAATATATTTTACTGCCTGTAAAGGAACAAATGAAAACTCAGTCACGTGTTTCCACCGAGCGCTCTTCGCCAAAAACTGTATCATGCGATTGTTACTTGTAGCAGTACTGTTTGTACCCGCATGGGGGCATAGTTTCTAAACTGGTTTCGCTCTACATCAAGTCTAAGATTGATCGTGGAAAACTTCCAGTAGGACATTAGAAAATAGTTAACACTTTCTCATGGGAACTTTAGAAATGAATTGCAGTAGCGATGAATCATTGTTCAAAAACAATGGCTGATAATAATCTAAAGTCAACTGGTAAAAGAAATATTGATAAAAAGACAAGTGGTGAAACTTGTCTTCTAATTAAAATGTATTAAATTCATTCAGTTTACGTTGAAGTAAAAAAAATTGCAACTGATTGAAAACAGATACTAATTCCTTCTTTACTGATGAGCATAGGTTAGTTATAAATAGATGTGCAATCTGTTTCCATCACAGAAGACTGAAAAAGGTTTTCCCCGTGTTCCTATACAGTTAAAAAATGGAGAGAATTTTTTTTTAACACGAATTAAGAGAATTCTGTGTTAACTGTCGTCAAAACTGAACAGTGAGTTGTGGTACTGTGTGCCGATGATTTCTATGAAACTTGAAACCATCAATTCAACAACTGTCTGGTTGTCTGCTCACCTGCTGGCTCTCAAAGGTCCAGGTGCTGTCGGGCAAAGACGCATCCAGGACACTGATCACCTCCTTAAAGTCACTGGTGCTGCTGGGTTTGATGAGAGTGAAATCACTGTACTCTGACATGGGAGACATGCAGGACCTGAACGACTGACTCTGAGACAACATGTCTCCTCCCAGGACCTCCACGTACTTTATGGGTCCATCGGTGTTGAGCTGAAGCTGCAGGTTTCTGTTGGGGTTCTTGTAATCATCACAGTCGCTCCGTCTCACGCAGCAACTACCGCTGCTCCTGCTGTTCCTCACGCATTTCACCGCTAAGATGACAAACGTCACCAGAGACAGCACGGACACCGAGGCCAGAGAGACAATCAGATAAAGGGTGATTCTCCCAGTTTTCTTGCTGGGCTCGGACACTTTCTGTCGGAGGTCTAAGATGGGCTCCTGGAGGCCGTCCTCCAGCAGGATGGACACCGTGACGGTGGCAGACTGGACCGGTTCTCCGTCGTCTTTCACCTCTAGAAGCAGCCTCTGAGAGGAGTCGTCCTGCTCGGACACAGCGCGTTTAGTCCTCACCTCCCCTGTGTACAGATTGACCGTGAACAGAGAGGCGTCTGTGGCCTCCGCCAGTCTGTAGGAGATCCAGGCGTTATGGCCCGAGTCGGCGTCCACGGCCGTCACCTTGGTAACCAGGTGACCCGCTTTGGCGGTGCGGGGCATCCTCTGATGAGAGAGGGAGCCCTGGGCAGCGGAGGAGGGGTAAATGACGGAGGGGGCATTGTCGTTCTGGTCCAGGATAAAAACATGGACGGTGGCGTTGCTGCTGAGAGACGGAGAGCCCTGGTCCTTTGCCTGAACCTGAATGTGAAACACCTTCACTTTCTCGTAGTCAAAAGAGTGCATGCTGTAGATGCTGCCGTTATCTGAGTTCATGTAAACGTAAGACGAGACAGAAACGTCCTGCACTTTGGAGTCCAGTATGGAGTAGGAGATTTTGGCGTTTTCTCCAGAATCCAGGTCAGATGCTGATATTGAGTACAGTATAGATCCTGGTACCCCATTCTCTTTTAAATAGACATTGTAGGAGGGCTGAGTGAACACAGGAGGGTTGTCATTTACATCAGTGATGCTGACAGGAATGATTTTCTTACTGGACAGAGGAGGAGAGCCTGAATCAGTGGCTGTTATCTCAATATTATACTCAGAAATTTTCTCTCGATCTAAAACACCACTGGTAACCAGTGCGTAATTGTTAGAAAATGACGGCTTCAGATCAAAAGGGTGGTCTTTGTTGAGGTGTAATGTGATTTTACCGTTAACACCCGAGTCAAGGTCCCGAGCACTGATCAAAGCTACCACTGTGCCACTTGGTGCGTCTTCGCGTACTGGTTTTGGTTGAGAAGTGAGAACTATCTCCGGAGCGTTGTCGTTGAAATCAGAAATATTAATCTGTACGTGACAGTGACCCTCCATTTCAGGACTGCCTTTGTCTTTTGCAGCTACATCAATGTCATATAACTGAGTGGTTTCATAGTCTAGTTCTCCTTTCAGAGTGATTTCACCCGTTAAAGGGTTTATATCAAATAGTGATGACACAGAATCTGGTGTCCGAGAGCCAAATGAGAATTCAATTTCACCATTTGAACCCTCGTCTGCATCTGTTGCTTTGGGCTTCACAACAATAGTTCCCTTGGCACTTTTTTCACCTAGGGTTACTTTATAGACATTTTTTTCAAACACCGGAAAGTTATCATTATTGTCAAGTACATTTATGGTTATCTGTGAGGTTCCGGATCTGACCGGATTCCCTCCATCTAAAGCCGTTAGTAATATTTTATGTACAGATTTTTTCTCCCGATCGAGAGGCTTTTCTAAAACAAGCTCAGGAACAGTCTTTCCGCCCTCGTTTTCTTTTACTTTAAGAGAAAAACACTCGTTTTTACTAAGAGTGTATAATTTTAACGAATTGCTTCCAACGTCGGGGTCCGTTGCGCTCTCTAAAGGAAAACGTGTGCCGACTGCTGCAGATTCCGCTATTTTTAATAACAACTCCTTTGAAAGGAAATTTGGAGAATTGTCATTAATATCTTTTATTTCAACTTCGATTCGGTGCAACTGAAGTGGGTCTTCTATCACAACCTGCAGAGGTAGAACACAGCTGGTGCTTTGTCCGCATAAAGCCTCTCTGTCTATTCTGTCATTCACCACCAGCTCGCCCTTCCCCGCATTCACGCTGAAATACTGCTTACCAGCCTCAGAGGCGATCTGCAGTTTACGGTCATAAATGTCTGATAGTCCCAAACCCAGATCTTTGGCTAGATTTCCTACCACAGAACCCTGTTTTAGTTCCTCCGGGATGCTGTAACGAGTCTGTCCGTCTATTGTAGTCCACAAGAGGAAGAAATGATGCCACCAGAGCGCCTGCCATCTCCAGTCTCTGTATCCCGTTCTCTTTGTCATAACTGACTCACTGAAATGCATCAATTCCATTCACAAGAACAGAGATGATAAAAGCAAAATATCTAGTCCAGCAGCGTGACATATTCCGTTAAAAATGTGCGTTTTCGTGATAAAAAAAAAAAAAAAACACGATTGAAATTACAAGATTTTATTCCAGGGCATGCGCCATTTACCCACTCGCCTTCCACTCACAGCAATTTGGTGCTGAAATGGCGGGGGGGATGGGGGAGTAGATTTCTTTGTACAGTTCTGGATGCGATTGGTGCACAGCAACCTTCTCTCATCCAATGAGAGCAGAACTGAACGGAATAGTTAAAGGTACACTGGCCGTTTTGTCCAGTCTGAAAGAGCAGGTGAAGTACCACCAGGAGATTCCACGAACATCTTCAGGACGTAAATGAATACAAATATAAATAAATATGTTAAAAACTCCCATTTATACAATAAAAATAAGTGTTGTGCAAAATTACATTTCACTGAAACAAGCTGTTATTGCGAATCTTTCTTTCTATAATGCTTAAATGATTCAAGATTTAGTGTTGTGTAAAATTTGTAAAAAAAAAAAAAGTATTAATAAAGAAAATTTAAAAATGAAATGCTTATTACTATTAAATGTAGGAGTTAAATTCATTCGTTTGTTTGTCGCGCTTCAGTGAAGGTCATTCACAGCAGCGGGAGCCCCACTGGTCAGAGTTGCTGTCCACTGTTGTGGTGCTGAAACGGTCAGCTTGAAACCGAGCATCCAACACACGTTTCACATCAAATTAAATAACAGTCAATGAGACACAAATGTTGTCAAAACTAAAGTAGAAAATATACACGTTGTATTTCGGAGGAAAACAAATTCTAAATATGTGGACAAACATTAGGACGTAACAGATTTTGGAACATCCGTGAACGAGTCAGGATTTTTTTTTTTTTACTGTTGAGGGAAGTGAAGGGATGTCTTTAATGTACTGTAGTTTAAAAAGAATATATATGCCACTGATTGTCCTACATATGGCTCACCTGCTGGCTCTCAAAGGTCCAGGTGCTGTCGGGTAAAGACGCATCCAGGACACTGATCACCTCCTTAAAGTCACTGGTGCTGCTGGGTTTGATGAGAGTGAAATCACTGTACTCTGACGTGGGAGACATGCAGGACCTGAACGACTGACTCTGAGACAACATGTCTCCTCCCAGGACCTCCACGTACTTTATGGGTCCATCGGTGTTGAGCTGAAGCTGCAGGTTTCTGTTGGGGTTCTTGTAATCATCACAGTCGCTCCGTCTCACGCAGCAACTACCGCTGCTCCTGCTGTTCCTCACGCATTTCACCGCTAAGATGACAAACGTCACCAGAGACAGCACGGACACCGAGGCCAGAGAGACAATCAGATAAAGGGTGATTCTTCCAGTTTTCTTGCTGGGCTCGGACACTTTCTGTCGGAGGTCTAAGATGGGCTCGTGGAGGCCGTCCTCCAGCAGGATGGACACCGTGACGGTGGCAGACTGGACCGGTTCTCCGTCGTCTTTCACCTCTAGAAGCAGCCTCTGAGAGGAGTCGTCCTGCTCGGACACAGCGCGTTTAGTCCTCACCTCCCCTGTGTACAGATTGACCGTGAACAGAGAGGCGTCTGTGGCCTCCGCCAGTCTGTAGGAGATCCAGGCGTTATGGCCCGAATCGGCGTCCACGGCCGTCACCTTGGTAACCAGGTGACCCGCTTTGGCGGTGCGGGGCATCCTCTGATGAGAGAGGGAGCCCTGGGCAGCGGAGGAGGGGTAAATGACGGAGGGGGCATTGTCGTTCTGGTCCAGGATAAAAACATGGACGGTGGCGTTGCTGCTGAGAGACGGAGAGCCCTGGTCCTTTGCCTGAACCTGAATGTGAAACACCTTCACTTTCTCGTAGTCAAACGAGTGCATGCTGTAGATGCTGCCGTTATCTGAGTTCATGTAAACGTAAGACGAGACAGAAACGTCCTGCACTTTGGAGTCCAGAATGGAGTAGGAGATTTTGGCGTTTTCTCCAGAATCCAGGTCAGATGCTGATACTGAGTACAGTATAGATCCTGGTACCCCATTCTCTTTTAAATAGACATTGTAGGAGGGCTGAGTGAACACAGGAGGGTTGTCATTCACATCAGTGATGCTGACAGGAATGATTTTCTTACTGGACAGAGGAGGAGAGCCTGAATCAGTGGCTGTTATCTCAATATTATACTCGGAGAAACTCTCTCTGTCTAACGGACCGCTGGTAACCAGTGCGTAATTATTAGAAAACGATGCTTTTAAACTGAAGGGTGATCCCTTTGCGAGCTTTAACGTCACTTTTCCGTTATCGGCGGAGTCAAGATCCCGTGCTCTGATTAAAGCTATCACTGTGCCTCTTGGTGCGTCCTCGCGTATTGGGGTGGGATTTGAAGTGAGAACTATTTCTGGTATATTGTCATTAATATCTGTTACTACTACTTGCACACGACAGTGCCCCTCCATTTCAGGCATTCCTTTATCTTTTGCAGTAATACGTATTTCATGCACTGTACTGCTTTCATAATCTAACAGGCCCGCTAAGGATATTTCACCTGTACCTGAATCCAACTGAAATATAGATAAGAGTGATTTTGGTGTATTTTCGGCAAACGAATATTCAATCTCCCCATTCACACCTTCATCTGCGTCTGTCGCTTCAACTTTTACAAGCACAGAACCAGAGGCGCTATTTTCATCAACAGTTACGTTGTACCATGGTCTTTTGAAAACGGGGACATTATCATTGTTGTCGAGTACAACAATCATTATTTTTGTGGTACCGGTTTTGACTGGATTGCCGCCATCCATTGCCGTCAACAATAACTGATGAACATCTTTTTTCTCCCTGTCGAGAGATTTTTCTAACACAAGCTCCGGAACGTGTCGCTCGCCAGGTAGCTCTTTCATTTTCATACTAAAACACTCGTTTTTACTCAGAGTGTAAGACTTCACTGAATTACTACCAACATCCTGGTCTTGTGCAGTATCTAGAGGGAAACGAATACCCGTTGCAGTAGATTCTGCTATCTTTAACGATCTTTCTTCTCTTAAAAAAATGGGAGAATTATCGTTAATATCTCTTATCTCTACTTCTATCCGGTGTAGCTGCAGCGGATTCTCTGTTAGAACTTGTAAAGTCAATACGCAGCTGTCGCTTTGTCCGCATAAAGCCTCTCTATCTATTCTGTCATTCACCACCAGCTCGCCCTTTACCGGATCCACGCTGAAATACTGCTTACCAGCGTCAGAGTCGACTCGCAATTTACGATCAAAAATGTCTGATAGTCCCAAACCCAGATCTTTGGCTAGATTTCCAACCACAGAACCCTGTTTTAGTTCCTCCGGGATGCTGTAACGAGTCTGTCCGTCTATTGTAGTCCACAAGAGAAAGAAATGATGCCACCAGAGCGCCTGCCATCTCCAGTCTCTGTATCCCGTTGTCTTTGTCATCCCCGGTCCGTTAGAACACATTATCTCCCTTCGAAGTATTATTCCTCATCCCAGTTTCCAAATCCATCTCCAACAGAAATGTTCCTATTTTTTAATAACTACTTAAATATTTGACATCCAAATATACAATATTTTGGCTGCTTTCGAATAAGCACATCTCCTCACATCTTCACATCTCTGCAGCTCCCAGCACTGTGAGGGTTACCGTTGTGAGACTGAATGGGGGATGGAATAGATCTCTTTGTACAGTCCTGCATGCTATTGGTTCACAGCGTCAATCCCTGCTATCCAATCACATAGAACGAACTGCTCAAGCTGCTGCAGTCCTCTAGGTCACAAACACCGATGAATGTCTCTGACGGTAGGAATGGAGTGATAATATCTGTTCACAATATAACCACGAACAACAAAAAACAACAAAAGTACTAAGGAAAATATAAGGATTTTAATTATAAAACACATGTGGACCTAATTTTAAAAGGATAATTGCCAACAAAATTTAACTGCAACATTAATAATTTTAAACGAAGAACGGATTTGTTTGGGGTTTCTTTAAACACTATATATGTATATATATTTTTTCTGGCAATACAAGCCACAATGTGGAAGCACTTTGTCCTATCTAATGGGAATATTTGTGCACTACATGCTTTCTACCATTAACTATGTTTAGCTTTCTAATCTGTCATTTTTATTTGCTATTTCAAAACTTTTTTTTAAAGTATAAAATGGTCTGCCACTAGGGGTCTCAAAAATAAAAGTAAAATGTGTGCCTCTTGTAAAACAATGACAGTTGTTAACAGTAGGATTAAACAATGAATCATTGACAATAAAAATCTTTCTGACCTGACTCCGATAGAAACATTGAAGGATGAGGAAATTTACTGAAACTTTATTCCCGTTACGTGAATAATGGTGGTGGACTTTATCTTCTCCAGGGAATTTACGGCAGAACGAAATTAGACCCACGTGTCACTTCGATAAACAAACGGATTACTCCGTGGATAACAAGTCGGTATCATGTGTGAACAAATAACAAGAACATAGAAAACAGATACTGATGTTTAAATCATTGCATTGGAGAAATACCATAAAGTATGTCATGAAAACTTAATTTTCAACACGTTAGCAAAACTGTTCTCTTCCTTAATTAGGTGCAATGTTCACAACACGAGGACAGTGAGCGCAGCGGAAACAGGTAATATCTTTTAAAAGATAGCCCGAGATAAACAAACGTTGTTTATATACACACACATCTAGAAGAACAAGCCTTAATTTTCGAGAAGCTGTAATATCAACTGAATGAATGTCGAGGCTAATAAAACGTTTTACGAAATAATGACAATTTAAAACTGATAAGTACGATTATGTAGCGCTCTTATTTCGGAACTTCCTGTTGTACCCGGAAGTGGTTACATGTAAATATAATGCGCTTGTTCCGTTTTGGTGCGACATGCGTAATGTGCCTGTGTTTAGTTAAGTGTTTCAGGTGAGAGGAGACCGGTTCAATAAAGAAAAGAAAAACTTATTTCGTTCCGCTTATCATTCACCACGCAGGTATCATAACAAAAACTGTTTGAGTCCAGAATTCGTCATATAATCAAATGGATTGTGTATAAATAAATGTCAAATGAAAACGCGACGTGTTTATTCTCTGCTCACCTGCTGGCTCTCAAAGGTCCAGGTGCTGTCGGGTAAAGACGCATCCAGGACACTGATCACCTCCTTAAAGTCACTGGTGCTGCTGGGTTTGATGAGAGTGAAATCACTGTACTCTGACGTGGGAGACATGCAGGACCTGAACGACTGACTCTGAGACAACATGTCTCCTCCCAGGACCTCCACGTACTTTATGGGTCCATCGGTGTTGAGCTGAAGCTGCAGGTTTCTGTTGGGGTTCTTGTAATCATCACAGTCGCTCCGTCTCACGCAGCAACTACCGCTGCTCCTGCTGTTCCTCACGCATTTCACCGCTAAGATGACAAACGTCACCAGAGACAGCACGGACACCGAGGCCAGAGAGACAATCAGATAAAGGGTGATTCTCCCAGTTTTCTTGCTGGGCTCGGACACTTTCTGTCGGAGGTCTAAGATGGGCTCGTGGAGGCCGTCCTCCAGCAGGATGGACACCGTGACGGTGGCAGACTGGACCGGTTCTCCGTCGTCTTTCACCTCTAGAAGCAGCCTCTGAGAGGAGTCGTCCTGCTCGGACACAGCGCGTTTAGTCCTCACCTCCCCTGTGTACAGATTGACTGTGAACAGAGAGGCGTCTGTGGCCTCCGCCAGTCTGTAGGAGATCCAGGCGTTATGGCCCGAGTCGGCGTCCACGGCCGTCACCTTGGTAACCAGGTGACCCGCTTTGGCGGTGCGGGGCATCCTCTGATGAGAGAGGGAGCCCTGGGCAGCGGAGGAGGGGTAAATGACGGAGGGGGCATTGTCGTTCTGGTCCAGGATAAAAACATGGACGGTGGCGTTGCTGCTGAGAGACGGAGAGCCCTGGTCCTTTGCCTGAACCTGAATGTGAAACACCTTCACTTTCTCGTAGTCAAACGAGTGCATGCTGTAGATGCTGCCGTTATCTGAGTTCATGTAAACGTAAGACGAGACAGAAACGTCCTGCACTTTGGAGTCCAGAATGGAGTAGGAGATTTTGGCGTTTTCTCCAGAATCCAGGTCAGATGCTGATACTGAGTACAGTATAGATCCTGGTACCCCATTCTCTTTTAAATAGACATTGTAGGAGGGCTGAGTGAAGACAGGAGGGTTGTCATTCACATCAGAGATGCTGACATTTATCGTTTTCTTACTGGACAGAGGAGGAGAGCCTGAATCAGTGGCTGTTATTTCAATACTGTACAGAGAGAAACTCTCTCGGTCTAAAGCACCACCGGTAACCAGTGCGTAATTGTTAGAGAATGATGGTGTTAGACTAAAGGGAGATCCTTTCGGGAGGTGTAACATCACTTTACCGTTGTCACCGGAATCCAGGTCTTTGGCACTGATTAAAGCTAATACAGTACCACGTGGTGCGTCCTCGGGCACAGAGTTTGGTTGCGATGTGAGAAATATAATCGGAGCATTATCGTTTACATCTAACACTTCAATGTGGACAGTACAATGTCCCTCCATCCGAGGAGTTCCTTTGTCTCTTGCGCAAATGTCGATTTCATAATTTGCATTTGTTTCGAAATCTAGTTTTCCTATCAGACGTATTTCCCCGGTTAGTGAATCAATATTAAACACAGAAGGGATAATTTCTGGTGTGTGCTTTCCAAAAGAGTACTCGACTTCTCCATTTGGACCTTCATCAGTATCTTTCGCTGTAAGTTTCAGAATAGAAGAGCCCTGTACACGATTTTCACTGATTGAGACTTTGTAAGAGTTTTTCTCAAATACGGGGAAGTTATCGTTATTGTCAAGCACATTTATGGTTATCTGCGAAGTTCCGGATTTCACCGGGTTTCCTCCATCTATCGCCGTTAGTTGAAGCTGATGAATCGACCTGTTTTCTCTGTCCAGTGATTTAGACAAGACTAGCTCTGGGACCTTTCTTCCACCCGACACATCTTTTATCTTTAAGATAAAAAAATCTCCTTTACTCAAAGTATAGGATCTCACAGAATTTACTCCGACATCGAGATCCTGCGCAAATTCAAGCGGAAAACGTGCCCCAGTCGCTGTGGATTCCGCTATTTGTAATATTATTTCTTGCGACGGGAATATTGGAGAATTATCATTTATATCTTGTATTTCCACCTCAACTCGATGAAGCTGTAGTGGTTTATCAATGACTACTTGCAGAGGCAACACACAGCTGGTGCTTTGTCCGCATAAAGCCTCTCTGTCTATTCTGTCGTTCACCACCAGCTCGCCCTTCCCCGCATTCACGCTGAAATACTGCTTACCAGCCTCCGAGGCGACCCGCAGCTTACGGTCAAAAATCTCAGACAGTCCTAAACCCAGATCTTTGGCGAGATTTCCTACCACAGAACCCTGTTTTAGCTCCTCTGGGATGCTGTAACGAGTCTGTCCGTCTGCTATAGTCCACAGGAGAAAGAAATGATGCCACCAAAGAACAAACCATCTCCAGTCTCTGTATCCTATTGTCTTTGTCATCCCCGAACCGTTAGAAATATTTTCCAGTGATATAATCAAAAAGCAGACAGGTACGATCCATTTTCATAAAATATGAATCCCTGGTAAGGAGGAAAAATCGCTGTTTGCAAAAATGAAAACTATTTTATTTGCGCAACCACGATAAGAGCATCACTACCTCTCATTCAGCCTTCCACACTGAAAATATATACGGTCCTGTAGTCTGCATAGGGGGTGGGGGTGGGGGGAGTCGATCTCTTTGTACAGTGCTGCGTGTGATTGGTGCACATGAGCAATCTGTGCAATCCAATAGAAACGAGGTGAGCAGTGCTTTTAAAGACGCAGCCTCCCTTCAAAAAATACACCTCAATACATTGAATGCGTGAAAATGAATGATGTTAAACATCTCAAGTGATGACAATAAAATACTGTTGAATGGGTTAAAATAAATAATTTGTCTACTAATTGTTGTGACTTTGAATTGAAACAACTGTATGAATTTAATCTGAAAAAGATGACACTATTGGCAGAGGAGATACTGAAAGCAGTTCAGTGCGCATGTGATCAGTCCTATTCAACATGTCGTTGTCCACCAGAGTGGTGCTGAAACACGTTTTAATAGAAGTGATGAAGGAAGCATTACGCAATTTCCTGATGCACCTTCACACAAACAAAGCTGATTACGAAATATGTTTGACATAGAGGAGACTTTAGAGCAAAAAATAAATACTGTATCAGGCTGGAGTAAAATTTTAACTCAAATCTGAGAATAGAAGTACATGAACAACAGAGATCCAAGAGGCCACCATGTATTGCTTTTATGCGTTGGTCTTAATTGAAAAGATGTCATTATGAAGGACTAAATAAATTATTTGCATTACTTATCTGACAATAACAATTAAAAAAAATAAAACAATAATACATAGTCATGTGCAATATTGAAAGTGTAAGCCTGGAGTACTGACATCAGAGGCTAATAAAATTGAGAGCGTAAAAAATTCACATGCAAATTAGGTGAACTACTACGTTCTTCTCACCTGCTGGCTCTCAAAGGTCCAGGTGCTGTCGGGTAAAGACGCATCCAGGACACTGATCACCTCCTTAAAGTCACTGGTGCTGCTGGGTTTGATGAGAGTGAAATCACTGTACTCTGACATGGGAGACATGCAGGACCTGAACGACTGACTCTGAGACAACATGTCTCCTCCCAGGACCTCCACGTACTTTATGGGTCCATCGGTGTTGAGCTGAAGCTGCAGGTTTCTGTTGGGGTTCTTGTAATCATCACAGTCGCTCCGTCTCACGCAGCAACTACCGCTGCTCCTGCTGTTCCTCACGCATTTCACCGCTAAGATGACAAACGTCACCAGAGACAGCACGGACACCGAGGCCAGAGAGACAATCAGATAAAGGGTGATTCTCCCAGTTTTCTTGCTGGGCTCGGACACTTTCTGTCGGAGGTCTAAGATGGGCTCCTGGAGGCCGTCCTCCAGCAGGATGGACACCGTGACGGTGGCAGACTGGACCGGTTCTCCGTCGTCTTTCACCTCTAGAAGCAGCCTTTGAGAGGAGTCGTCCTGCTCGGACACAGCGCGTTTAGTCCTCACCTCCCCTGTGTACAGATTGACCGTGAACAGAGAAGCGTCTGTGGCCTCCGCCAGTCTGTAGGAGATCCAGGCGTTATGGCCCGAGTCTGCGTCCACGGCCGTCACCTTGGTAACCAGGTGACCCGCTTTGGCGGTGCGGGGCATCCTCTGATGAGAGAGGGAGCCCTGAGCAGCGGAGGAGGGGTAAATGACGGAGGGGGCATTGTCGTTCTGGTCCAGGATAAAAACATGGACGGTGGCGTTGCTGCTGAGAGACGGAGAGCCCTGGTCCTTTGCCTGAACCTGAATGTGAAACACCTTCACTTTCTCGTAGTCAAACGAGTGCATGCTGTAGATGCTGCCGTTATCTGAGTTCATGTAAACGTAAGACGAGACAGAAACGTCCTGCACTTTGGAGTCCAGAATGGAGTAGGAGATTTTGGCGTTTTCTCCGGAATCCAGGTCAGATGCTGATACTGAGTACAGTATAGATCCTGGTACCCCATTCTCTTTTAAATAGACATTGTAGGAGGGCTGAGTGAACACAGGAGGGTTGTCATTCACATCAGAGATACTGACAGGAATAATTTTCTTACTGGACAGAGGAGGAGAGCCTGAATCAGTGGCTGTTATCTCAATATTATACTGGGAGAATTTCTCTCTGTTTAACGGACCGCTGGTAACCAGTGCGTAATTATTCGAAAACGATGTTTTTAAAGCGAAAGGAACCCCTTTTTTTACCTGTAATGTTACTTTGCTGTTATTTCCGGAATCAGCATCACGCGTGTTGAGCAAACCCACCACTGTGCCGCTAACTGCATCTTCACGCACCGGCTGCGGTTCAGAAGTGATAATAATTTCTGGAGTGTTATCATTAACATCTAGGACATCTATCTGTAGACGACAGTGACTCTCCATTTCAGGAAAACCATTGTCTTTCGCAGTAATTTCAACTTTGTACGATGTCGTTCTCTCGTAATCTAAGTCTCCTATTAAATGTATTTCTCCTGTTAATGAATTTATTTTAAACACTGTTAAAAAGGAATCGGGTATTCGCGAGCCAAACGAAAATGTGAGTGCTGCGTTCGGCCCCTCGTCAGCATCAGTTGCTGTTACTTTGATAACGAAAGAATTTTTTGCAATATTTTCATCTAAAGAAACTTTATATACACTCTTATCGAAAACTGGAAAATTGTCGTTCGCGTCCAGCACGGTGATAATGATCTCCGACGTTCCAGACATGACTGGATTTCCTCCGTCCAGCGCAGTGAGCTGCAGCTGATGAACTGCCTTCTTTTCTCGGTCGAGGGGCTTCTCTAGCACTAACTCTGGGACTGTTTTGCCGTCCTCGATGTCCTTCATTTTAAGTAAAAAACAGTCGTTTTTTGATAACACGTAGGATTTCACTGAATTGCCACCAACGTCAGAATCTTCTGCGCTCTCTAGAGGAAAACGGGTTCCCACTGCTGCTGATTCAGATATTTTTAAGGACAGTTCTTTTGTATGAAAACTAGGCGAATTGTCATTCATGTCTTTAATTTCGACCTCAATTCGGTGTAAACTCAGAGGTTTTTCAAGAACAACCTGCAAAGGTAGAACGCAGCTGGCGCTTTGTCCGCATAAAGCCTCTCTGTCTATTCTGTCGTTCACCACCAGCTCGCCCTTCCCTGCATCCACACTGAAATACTGCTTACCAGCCTCCGAGGTAACGCGCAGTTTGCGATCAAATATCTCGGATAGTCTCAAACCCAGATCTTTGGCTAGATTTCCTACCACAGAACCCTGTTTTAGTTCCTCCGGGATGCTGTAACGAGTCTGTCCATCTATTGTAGTCCACAAGAGAAAGAAATGATGCCACCAGAGCGCCTGCCATCTCCAGTCTCTGTATCCCGTTCTCTTTGTCATCCCTTGTCCGTTAGAATACGTTACTTCTCATCACGAAAATCTAAATATTCCAATCCAATATGCAGTGGATATTCCCAAAAGAAGGTGCCAATCATTTTTTGTCATGCCAAAGCTGAAATAATCGATCCCTTCTTCATCACTGGGACATAAATGTATCACCCACCGTGCTCCATCTCTACACACTGTTAAGGTTTACCGTGCTGAGCCTCCGAGGGGGAAGGGGAGATCTCTTTGTACAATTCTGTGTGTGATTGGCGCACAGCATGCATCACAAGCGTCCAATAGGAAGAGGCAGAACTCTGTTCTTAAAGACATAACCGCCGTGTGACAGTCCGCCTTTACACTATTGTGACAAGGCGGACAACCGGCTGAACATTTAATCTAATCTCTATGGTTTTCCACTTCAATTGAGAACTCAATGTGCGGAGTGGGACAATCAAAATATATAAATATGCATTATGAGGAAAAAATATGCAGCAAAAGTACCAAAGTAAACGCAGTAAAATTCAGCACATTCCAAGTGCATGAAGAGCAAAACCAGAAATCATTGAGCTAAGTTTAATGGAAGTTGAACACATAATCAAAACCAGAGCTTGTTGCTCATGTTTTTTTGTTTACCAATATATTTTTGAATATATGTTAGAATATGCAGCTATTGAAAACACAAGCCCAAATTTAAAGTTCAACAAATAAAGAAAAGCAAATAGAGGTAATAAAACAGTAAAAATCATCATGTGGTCTGTAAATACATTTTTGCCTAAGAACGAAAATGCTCAGTTTATGATTAATAAAATACTACCACCACCATCACCACCACCAGTACTAATCGTGATAATAATAGGAATAATAAGAAAAATAATAGTTGTAATGTCGTTTTCTTTCATTTCAGAAAGAGTCGCTGTCTGTCTCTGTGGTGCTGAAATATTTCAGGAAGGGCGATGGAAATATAAGCAGGACGATGTATTAACAGATGTCCTGAACACTTTTATATCATTTTTTAAAAAAACACAAAAATTAACTATATTTATTTTCAGCTCTATCGAAACAGTTATCAGAGGTTCAATAGCTACTTTTTATTCTCTGCTCACCTGCTGGCTCTCAAAGGTCCAGGTGCTGTCGGGTAAAGACGCATCCAGGACACTGATCACCTCCTTAAAGTCACTGGTGCTGCTGGGTTTGATGAGAGTGAAATCACTGTACTCTGACATGGGAGACATGCAGGACCTGAACGACTGACTCTGAGACAACATGTCTCCTCCCAGGACCTCCACGTACTTTATGGGTCCATCGGTGTTGAGCTGAAGCTGCAGGTTTCTGTTGGGGTTCTTGTAATCATCACAGTCGCTCCGTCTCACGCAGCAACTACCGCTGCTCCTGCTGTTCCTCACGCATTTCACCGCTAAGATGACAAACGTCACCAGAGACAGCACGGACACCGAGGCCAGAGAAACAATCAGATAAAGGGTGATTCTCCCAGTTTTCTTGCTGGGCTCGGACACTTTCTGTCGGAGGTCTAAGATGGGCTCGTGGAGGCCGTCCTCCAGCAGGATGGACACCGTGACGGTGGCAGACTGGACCGGTTCTCCGTCGTCTTTCACCTCTAGAAGCAGCCTCTGAGAGGAGTCGTCCTGCTCGGACGCAGCGCGTTTAGTCCTCACCTCCCCTGTGTACAGATTGACCGTGAACAGAGAGGCGTCTGTGGCCTCCGCCAGTCTGTAGGAGATCCAGGCGTTATGGCCCGAGTCGGCGTCCACGGCCGTCACCTTGGTAACCAGGTGACCCGCTTTGGCGGTGCGGGGCATCCTCTGATGAGAGAGGGAGCCCTGGGCAGCGGAGGAGGGGTAAATGACGGAGGGGGCATTGTCGTTCTGGTCCAGGATAAAAACATGGACGGTGGCGTTGCTGCTGAGAGACGGAGAGCCCTGGTCCTTTGCCTGAACCTGAATGTGAAACACCTTCACTTTCTCGTAGTCAAACGAGTGCATGCTGTAGATGCTGCCGTTATCTGAGTTCATGTAAACGTAAGACGAGACAGAAACGTCCTGCACTTTGGAGTCCAGAATGGAGTAGGAGATTTTGGCGTTTTCTCCGGAATCCAGGTCAGATGCTGATACTGAGTACAGTATAGATCCTGGTACCCCATTCTCTTTTAAATAGACATTGTAGGAGGGCTGAGTGAAGACAGGAGGGTTGTCATTCACATCAGTGATGCTGACAGGAATAATTTTCTTACTGGACAGAGGAGGAGAGCCTGAATCAGTGGCTGTTATCTCAATATTATACTCGGATATTTTCTCTCGATTTACAACACCGCTGGTAATCAATGCGTAATTATTAGAAAATGAAGGCTTAAGAGCAAAAGGAATTTGTTTGGGGAGTTTCAACGCCACTTTCCCGTTATCACCAGCATCAATGTCACGGACGCTGAGTAAAGCCACGACCGTCCCGCTGTTAGAGTCTTCGGGCACAGAGGTGGGTTTTGAAGTCAGAACTATTTCCGGGGCGTTATCATTTACGTCTAAAACATCCACCTGCACACTGCAGTGCCCCTCCATCCTCGGCAAGCCTTTGTCTTTTGCACTGATATCTATTCTATATGAGGCCTGAGTTTCGTGGTCCAGCTGTTTTTTTAAAAATATGTCTCCTGTCACCGCATCTATGTGAAATAGTGACAGCACTGATGGAGGTGTGTGAATCCCAAGCGAATACTCAATTTCTCCATTCGGACCCTCGTCTATATCAGTTGCTTTAGTGCTAATTAGAAAGGATCCGTTTTCACTGTTTTCCTGAACAGCGATTTTATAAAAAGTATTTTCGAATAATGGTCGATTGTCGTTAATATCAAGCACTTTTACGGTTATTTTTGAAGTCCCGGACTTCACCGGATTTCCGCCATCTACAGCAGTGAGAAATAAATTGTGAATTGCCTTTTTCTCTCGATCTAATTGTTTGTTTAACACAAGTTCTGGTATCTTTCGTCCATTTTCAATTTCTCTAACTTTAACAGTGAAGCAATCATCTTTGCTGAGTGTATACGTCTTTAATCCGTTACTGCCAACATCGGTATCCTCTGCATTCTCTAAGGGAAAATGTGCACCTACAGCGGTGGATTCGGCTATTTCTATAATGTGATCGCTTTTCCGAAAACTAGGGGCATTGTCATTTACGTCTCTTATTTCCACTTCAATCCGGTGTAAATGTAACGGGTTCTCTAAAACAACCTGCAGAGGTAGAACGCAGCTGGCGCTTTGTCCGCATAAAGCCTCTCTGTCTATTCTGTCGTTCACCACCAGCTCGCCCTTCGCAGCATTCACACTGAAATACTGCTTACCAGCCTCCGAGGCAACGCGCAGCTTACGGTCAGAAATATCTGATAGTCCCAAACCAAGATCTTTGGCTAGATTTCCAACCATAGAGCCTAGTTCCAGCTCCTCCGGGATGTTGTAACGAGTCTGTCCGTCTATTGTAGTCCACAAGAGAAAGAAATGATGCCACCAGAGCGCCTGCCATCTCCAGTCTCTGTATCCCGTTCTCTTTGTCATTCCCGGTCCGTTACAAAACGACGTTATTACCCGTTAAAATACTGCCCAGAAAGACGTCACAAAGAAAATCCAACAAAGATGGACTGGACGAACTCCATATACAGCCATATTTATGCATCATGTGGTCCAAATACGACGTGTATTATTTAGTCAGAGTCTTCAATCGCATCCTTCACGTCGAGCTCAAAGCACTGTACTGCTCTAGTGCTGGATGATGGGGGAGGGAGTAGATCTCTTTGTACAACTCTTAATGCTATTGGTGCAGAGTCTCCACCCTTCATCCAATAAGACTGACACAGCAGTGTGGTCCGGACCCAGTACTGCAATTCAAAGACTGACAATTGTAACGTTTACTACAGGCAATGCAAAAAAACGGGCAGTTTATTAAATTAAGGTCAATATTTTATTTTTATTTTGCTTGATATGCTTTGAACCACTCCTGTATATTAAATGATCCTGCAAATTGTAAAAATACACTCAAATTTTGAAGATTTGCAAAAATGATATCCAAGCTTAAATAAATAAAGCCTCTTGCAACATGAGACCTCTGGCCTACTGCACAAGTCACTCTCATATCCTCCAAGTTGTTGCACTTGATATGTTTTAGCTGCTTTAATCACACAATCATCCAGTCACAATCTGACTCTGCCTTCATGTCTCATATAGCAACTACATTCAGTGCATGTAAATTTCAATGTGAAATGTGCGCAGCTGCATATGTGACATTATATCAAAATCTCATACAGGTTAAGACAGACCAAACAACAAATTAAGCAGGTTAAATAACTTCATTTGTACTTACAGGACACAAAGAGGGTCAATAATCATATTATAATGACATAAAACTGGTCTAATAAGCCGCTGCAAAATCAACAATGTCATCAAGACGTGAAGGAAACCAATGATTTACGCTGAATAATTAGTCATCAGTTTGAGCTTTGGTGTCATTCACCAGCTGTCAAGAATTTATCAGGAGCCACTCATGAAGAAGACATTCAAAAGAACAAATAATTTATCTGTTTCCCGAATGATTTCCGTAATGAACACTAAAGACATTATCACTATATTTCCAGGGATATCAGAACTAAGTCCTCATTGATTTCTGACTTCTTTAATAATCAGTTGATTAGTAAGTTATCAACACCATCTCAATACATTATCAAACTCATTAGCTGTTGGTTGACTAGTAATCATTTCCTTGTTCATCCCTCAAAATTTAACTCCTCAGTAATGCTTGTAAAATATTACAAAGTGGTAAAGATCATTTTATTCTCTGCTCACCTGCTGGCTCTCAAAGGTCCAGGTGCTGTCGGGTAAAGACGCATCCAGGACACTGATCACCTCCTTAAAGTCACTGGTGCTGCTGGGTTTGATGAGAGTGAAATCACTGTACTCTGACATGGGAGACATGCAGGACCTGAACGACTGACTCTGAGACAACATGTCTCCTCCCAGGACCTCCACGTACTTTATGGGTCCATCGGTGTTGAGCTGAAGCTGCAGGTTTCTGTTGGGGTTCTTGTAATCATCACAGTCGCTCCGTCTCACGCAGCAACTACCGCTGCTCCTGCTGTTCCTCACGCATTTCACCGCTAAGATGACAAACGTCACCAGAGACAGCACGGACACCGAGGCCAGAGAGACAATCAGATAAAGGGTGATTCTCCCAGTTTTCTTGCTGGGCTCGGACACTTTCTGTCGGAGGTCTAAGATGGGCTCGTGGAGGCCGTCCTCCAGCAGGATGGACACTGTGACGGTGGCAGACTGGACCGGTTCTCCGTCGTCTTTCACCTCTAGAAGCAGCCTCTGAGAGGAGTCGTCCTGCTCGGACACAGCGCGTTTAGTCCTCACCTCCCCTGTGTACAGATTGACCGTGAACAGAGAGGCGTCTGTGGCCTCCGCCAGTCTGTAGGAGATCCAGGCGTTATGGCCCGAGTCGGCGTCCACAGCCGTCACCTTGGTAACCAGGTGACCCGCTTTGGCGGTGCGGGGCATCCTCTGATGAGAGAGGGAGCCCTGGGCAGCGGAGGAGGGGTAAATGACGGAGGGGGCATTGTCGTTCTGGTCCAGGATAAAAACATGGACGGTGGCGTTGCTGCTGAGAGACGGAGAGCCCTGGTCCTTTGCCTGAACCTGAATGTGAAACACCTTCACTTTCTCGTAGTCAAACGAGTGCATGCTGTAGATGCTGCCGTTATCTGAGTTCATGTAAACGTAAGACGAGACAGAAACGTCCTGCACTTTGGAGTCCAGAATGGAGTAGGAGATTTTGGCGTTTTCTCCAGAATCCAGGTCAGATGCTGATACTGAGTACAGTATAGATCCTGGTACCCCATTCTCTTTTAAATAGACACTGTAGGAGGGCTGAGTGAAGACAGGAGGGTTGTCATTCACATCAGTGATGCTGACAGGAATGATTTTCTTACTGGACAGAGGAGGAGAGCCTGAATCAGTGGCTGTTATCTCAATATTATACTCGGAGAATCTCTCTCTGTCTAACGGACCGCTGGTAACCAGTTCATAATTATTAGAGAATGATGGTTTCAGTTTAAAAGGAAAACGTTTGGGGAGCTTTAAAGCCACTTTCCCGTTATCACCAGAGTCCGCGTCTCTCGCACTGATTAACGCCACTACTGTGTTACTCGCTGCGTCCTCGCGCACCGAACTGGGTTTCGAAGTTATCACAATTTCTGGAGCGTTATCATTTACGTCTTCTATGTCCAACTGTACACGACAGTGACCCTCCATTTCAGGAGCGCCTTTGTCTTTAGCTGTTATATCGATGAGGTATGATATTGAACTCTCATAATCTAACGGTCCTTTCAAAACGATTTCTCCTGTCATTTCGTTGATTTCAAATGTTGATAAAACATAATCCGGAGTACGCGATCCGAAAGAATATTTGATTTCACCATTTGGACCTTCGTCGGCATCTGTTGCTGTAAGATTTACTACAAATGTTCCTTTGGGGCTGTCCTCCTTTAGAGATATTTTGTATTCATTTTCGCTGAATACAGGAAAATTGTCATTAATATCAACTACAGTAATTATAATTTGACAGGTTCCGGATGTGACAGGGTTTCCACCGTCCAGTGCCGTAAACAGCAGCTGATGATGACCGTTCTTTTCCCGGTCTAACGTCTTCTCTAACACTAATTCCGGTACTGTTTTACCATTTTTTGTGTCTTTGAATTTGAGAGAAAAATATTCGTTTTTGCTCAATGAATACGTCTTAATAGAATTGCTTCCAACATCAGGGTCCTCCGCGCTCTCCAGAGGAAAACGTTTCCCGAGCGCAACATATTCTGGTATTCTAAGATTAATCTCCTCTGTAACAAAATGAGGAGAGTTGTCGTTCGTGTCTCTTATTTCCACTTCAATTCGATGAGACTGCAGAGGATTTTCAACAACTACCTGCAAAGGCAGAACACAGCTGGCGCTTTGTCCGCATAAAGCCTCTCTGTCTATTCTGTCATTCACCACCAGCTCGCCCTTCCCCGCATTCACGCTGAAATACTGCTTACCAGCCTCAGAGGCGACCCGCAATTTGCGAACGAGAATGTCTGATAGTCCCAAACCCAGATCTTTGGCTAGATTTCCTACCACAGATCCTTGACTGAGCTCTTCTGGGATGCTGTAACGAGTCTGTCCGTCTATTGTAGTCCACAAGAGAAAGAAATGATGCCACCAGAGCGCCTGCCATCTCCAGTCTCTGTATCCCGTTCTCTTTGTCATCCCCGGTCCGCTATAGAACATTAATTCCGGTCGAGATCTTCTTTACCATGACCACTAAATGCATGAGAGTTTGAAATATCCGTAAAGCTAAAATTAAATCGGTTTTTACTTGCCTTTAAATTAAAACGAAGAATTCCCACATCCTAAAAAATGAGAACTCATCAACATCTCATCGAGCTCCGCGCGTTCAGAGCGCTCAGACTGCATGGGGGCAGGGACTAGATTGCTTTGTACAGGTCGGTATGCTATTGGTGCATAACCACTCTTTCTACCATCCAATGAGAGAGAAACTGAACGACACTGTTAAAGGAACAGGATGTGTTCTGCATGTGTGTAAGCCTTCACCAGACACACAATGGAACTCACGGATAACTACAAAACCTTAAATGTTTTCCACCATAAAGGATCACTGAAAACCAATTTACAGAGAGTACTTGAAATAAAATGACATAATGGAATTAATTTCATCCCACAAAAATAAAGAAATAAATAAGGAACTCATACGATTCATAACAAGCAAGAAACAAACTTTTGTAGTCAATATCATTTTGCAAAATAATAATAAATAGAGAAATAAATGAGTACTGGCACAGAACTACGTGATCTGATGCTGAACGAATACATTGCACTAATTAATGCATTTAGATAGATAGATAGATAGATAGATAGATAGATAGATAGATAGATAGATAGATAGATAGATAGATAGATAGATAGATAGATAGATAGATAGATAGATAGATAGAAAGATAGATAGAAAGAAAGAAAGACAGAAAGAAAGAAAGAAAGAAAGAAAGAAAGCTGCATGTATTTGCTGTTTCTCACATAGAGTCGCTATCCACTTTCGTGGTGCTGAAATTTTGACATTTGTGACATGTCTTGGAATGTTTACTATCTGTGGTTAAAGAATCACAATTTAATGCATGACTGTCATTCTCTGCTCACCTGCTGGCTCTCAAAGGTCCAGGTGCTGTCGGGTAAAGACGCATCCAGGACACTGATCACCTCCTTAAAGTCACTGGTGCTGCTGGGTTTGATGAGAGTGAAATCACTGTACTCTGACATGGGAGACATGCAGGACCTGAACGACTGACTCTGAGACAACATGTCTCCTCCCAGGACCTCCACGTACTTTATGGGTCCATCGGTGTTGAGCTGAAGCTGCAGGTTTCTGTTGGGGTTCTTGTAATCATCACAGTCGCTCCGTCTCACGCAGCAACTACCGCTGCTCCTGCTGTTCCTCACGCATTTCACCGCTAAGATGACAAACGTCACCAGAGACAGCACGGACACCGAGGCCAGAGAGACAATCAGATAAAGGGTGATTCTCCCAGTTTTCTTGCTGGGCTCGGACACTTTCTGTCGGAGGTCTAAGATGGGCTCGTGGAGGCCGTCCTCCAGCAGGATGGACACCGTGACGGTGGCAGACTGGACCGGTTCTCCATCGTCTTTCACCTCTAGAAGCAGCCTCTGAGAGGAGTCGTCCTGCTCGGACACAGCGCGTTTAGTCCTCACCTCCCCTGTGTACAGATTGACCGTGAACAGAGAGGCGTCTGTGGCCTCCGCCAGTCTGTAGGAGATCCAGGCGTTATGGCCCGAGTCGGCGTCCACAGCCGTCACCTTGGTAACCAGGTGACCCGCTTTGGCGGTGCGGGGCATCCTCTGATGAGAGAGGGAGCCCTGGGCAGCGGAGGAGGGGTAAATGACGGAGGGGGCATTGTCGTTCTGGTCCAGGATAAAAACATGGACGGTGGCGTTGCTGCTGAGAGACGGAGAGCCCTGGTCCTTTGCCTGAACCTGAATGTGAAACACCTTCACTTTCTCGTAGTCAAACGAGTGCATGCTGTAGATGCTGCCGTTATCTGAGTTCATGTAAACGTAAGACGAGACAGAAACGTCCTGCACTTTGGAGTCCAGAATGGAGTAGGAGATTTTGGCGTTTTCTCCAGAATCCAGGTCAGATGCTGATACTGAGTACAGTATAGATCCTGGTACCCCATTCTCTTTTAAATAGACATTGTAGGAGGGCTGAGTGAAGACAGGAGGGTTGTCATTCACATCAGTGATGCTGACAGGAATGATTTTCTTACTGGACAGAGGAGGAGAGCCTGAATCAGTGGCTGTTATCTCAATATTATACTCGGATATTTTCTCTCGATCTAAAACACCGCTGGTAACCAGTGCGTAATTATGTGAAAACGATGGTTTGAGGGTAAATGGAATTTTTTTTGGGAGCTGTAATGAGATCTTCCCGTTTACACCGGAGTCCAGGTCGCGAGCACTAATTAAAGCGACCACGGTTCCATTCGGAGAGTCTTCGCGCACTGGTTTTGGATGAGACGTGAGGATTATATCCGGCGCGTTGTCGTTAATGTCAATAACTTCAACATGAACAGTACAATGCCCCTCCATTCTCGGGCTGCCTTTGTCCTTTGCACTTATGTCTAGTTCATAATTTGCAGTTGATTCGAAATCTAATTTACCTTTAAGAAATATTGTCCCTGATATATGATCTACATTGAAAACAGTACGGACACTGTCTGGAGTATGAGCTCCAAATGAATATTCTATCTCCCCGTTTGGACCGTCGTCCATGTCTGTCGCTTTCGTTTGCACAATCAACGCTCCTTCTGCGGCATTTTCACTAATAGATACATTATATAACATTTTCTCAAAAGCTGGTACGTTATCGTTGTTGTCAAGAACTTTAATAGATAGCTGAGCCGTCCCTGATCTCCCAGGGTTTCCTCCATCTAGAGCTGTCAGCAAAAGCTTATGGACAGACGTCTTTTCTCTGTCCAAACCTTTCGCTAAAATTAATTCCGGGACTTTTCGTCCTCCGGCAACATCTTTAACTCTAATATTAAAACATTCATCTTTACTGAGAGAGTATGACTTCAGTGAATTACTGCCAACGTCTAGGTCTATAGCGCTCTCTAATGGAAATCGTACCCCTAAAGCTGTCGATTCCGCAACCTCCAATGCGATATCAGCTGATGGAAATCTAGGTGCATTGTCGTTAATATCTTGTATTTCTACCTCCACGCGAAAAAGTTGCAACGGGTCTTCTATAACAACCTGCAGCGGTAGAATACAGCTGACGCTTTGTCCGCATAAAGCCTCTCTGTCTATTCTGTCATTCACCAGAAGCTCGCCCTTCGCAGCATTCACGCTGAAATACTGCTTACCAGCCTCAGCCGCGACAAACAGCTTACGGTCAAAAATCTCAGACAGCCCTAAACCCAAATCTTTGGCGAGATTTCCTACCACAGAACCCTGTTTTAGCTCCTCCGGGATGCTGTAACGAGTCTGTCCGTCTATTGTAGTCCACAAGAGAAAGAAATGATGCCACCAAAGAGCAACCCATCCCCAGTTTCCGTATCCCGTTCTCTTTGTCATCCTTTTTCCGCTATAGCACAATAATTCCAGTACACACATTGAATGGAATAATGCTGCAATCCCACATCATAGGTGTAAATCCACTCGATTTTTTCCCAAATTCGTTGAACATGACCGCAAGCTAAAATATAAAATGTTCATGTTCTAGAATAAGAGCAGTGTCTCCCTTCTCGGTCTTTGTATTCTTCGCGTTACAGCACGGGGGCTGAAAAGGGGCAGGGAAAAGATTGCTTTGTACAGCTCTTAATCTTATTGGTGCACATCATATACAACGACCAACCAATGAGGGAGAAACTGATCGACACTCTTAAAGTCACAGCAGCTATTTTCTTCAGTCCTTTTCACTCACTTTAACCAGAGAGGATCATATCAAAATGTATGGAAAATTGAAAAAATAAATTCACCATACTGCTAAAATTATTTTCTAAGGAGCAAAAACGAAAGAACAAATAAAAAAGAAGCATTGGAAATATACCAGTTACAACTAAAAATTCACAATCTCAATACTGGATCGTAGCCCCTCATGCACTGCTTTAAGAGTGGCTGTTCACCTTTCTTGTGCTGGAACATTCAAAAAATATTTATGTAAATGTGAACACACTTACACATTTTTTGACAGGTGTCTCGAACATAAATATTTATTCTCTGCTCACCTGCTGGCTCTCAAAGGTCCAGGTGCTGTCGGGTAAAGACGCATCCAGGACACTGATCACCTCCTTAAAGTCACTGGTGCTGCTGGGTTTGATGAGAGTGAAATCACTGTACTCTGACGTGGGAGACATGCAGGACCTGAACGACTGACTCTGAGACAACATGTCTCCTCCCAGGACCTCCACGTACTTTATGGGTCCATCGGTGTTGAGCTGAAGCTGCAGGTTTCTGTTGGGGTTCTTGTAATCATCACAGTCGCTCCGTCTCACGCAGCAACTACCGCTGCTCCTGCTGTTCCTCACGCATTTCACCGCTAAGATGACAAACGTCACCAGAGACAGCACGGACACCGAGGCCAGAGAGACAATCAGATAAAGGGTGATTCTCCCAGTTTTCTTGCTGGGCTCGGACACTTTCTGTCGGAGGTCTAAGATGGGCTCGTGGAGGCCGTCCTCCAGCAGGATGGACACCGTGACGGTGGCAGACTGGACCGGTTCTCCGTCGTCTTTCACCTCTAGAAGCAGCCTCTGAGAGGAGTCGTCCTGCTCGGACACAGCGCGTTTAGTCCTCACCTCCCCTGTGTACAGATTGACCGTGAACAGAGAGGCGTCTGTGGCCTCCGCCAGTCTGTAGGAGATCCAGGCGTTATGGCCCGAGTCGGCGTCCACAGCCGTCACCTTGGTAACCAGGTGACCCGCTTTGGCGGTGCGGGGCATCCTCTGATGAGAGAGGGAGCCCTGGGCAGCGGAGGAGGGGTAAATGACGGAGGGGGCATTGTCGTTCTGGTCCAGGATAAAAACATGGACGGTGGCGTTGCTGCTGAGAGACGGAGAGCCCTGGTCCTTTGCCTGAACCTGAATGTGAAACACCTTCACTTTCTCGTAGTCAAACGAGTGCATGCTGTAGATGCTGCCGTTATCTGAGTTCATGTAAACGTAAGACGAGACAGAAACGTCCTGCACTTTGGAGTCCAGAATGGAGTAGCAGATTTTGGCGTTTTCTCCTAAATCCGGATCAGCTGCTGACACTGAGCATAAAATATTTCCGGGAACATGGTTCTCTTTGATATAAATGTTATATGAAGGCTGAGAGAAAACTGGTGGATTATCGTTTGCATCTAACAATTCAACAAATATTACTCGGTCACTGGATAACGGAGGTTTTCCAGAATCCATAGCACTAATCTTGACACTATACTGATCATTTTGTTCACGGTCCAGTGGCCCACTCGTCACTAAAGAATAATGGTTAGAAACGGATGGTTTTAACTTGAACGGGGATTGGGAAGACACGCTCAACGTGACCATTCCATTATCACCTGAATCCGGGTCTTTCGCGCTTATTAGCGCAATAACTGTTCCTACGGCTGCATTTTCAGGAACGGGTGTCATTAAAGACGTAACAATTATTTCGGGAATATTGTCGTTAATGTCAACTACTTTAATTTCAACGCCACAATGTCCATCCATCTCGGGATTACCTTTGTCTTTAGCAGTTATGTCGAATCTGTGTAAGGAGTTTGTTTCATGGTCTAAAAGTCCTTTAACGATAATAGCTCCAGTGGATGGGTTAATGTCAAATAATGATAAAATCAGATCTATTGTTTGCTCTGCAAAAGAATATTCAATTTCACCGTTTAATCCTTCATCTGCATCTGTAGCTTTAATTTGTAGTATTTCCGTTCCAGCTGTAGCTTTTTCACTGATATTAGCCTCATATACTTGTCTTTCACACTGTGGCGCATTATCATTGTTGTCAAGTACAATTACAGTTATTTCAGAAGTCCCTGATCGCACCGGATCTCCACCATCTACCGCAGTGAGGATGAGCCTGTGTACAGGCAGCTTTTCTCGATCTAGCGGTTTTTCTAGGACCAGTTCGGGGATTTTTCTTCCGTCTTTGTGTGTTTTCACCGTCAATTTGAAATTGTCATTTTTACTTATGAGGTAAGAACGTACAGAATTGGGGCCGACATCAGGATCCTTTGCACTTTCTAACGGAAATCTTGCGCCTGGATTTACTAACTCCGCAATTTTGACTACTTTCTCTTTAGTAAGAAAACTAGGCGGATTGTCGTTTGTATCCAGAATTTCAATTTCGACTCTATGCAGCTGTAGAGGGTTATCTATAACCAATTCCAAAGGCAGCAGACATGACGCTCTTTGTTCACACAGTTCCTCTCTATCTATTCTATCAGTCACCACCAGCTCTCCCTTCCTCAAGTCCACGCTAAAATATTGCTTACCAGCCTCCGAAGTTATCCGTAATTTACGACGATATAAGTCCGGAACAACCAGACCCAAATCTTTGGCTAGGTTTCCTACCACAGAGCCCTGTTTCAGTTCCTCTGGGATGCTGTAGCGAGTCTGTCCTTCTATTGTACTCCACAAGAAAACGCAATGATGCCACCACAGAATCACCTGCCATGCAGGCATTTTGTTCCACATTATTCCTCGTTCCTTGAATCCCTTTTCTTTCCACTCCAATTCCAGATTCTTAAATGAATGAATGTAAAAATCTAAAATCCAACGTAGATGTGTCATCCGACATTAAAGTGATATTCATGCTTTGCGTCTGCATGTGCATCTCCCTCCTCCTGTACAGGACATTGCGCTGGTTATGAAGCGGGAGCTTCTCAGAGGGAGACAGAGTAGATCTCTTTGTACAACACTCGATTTCATTGGTGGACAGAATAAAGCCAGTGCACCAACCGTAGGACCAGAAAAAATCTACAGAACAGTGACGTAAGAACGTGTTCCATGGGGGATGAAATATCATCTGATACATATTTATCTCACATTAAATCCAATTTTATTAAATTATGCATTTTTGTATTTATAATATTTAGAAATACAACAACAACAAGAACAATACTCCTACTACTCCTAACACTACTCCTTATAATAATAATAATAATAATAATAATAATAATAATAATAATAATAATAATAATAATAATAATAATAATAATGTCAAATACAAATATTTTGAATTATTTTATCCTTCCGTCTTCTAAATAACTGGATGACCGATTCTTATATGATCACTTAAACAATCCCTTGGTCTATCAATGATTTTTCTGTCTGCCTGCATGCATGCACCTGCCTTTGTGGCTGACAAGGCTCGTCGTTGCCTTCCTGTGGCCAGAGAAAGCCAATGCAGCCTCTGCAGACGTCATGACGCCCGCACAGTCACAGAAAAAATAATAACGTCAGCAGCCGACGTAAAATACCCGTATGGAGGTTTGTAGAGCAAACGAAATGGGAGGGGGAGCGCAGATGGTGTGGGAAAGGCTTTAACTCTTTAACTCCGATGATGCCTCTCTCTCTCTCTCTCTCTCCTTTATATTACAATATTAATACAATATTACTTAGCATTTTATAGATGAGTGCTCATGCATCCTAATTAAGGAATAATCTCTATATTAATAGTCAGTCAGTCAGTCATTATCTTAAACCGCTGAATCCGCTGACGCGGGTCGCGGGGGATCTATATTAATAGTAAATCTCAAATTTAATTTCATTCTAATTGTTAAAATGAACGATTTCAGTATATCAAAATTAATAATAAAAAATAAAAGACGAGTAAAGCAATAAATAGGTAACAGCCGTGTGCTGTAAATAAAAACGGACGACAGAGGGAGATGTGGAGAGGCAGCGGGACAGAGACAGAGGGAGGGGGCCCGGAGCTGCTTTCAGCACCTACAGAGCGGACAGCGCCACACAGTCGGCCGGCTGCCGCTGCTTCGTGGTGCCGGAGCAGCAGCCGGAAAGGACCGACCACCGCAGGCAGACAGGAAGAACAGCCCTCTGCCTCCTCACCACTGAACACAAAGAGTGTGGAGGACGAGCAGTAGGAGATCTACTCGAGACGCAACTAATTCATTTTTACTGCAGAAACACAAGCATGATAGACTCTATATTATTGTCATTTAAATACAATTTGAATTTGCCTGGGTTAAGTTTGGATTAAAATATGCCAATATTGCTTTTTCATTAATTTTGTTTCAGTGTAATTTTGTTATTTGACCAGTTATTTCCATGACTTCCTGGCTTCATGACTAGGCACGGTAAAATCTGGTGTAAACAATCAGAATTATAAAACAGGCATTTTATTCACACGTTAAATTTCCTGTTAACGCATGTGGTCACTGTGAGGAACTGAACTAAACGATACAAAGTGCCTTACATTCATACACTCCTATGCTCAGTTAAAATTATGCTGGCTGGAGGGAATCCTGATACACAGACCAGAGGTTACCTGTTTAATGCAGGGAAAACACACACAGAATCCACCAAAAAGAATACCATCCTACGCAGTGTGTTCAAACATGTTATGAAGGGACGGTGTTATCATTTCATACAGTCATTAATCAGTGTTGAAAATATCCACACAATGAATCGAAACTTTTATTTCGAAGCATGGTCTGTGATAAACTGTCAAAACAAATAATCATAAATGCACTTATGATAAATATGTGGTTTGACATTGTGTATTCTAATGAAGCTCATTATTAAAATGGCTTTTTTTTGCTTTTATGAGTGCTTGCCTGTATGTGTGCGCGCGCACACACACACACACACACACACACACACACACACACACACACACACACACACACACACACACACACACACACTTTGTAGGTGATTGGGTCAAGTCACAGTCCAAACTTGAAAGTTACCATTATCAGTTCTTCTTGAATTTGGTAGAACCATGGTAGAAGATGAAAGATGTTTTAAAGAAGTCCATCCTGGACTTATTTTAAACTTATTTTAGAGAGGGATAAAGGAAACAATGCTCAGCACCATAGACTATATCATCAAACATAGCCATAAGTTTAATCCTCCTGGCAAGTCCAGGAGGATTACCCAATAGAACATAGAATATCTTCTCTTGAATGAGTATTTGCTGATCATTAAATTACCTTTCATATGGTTTATATTGTTTACTTACATTACTTTACTTATATTTATACTTCCAACTTGTTGCCTACACTGTGTTTATTCTTTTGTCTGATGACCTAGAGGTCTTTGCTTTATGATGGACCCTATGTAAGGATAATAGCGGCCCAGAACACCAAAATAAAAGTTACAAACCGATATAGAATGTATTTACTGCAAATGAATCTGGTCATAACCACACAAGTCAAAGTGAGAGAACAGTAAGTAATAGTAAGTGGAACAAACCGGACAGGTAAAACCCATCCTACTGTTTTAAGTGACTCACGCTGTTTCACCATTAGTGTCATGTTGAATGAACTAACATTGGTGAAGGTTGTTTTATGAGCTACACAAACAAATACATGAAGCTGTTTGACTCAGTGACTAAGTGTCATATACTAAGTGTCATATTAAATACTTAATGTTCGAAGATGTCACTGTTATGTTTATGTTTGATCTATGGCTGCAGTGATCAGTGTGTTGTAGAGTCATCAGTTAATCAGTAATAAGTTGTGTGATTTAGAATAAAACTATTTCTTACCTTATTTTGCAAGTCAGGATTTACCAGGAAACAAGGAGGAAACAGGATCGGTGCCAGGCCATGAGAGGAACACATGGAAGACAAAAATAAGAGAGAAGGAATATTGGTCAGACTGGTGGACAATACAGACGTTCTGGCTTTGGCTAATAAAGAAATTTTTAATACTTACCGTGTGGCTCACAAAAAACTAATAATTGACTTTGATGGGACAATGTTATGTTGTTTGATCAGCCATCAACACTATAAACTATACAAATTCTTGTGGCTAATTGTATACTCCAAAGCAAACAAATAGAAAACGACAATTTTAATTAATGAAAGAATATCCCACAGAGCCTTAAGTGTCAAACACATTTAAATAACCACATTGTCATGTGAGTGTGTTTGTTTGTGTATTAGATTGTGTGTGTGTGTGTGTGTGTGTGTGTGTGTGTGTGTGTGTGTGTGTGTGTGCTTGTGTGTGTGTGTGTGTGTGTGTGTGTGTGTGCGTGTGTGTGTGAGAGAGAGAGAGACAGAGGGAGAGTGGGACATTAGGGGACCTTTTCTTTTGCATCACTGCTCATTGTTCCCTGTCAGAACTACAAAACGTGATGAAAACAATAAAAATAAGGTTGGGGGATAGAGAAGAAAAATTAACATTACAGTCAACATTCACAGGTATTTACTCAGTAATGTAGGACATATCTGATTATGCTCTATGGGGGGAATGGTGCTGTATAAACACTCCATCTTCCTCTGATTCCACTAACGTATAAATCCCAAACAAAATACTGCTGAACAAAACCACTACCCTCATTACAACAGCAGGGGGCCTCAAGGCGATGCCCCGATACAAATTCATGCTTTATTAATTGGATTCTTCACTCTGTGCTCATGCCTTTGTCACAGCTGTTGTGTGTATGACTGTTTTTGTGAGCTGAAATTTAGCATCCTGGGACAAAGCACAGCAGCAGGGCTTAATTGATAAAATGCAGGGGAAGGTACTTTAGTTGTTTGCACATGTAGCGATTTTAGGAATTCTATGAGGTGTGAGAATGGGTCCAAAATACAAATCTATCCAAAGCAAATTTAAAGACATGAAGAAAAATAATAAATAAAGAGATTAAAACATTCACAGTGAAGCTGTTGCCCTTTTCATATAACTGAGACAGATAATTGAATAAGAAAATATTTTACATTTACATGGACACTGGTTTACTGAAACAAGAGGTCAAAAAACAAAACAGCATGTACTAATACAATGCGTTAAAAGCAACCATGATTCCCCCCACATCCTTCTTCATCATCAGCCACCCCAGATCTGAGGACGGTGTATCTGCTGGTCAAAAACAGGGGTGTCTCTACTCAACCAGTACCACCCTATACACAAAGCCATCACAGCTCATTGGCTACATCTGCTGCTGAACCCCCACGGCTCAATGAAAAATGGAATAGCCCTGCCCGTGAGTCAGCTTGTTGCTATGGTAACACATCCACCGTGTTTGCTTGCATCCCACCCTTGTATCATGTGAGCTGGCAATGAAGACAGAAACAGCAGGGAGGATACTGGAGAAGACAAATAATGATGCTCAGACATGATGATTGATGATGATTATCAGGATCAATCATCAGAATTATAATGTTGTTATTCAAAGTGCAGGTTTAAGGACTGTTGGTTAACAAAAACTCTCCAGATAAACAAATGAAATTTGACACAAGTCCGATCTTTCAACTTAAGGTGACATACAAGGGGATAGAGTAGCACCATGTAACATACAATGACTTTTTATAGACTGAACCAAATGTCTGACACTGAGCCATGTCCTTCTCTCTTTTTCTTCATCTCCTTCTCTCTGCGGCAGAATGCTGCAGCTGGGGAGGGGGGAGGGATGCAGCGGAGGGAAAAAGGAAGAGCTCTGTAAAGTAGCAAGACTCCTGAACACTGGCCATCTAGTTTCAGCTGAAATCTGGCACAGTAGTTATCCATAGCAATGGACCTGTGTAAATATTAAATTAAATTGATCAGTAAGTGATTCCATGATAATTACATTAAAATTATATTATGTTGCTTCAGAAATGAAGACTTTGGTCATTTTGTCACATCAACAGTAAAGAACAGTGAGTTGAGAATAAAATACAGATGCAATCAATTCCTGAAATGACGTCAAATTTGAGGAATCTGACAGGATTCTACATCATTCTATCTAATAGCTCGTGTGGCTGGTACAGAAACACAACACTTACATCTCCACAAAACTAACACAAATGCAAAGACAACACTTTTGGTATGCTCTCCAGCAAACACCAGTTATACTGTACGTATGTTTATCATCTCTACATTTGTCCAAATAACATAGTAATATTACAGGCTGCAGGTTCTCTGGCATCACATTTTATAATGTCGTCTGAAGTGCATTTTCTCAACCCCTTTGAACAAAGAAAAGAAAAAAATCAGAGGAGTAGAACCGCTCTATGTCCATGACACCTGAACAGTGCACCCAGTTCCCTCTCATTTAAATGCACCCTGCTGTATAAAACAACAACAACAACAACAACAACAACAACTACAACAGTCTAAGAGGGACAGGTGGAAGATGGAGAAAGAAAATTATGATATGAAGTTATTTACACATTGTTTTTTTTTTATGCTCGGTGTCCTAAAATGTCTGTTCTGATCCCACATATGTGGAATAGCTCACTAACAAAATGAGGAGTTACAAACATTAACCACATCCTGACATACACACTGTGCACAGTGTGTTGACAAGCCCATCGGCACACACATGGACACACAGCTGCTCACCAGACAGCTCGGCTATGAAGGTGGGACACTTAGTGTGGGTGTGGGTCTGTGGGAACCGGGAGCTTCTGCATGTGGTTATAGTTTTGTGGTCAGTTGCAAAATTAGCAAGCTGATGATTTTTTGTTTTTTTCTTGACATTCAAAGTAATTAATGACTGCTCCAAGGTAAGGGTCTCAAGCAGGAAAAAGACAAAATACCAACAAACACAATGGGTAGGGAATATAAAAGAGGTGGAATCGTTTAGTTGCATGCAAAGGTGTTTTTTTTTTTTTTTTTAGCTCTGACTCCTACGGAGAGACTATCCAGAAGAATTTATGACACACTATAAAAACCTGCAAAACTTTGAAGCATGACAAAACAAAACACCAGGATTTAAAAACTGCTAAACAGATAAAGCCCACACAGATGTGTTATGATGATTGACTGCTAACACTCAATATTACAATTAATAATCGACCTTGTAGTTTCTATTTTCAGATGCAAACACGCCAAACACTGTCAGGATTTGTGCTTTTTATAGACTTACACCAACGTAAAACAGACCAGGCACAATCATTGATCTAAAGCTTCCTGTCATGTAGTAACTTAAGCAATGACATCTTTATACTAAGCTGAATATATTCTGTTAAAGCCATGATAGTTTCCCTGAGTTGAAATGACAACAGTTATTAAAGTACGTTAATTTTCCTCACACACAAATCACTTTACAAACAGCACAAAGCTTTGATATTCGGAATTTAACACAAACCCTCACAGTTACTTTTACAGCTTATGTGAATTGACGTAACTGTCTCACAGAATTTGTTGACAACTACATTTTAATCAGGTTTGTAACATATTTTGCTTGTTATTGAATGTTTCCTCTCAAACACCTTCATCCTCTGTCCTGATTTCCTCATGCCCTCAATATCCTTTGTATACCCGATGCAGATCTCTCCCTGTGTGTGTTTGTCTCTCTCTCTCTCTCACACACACACACACAGCCACACATACACACACATTCACTTAATTTATACCGTCATCCATTCCCTTCATTCATTATCATATCTCATCAACCCTTTATGACACAACTGTTTCTCTAACAGAACTTCCCTGAACCCCTAATTTCAGCAGACAAAGAGGGCTGCACATCAAAATGGCTGCCCTGCATCTCTGACGAGAAAGCTGCACAGGGATGGTGGAGTGTGTGCCGCTTTACCACGTGCTTCCTCCCCTCCCCCACTGTCTCTCCTCTTCTTCCCATCACTCTCTCTGCTGCCTCGTTCCAAATCTCCACAGCAGCAGCAGTAGCAGAGACTGTTCTCCCTTCCATTCTACTGAATTTTAATCATCTTTCTAAATCTGACTGTTTAATTTTATTTGTTGGTTTGGATCCCATTCCTTCTTTATGGGTTTCATATGTCTGTCATTGCTGCTTTTTGCTGCACACACAATTTCCTCAGTGTGTGAATGACTATGTTTATGGCTGCAGTGTATTATGAAGGGAATTAGGTCACAGAAAAAATAGTGCAGTACAGGACTGTGTGTCTCTATAAGACACCGATCAGTTGCAGTGTTTTAGCATGGGTATAAGCTAAAACATGTCTCACTTTGCAGCTCCTGGATGTAAAAATAACTGAACACAATGTTAATGCTTTCTGCACATAATTTCATATTTCAATGAAATATATTCTATAAATTACCAACTCTACAATAAACGAATCAATCAATGAGAACGTCAAAAGA
This sequence comes from Antennarius maculatus, assembly GCA_013358685.1. NCBI lineage: Eukaryota > Metazoa > Chordata > Actinopteri > Lophiiformes > Antennariidae > Antennarius > Antennarius maculatus. The sequence continues at coordinate 13,873,549 of CM023614.1, read as the reverse complement.
AATGGGGACAGCAAATTTAAAATAAGCCATTATCTCAAGGAAGTGTATCTTTAAAAAAAACAGCTGTTTGACAACTCATACAACCACATATGAAGAAAACACATGAAAATAGTGGAAAGTCACCAGCTGCATTTGGAAGTGAGCAGAAGCCTTGTGGAAGAGGAATATGTGTGTTTGAAATCAAAGTGAAATGTGAAAAGAATAGAATCAGTTTGAAATAAAATTCCATGTTGTATATTGTATGGTCTAAATAATTTAATGGAGGATACTGAAGGGGAGGAAAGGGAACAAAATGAAAGTACCATACCAGAAATAATAAATAATGAGTCAGGATTGGTTTGTTATGTTAAAAAAGTCTGAAAAAGATAGAAGAAAGTGTTTTAAAGATGCAAAGAAGACACTGTCTCACCTCTGTGAGCATGTTTTCTGACTCAGGTTTAAGTCTTGGCATTGTCCTGTCAACACTGAGAGTGTTCTGGGTGAAGGGCCGCGAGCATTTTATATCACTCTGTCTGGAGTTAGCAGTTCCATACGCATCATAACTGAGTGTCTGCTTCAATGTACCAGTCCCTCCAATGTCTGCATACAGGGGCGGATAATATGGAATGACAGGAAGATTCCCTTTTGATTTGTAAAACATACGCTCGTTTCTCCACCTGTAGATTTTCACCGAGATAATCACCACCAAAGACGTGATGAAGAGGAAGGAAACTACAGCCAAAGCCAACACCAAGTAAAAAGTCAGGTTGTCATTGTACTCCTTGTCGTGTGGAAAGTCAGTGAACTCCGACAGCACTTCAGGGAAGCTGTCCGCCACCACCACGTTAACAATGACTGTAGCTGAACGAGAGGGCTGTCCGTTGTCCTCCACTATAACAGTCAGTCTTTGTTTCACAGCATCTTTATCAGACACTTGGCGGATGCTTTTGATTTCTCCATTCTGTGAGCCCACTTCAAACAGCGCCCTGTCTGTGGCTTTCTGCAGTTTATAGGACAGCCAGGCATTCTGTCCAGAGTCCACATCAACAGCCACCACTTTGGTCACCAGATAGCCCACATCTGCTGAACGAGGCACCATTTCAGCCACCAGAGAGCCTCCAGTCTGGACTGGGTACAGAACCTGAGGGGGGTTGTCGTTCTGGTCCTGGATCACTATTTTCACACTCACGTTACTACTGAGTGGAGGGGAGCCTCCATCCTGCGCTCTGACGCGAATATTAAACTCTTTTGTCTGCTCGTAGTCAAAAGAACGCACAGCAAGAATCTCCCCACTATTTGCATTCACTGAGAAATAATCTGAGGCTGACATCCCATTCATTTGGTTGTGTTCAAGAAAATAGGAAATGCGTGCATTGTTCCCGGAATCTTTATCAGTGGCTTTGACAGAAAGAACTGACATCCCAGGTGAATTGTTTTCAGACATGAACGCGGTCAAAAGCGGTTGAGTGAACATTGGAGCGTGGTCGTTTACGTCTGATATTTTCAAATTAATGGTCTTGTTGTTAGAATAAGGAGGGGAGCCTTCGTCCATTGCCGTTATTGTTATGTTATATTCCTGCTCTGTTTCGCGGTCCAGAACGTCATCGGTCACCATCGTGTAAAAATTAGTTGACGATGATTTGATTTTGAAAGGTAAATGAGGGCTAATAAAACACTTCACCTGGCCGTTTTTACCTGAGTCCAGATCTTTGATGTTGAGCATTGCTACAACAGTATCTGGAGCCGAGTCCTCTGGTATGGGATTTGAAAGAGAAATTATACTTATAACGGGAACGTTATCATTTACGTCTGTCACTTCAATTAGAACTTTACTTGTGTCTGTCAATCCTCCTTTATCTGTAGCTTCTATATCCATTTCATAACGTTTCGTTTTTTCATAATCTAACGCACCGATTACAGTCATTTCCCCGGTGTTTGGGTCCATATTAAACAAGGATGACGCACTATCGGTGTGCTGAGAGAACCAATACGACACCTCTTCGTTCGATCCTTTATCATTATCAGTGGCAGTCACTGTTAAAATAACAGTTCCCCGAGACGCGTTTTCAGGAACAGTCAGTCTGTAAACTGACTGAGTGAACACTGGTGCATTATCATTTGCATCCAAAACAACGATATTTATTTTAACAGAGCCGGATTTTTGAGGACTGCCTCCGTCAAATGCAGTCAGAGTTAATTTATGCTCCTCTTGTTTTTCTCTATCAAGTGTAGTGTGGAGAACCATCTCAGTATATTTGGTTCCGTCAGGCCGGGAAACAACATTCAATTTGAAATGATCTGTAGGGTTGAGTTTGTATGTTGAAATTGTATTTTTGGCCACATCTGGGTCTCTAGCGCTTTCAAGAGAAAAGCGAGACCCTGGAGAAGCAGATTCAGCAACCTGGAATGTGTATTCCCGTTTTGAAAAGAGCGGAGGATTATCATTAATATCTGTGATCTCAACATCAATTCGGTGCAACTCCATTGGATTTTCTAGGATAATTTGGAAATGAAGGGAGCAGGGAGACGCTTGTTTGCACAGATCCTCTCTGTCTATCCTTTTAGCCACAATCAGAGTTCCTTTTTCTGCATTCAGACCGATGTACTCACTGCCGTCTTCGGTAAAAATCCTGGCCCGGCCGGATTTCATCCGCTTTACATCCACACCTAAATCCTGATTGATATTCCCGACAACTGAACCTATCGCCATCTCCTCAGGTATAGAATAACGAACCTGTCCAAGAGCTATGTCTGCGACACAAAAGCAGACAAGAAACGGGAACAATGCGGAGGATTTTTTTTCGGCCATGACATGCAGACCTCCCGTCATGACGGCAGCCTCTCAAAACCGAATGAAAAAAAAAAGAAAAAAAAAAAGAAACAAACAAAACGAAAAAGAAATAACGTCAGAACCCGAAGAAATACTTTATCACGAAATAATTGCTGGGAACTTTGCTCCTGTCTTTGTCAGGCAACAGTTCCGATTGAAATGGAGCTCGATAACGCAATGGACCAACCCGTTCAGCAGAAAGATGACGGTGGACTTCAATCTGTAAAGGACCTTATTCTCATCACGCTAACCAACAGCGGCACTTAGAGACGAAAAAATGAAATGCAGAAATATTAGTCTGTTTAAAAGCTGACAGAAGTATACGTGTGGTAAAAATATAAACAGACGGACCAATCCACAGACAGACAGACAGACAGACAGACAGACATACAGACAGACGTACGTTTCTCTATCCATGGTCCTGAATTCAATTGTACAAATTTCTAACCTCTAGAGGAGAGTCTGGTTCATCCAGGATGCTCTTCTCACTCTGTATCCGCTGCATCGTCCCTGTAGAACTGGGATCCATTATCAACACGTTCTGACTAGCAGCTCTGCCGAACTTACAGTCACTCTTTCTGGAGTCAGTCGTCCTGCACACCTCGTAATTGTACACGTGTGGGAGAGTCCCTGTCCCCAAAGTGTCTGAGTAACGTGGTGGATAATATGGAATGACAGGGAGACTGGAGTGATACAGGATGCGAGACTGTCTCCACCTGTAGATTTTCACCGAGATAATCACCACCAAAGAAGTGATGAAGAGGAAGGAAACCACAGCCAAAGCCAACACCAAGTAAAAAGTCAGGTTGTCATTGTACTCCTTGTCGTGTGGAAAGTCAGTGAACTCCGACAGCACTTCAGGGAAGCTGTCCGCCACCACCACGTTAACAATGACTGTAGCTGAACGAGAGGGCTGTCCGTTGTCCTCCACTATAACAGTCAGTCTTTGTTTCACAGCATCTTTATCAGACACTTGGCGGATACTTCTGATTTCTCCATTCTGTGAGCCCACTTCAAACAGCGCCCTGTCTGTGGCTTTCTGCAGTTTATAGGACAGCCAGGCATTCTGTCCAGAGTCCACATCAACAGCCACCACTTTGGTCACCAGATAGCCCACATCTGCTGAACGAGGCACCATTTCAGCCACCAGAGAGCCTCCAGTCTGGACTGGGTACAGAACCTGAGGAGGGTTGTCGTTCTGGTCCTGGATCACTATTTTCACACTCACATTACTACTGAGTGGAGGGGAGCCTCCATCCTGCGCTCTGACGCGGAAGTGGAAATCTTTGATCTGCTCGTAGTCAAAAGAGCGCACTGCATGGATGACTCCACTGTCAGCACTGACGGACACATATGAGGAGACTGGCACTCCGTTAACAGAGGAGTCCTCCAGGATGTAAGAAACACGGGCATTCTGGTTCCAGTCAGCGTCTCTAGCTTTCACCGTGAATATAGACAGACCTGGTGTGTTGTTTTCTACAATGTAGGCCTCATATGAGCTCCTCTCAAAGACAGGCGCGTTATCATTGACGTCAGAGATCTGCAAGGTGAGAGTGACGCTGCTGGAGAGGGAGGGTACTCCCTCATCAGAACAGCTCACGGTGATGTTATACTCAGAGGATCTCTCTCTGTCTAAATCACTGTCTGTTACTAAAGTGTAGAAATCATTGTTTGAGGATTTCATCGCAAAAGGAATATTATCATTTATTGCGCACTGAACGTTGCCGCTTTCACCTGAGTCCGCGTCCTCAACATTTATCATTGTCACAACAGTACCAGCTTTAGAATCTTCTGATATCACGTTTGATTTTGACAAAATATGTATATCAGGTTTATTATCATTAATGTCAATGACATCGATAATCACTTTGCAAGAGTCCACTAGTCCTCCATCATCACTTGCTCGAATATTTATTTGAAACATTCGGTCCTTTTCAAAGTCTACAGTTTCCCTGAGTGTAATTTCACCATTTTGATGATTTACTTCAAACACACCTCGCGCATTATCCAATTTAGTTGAGATTGAATACGTTATTCTACCATTAGATCCTTCATCTGCGTCTGTTGCTTTCACTGTTGCGACAACTGTTCCTACTGGTGCATTTTCTTTAATTGATGCTTTATAAATGGGCTCCGTGAAAATAGGAGCATTGTCATTCGCGTCTAAAACAGTGATAAAAATCTTCATTGTTCCTGTCATCTGTGGCTCTCCGCCATCTACCGCCGTCAGCATCAAGGAAAGATGTTCATTTTTTTCTCTGTCAAGAGGTTTTGTTAAGACCATCTCCACGTTTTTCGTTCCATCCACCTGATCGTGTAATTTAACAGCAAAATTATCTGTCGGTTCAAGTCTATATGTTTGCAGTCCATTTGAGCCTACATCAGGATCCACCGCCCGATCCAGTATGAATTTAGCCCCAGTAACGGCGGACTCGCTTATTTTAAATCTGACGTCATTTTTCTCGAAGGATGGAGGGTTATCATTAACATCTGTGATCTCAATAGTAACACTGTAAAATTCCATCGGATTTTCGAGTACAATCTTAAAACGCAACGCGCAGGGCGTCGTTTGTCCGCAGAGCGCCTCTCTGTCGATCCTTTCTTTGATGAGGAGGACTCCTCTTTCGTTATTCAGCTCAATATACTCGTAGCTGTCTCGAGTAAAAATGCGAGCTTTACCAGACTTTAATCTTTTGACATCCAAACCAAAATCTTTTACCATGTTGCCTACAAGAGATCCTTTCGGCATTTCCTCGGGAATGGAGTAACTGACCTGTCCGAGTACCGAGCTGAGACAGTGGACCGAGAAGAACAGAAGTACTTGCCCTCTCATTGTTCTGTCCGACGTTATCCCAATAAAACCTCAGATCTAGGATTTATTCCCGTGGAATCTTTGTACCAAATTCGTTGTAAAGCAAATGTTCAGCGAGAAAAATATTCCTTGTTCTCGATCTCCGTTAAATCCCAGACAATATGCTTTGCTTCGGTCTTTCTCTCTCTCTCTCGAATATAGAGATTTGTTGGGAGGTACAGCGTGTCTGCATTAAGTCTAACGCAGACGAACAGCGGCACTCTGAGTTCAAAATGCAAAATAGCATGTGAACTGTGCAATAACAATATGTCTGTGCTAAAAATAAGAAACAGCAAAGAAAAACACTGCCAAATAAATACGTCTCATTACGTCTCATGTGAAGATAACATATATCCGGAACATCATCCAAAACACTGTAGAACAAATGCATCAGTATCACACGGATCTTTTAGTTATTTTTGCAGGTCAGAAAAATTTATATATTTTTAGACATAAACCCAAGGGAGGATGACAACCTACAGTCACATTAAAATCTTATTTCATTGGATATAAAAACATAATAAAAGAAGATAAGATTTGTAGAACAGTCAAAAATATTATGAAGCACAGATATTTCTCATAAGTAATATGCTGTTAACGATGGCAGCCCTTGTAAGTGCATAATTAAAAATTTAAAGAAAAGCGTAGAAATACAACCCGACCAAAATACATGACTATCGACGCGTGAAAATGCCGCTCTACAAGGTACTGAAAACGATGGAGTTTTCAAGTGTGATGACAGCAGAGGAAAAATAGTAGGTGATTTCTAACCTCTAGAGGAGAGTCTGGTTCATCCAGGATGCTCTTCTCACTCTGTATCCGCTGCATCGTCCCTGTAGAACTGGGATCCATTATCAACACGTTCTGACTAGCAGCTCTGCCGAACTTACAGTCACTCTTTCTGGAGTCAGTCGTCCTGCACACCTCGTAATTGTACACGTGTGGGAGAGTCCCTGTCCCCAAAGTGTCTGAGTAACGTGGTGGATAATATGGAATGACAGGGAGACTGGAGTGATACAGGATGCGAGACTGTCTCCACCTGTAGATTTTCACCGAGATAATCACCACCAAAGAAGTGATGAAGAGGAAGGAAACCACAGCCAAAGCCAACACCAAGTAAAAAGTCAGGTTGTCATTGTACTCCTTGTCGTGTGGAAAGTCAGTGAACTCCGACAGCACTTCAGGGAAGCTGTCCGCCACCACCACGTTAACAATGACTGTAGCTGAACGAGAGGGCTGTCCGTTGTCCTCCACTATAACAGTCAGTCTTTGTTTCACAGCATCTTTATCAGACACTTGGCGGATACTTCTGATTTCTCCATTCTGTGAGCCCACTTCAAACAGCGCCCTGTCTGTGGCTTTCTGCAGTTTATAGGACAGCCAGGCATTCTGTCCAGAGTCCACATCAACAGCCACCACTTTGGTCACCAGATAGCCCACATCTGCTGAACGAGGCACCATTTCAGCCACCAGAGAGCCTCCAGTCTGGACTGGGTACAGAACCTGAGGAGGGTTGTCGTTCTGGTCCTGGATCACTATTTTCACACTCACATTACTACTGAGTGGAGGGGAGCCTCCATCCTGCGCTCTGACGCGGAAGTGGAAATCTTTGATCTGCTCGTAGTCAAAAGAGCGCACTGCATGGATGACTCCACTGTCAGCACTGACGGACACATATGAGGAGACTGGCACTCCGTTAACAGAGGAGTCCTCCAGGATGTAAGAAACACGGGCATTCTGGTTCCAGTCAGCGTCTCTAGCTTTCACCGTGAATATAGAGAGACCTGGTGTGTTGTTTTCTACAATGTAGGCCTCATATGAGCTCCTCTCAAAGACAGGCGCGTTATCATTGACGTCAGAGATCTGCAAGGTGAGAGTGACGCTGCTGGAGAGGGAGGGTACTCCCTCATCAGAACAGCTCACGGTGATGTTATACTCAGAGGATCTCTCTCTGTCTAAATCACTGTCTGTTACTAAACTATAGAAATTGTTTGATGTGGACTTCAATGTAAAATGCGTGTCATCACTGATGAAGCAAAGTAGCTTACCGTTTTCACCCGAGTCCGCATCATCAACACTTATCATTGTCACTACAGTGTTAGTTTTAGCATCTTCCGATATGATATTCGATTTTGACATAATATGTATATCAGGTTTATTATCATTTACGTCTAACACATCAACAATCACCTTACAAGAACCAGTTAGCCCACCACCGTCACTTGCTCGAATATTTATTTGAACATTTCTCGACTTTTCATAATCAAGTGTTCCAACTAAAGTAATCTCACCAGTGTCTTTATTTATTTTAAATAGCCCACGAGCATGATCGACTGCATTTGAAATTGAATAGCTAATTTTACTATTAAAGCCAAGATCTGCATCTTCTGCAGTCACTCTAGCTACGATTGTTCCTACCGATGCATTCTCTTTAATGGAGGCTTTATAAATAGCTTGTGTAAAAACAGGAGCATTATCATTCGAGTCTAAAACAGACACGACAATCTGCATTGTTCCCGTCATCTGCGGGTCGCCTCCATCCACAGCTGTAAGAACGAGAGCTAAATGATCATTTTTCTCTCGATCCAGTGGTCTTTGCAAAAGCATCTCCACAATTTTGCTAGAATCCATTTGACTGTTCATTTTGAGTGAGAATGCATCCGAGGGTTTCAGGACATACGTCTTTAAACCGTTTTCTCCAACATCGACATCGATCGCCCTGTCTAAAATAAATGTCGTTCCAGGGGGCGTAGATTCGCTGATATTAAAGTGCAGCTTATCTGTTTCAAATGTCGGAGGGTTATCATTGATATCTGTGATTTCGATATTAACGCTGTAGAATTCCATTGGATCCTCTAATATTATCTGATAATGTAAAGCGCAAAGCATCGTTTGTCCGCAGAGCGCCTCTCTGTCTATCCTCTCTTTGATAAGGAGGACTCCTCTCTCTTTGTTCAGCTCCATGTATTCTGCGCTGTCTCGTGTGAAAACACGAGCCTTGCCTGATTTCATCCTTTTGACATCTAAACCCAAATCCTGAGCTATGTTACCGACGAAAGAACCTTTCGCCATTTCCTCGGGAATGGAGTAGCTGACCTGCCCAAGGACGGCGCTGAGAGAGAAGACCGAGATAAACAGCAGTACTTGCCGTGTCATCGTTAAATCCGAGTTCATCTTCGTATTGAATCCTCTAGTAAACCTTCCAGTTTACCTTTAGAAATATGTGTTAAATCCGATGGCCAAAAACAGCCTGAAAAATCATACCAGAGAAGAAAAAAAAAATCCGAGTTTGTTCTGTTCTGAAAAGAGCGTGTGTTTTCTTCCACTTCCCCTCCTTTTCGCGAACAAAAAGAAAAAAAAAATACGGTGATGGGAGGCACAACGTAACTGCTGTGAAACTGAAAGATAATGGTAAACAGCGTCCCTTTGAGTTCAAAGTCTATATTGCAGAATAAATGTCCAAACCGTCCATCTGAGTATGAAGACATAATAAAATGTCTGAGCTGAATGCGGTTTTAGAAAGATAGACCAAAACAATAGAGAAATGAAACTGCACAAAACACTATAGTAATCATTAGAATTTGTGAGGTAATTGACGTAATAATTTCAGTTGACACCGCATTTATCTTTGGTAATCGTTATTACAGAAATGTAAAATTCAAGAGGGGGAGATAAAGAGAGATAACGGGAGAGGAAGCAATGAGACTGTAAACAGAAATTTATTGAAATCTAAGAAGTATAATAGCTAAAATTTAGCAAACATCTCAGGTATTGACAAAATATCTGCAAATCAAAACAAATGCAACGATTTAATATTGACAGTGATGAGTCAATCTAGATCAAGACGGGAATGTCTCTGTCCATGGTGCTGATGGGTGAGGAACTACGATGGGACCATTAATTCTCTTACAGATTGTAGACACTTGCTTAGAAGTTCCAAATTAAATTAACTCTAAGTTACAAACCTCTAGAGGAGAGTCTGGTTCATCCAGGATGTTCTTCTCACTCTGTATCCGCTGCATCGTCCCTGTAGAACTGGGATCCATTATCAACACGTTCTGACTAGCAGCTCTGCCGAACTTACAGTCACTCTTTCTGGAGTCAGTCGTCCTGCACACCTCGTAATTGTACACGTGTGGGAGAGTCCCTGTCCCCAAAGTGTCTGAGTAACGTGGTGGATAATATGGAATGACAGGGAGACTGGAGTGATACAGGATGCGAGACTGTCTCCACCTGTAGATTTTCACCGAGATAATCACCACCAAAGACGTGATGAAGAGGAAGGAAACTACAGCCAAAGCCAACACCAAGTAAAAAGTCAGGTTGTCATTGTACTCCTTGTTGTGTGGAAAGTCAGTGAACTCCGACAGCACTTCAGGGAAGCTGTCCGCCACCACCACGTTAACAATGACTGTAGCTGAACGAGAGGGCTGTCCGTTGTCCTCCACTATAACAGTCAGTCTTTGTTTCACAGCATCTTTATCAGACACTTGGCGGATGCTTCTGATTTCTCCATTCTGTGAGCCCACTTCAAACAGCGCCCTGTCTGTGGCTTTCTGCAGTTTATAGGACAGCCAGGCATTCTGTCCAGAGTCCACATCAACAGCCACCACTTTGGTCACCAGATAGCCCACATCTGCTGAACGAGGCACCATTTCAGCCACCAGAGAGCCTCCAGTCTGGACTGGGTACAGAACCTGAGGGGGGTTGTCGTTCTGGTCCTGGATCACTATTTTCACACTCACGTTACTACTGAGTGGAGGGGAGCCTCCATCCTGCGCTCTGACGCGGAAGTGGAAATCTTTGATCTGCTCGTAGTCAAAAGAGCGCACTGCATGGATGACTCCACTGTCAGCACTGACGGACACATATGAGGAGACTGGCACTCCGTTAACAGAGGAGTCCTCCAGGATGTAAGAAACACGGGCATTCTGGTTCCAATCAGCGTCTCTAGCTTTCACCGTGAATATAGAGAGACCTGGTGTGTTGTTTTCTACAATGTAGGCCTCATATGAGCTCCTCTCAAAGACAGGCGCGTTATCATTGACGTCAGAGATCTGCAAGGTGAGAGTGACGCTGCTGGAGAGGGAGGGTACTCCCTCATCAGAACAGCTCACGGTGATGTTATACTCAGAGGATCTCTCTCTGTCTAAATCATTGTCTGTTACTAGACTGTAGAAGTTATGTGACGTTGACTTCAATACAAAGGGAATATTGTCGCTAATAAAACAAATAACTTTTCCATTTTCATCAGAGTCTGGGTCTTTAATGTTAATCATCGTAACTACCGTGTTTGGTTTTGCACTTTCTGATATGATCGCTGACGTAGACATGATCTTGATTGTTGGTTCATTGTCATTTATATCAACGACATCTACAATCACTTTACAAGTGTCCGTTAGCCCACCATTATCCCTCCCTCGCACATTGATCTGAAAATGCCTTTTCTTCTCATAATCTAAACGTCCATTTAAACTAACATCGCCATTTTCCTCATTTATTTCAAACATGTATTTGACATCATCTAATGTGTTTGTAATTGAATACGTAATTTTACCATTTAATCCATGGTCAGCATCGGACGCACTTACTGTCGTCACGACCGTGCCTTTTTCGGCGTTTTCGGCCACGCTGCCTTTGTATATCGGCTGTGTAAAAACGGGGGCATTATCATTAGCATCTAATACGGTGATGAGAATCTGCATTGTCCCGGACATCTGCGGCTCTCCTCCATCTACAGCCGTTAACGTCAGAGATATTAACGCATTATTCTCTCTGTCCAAAGGTGTCTGTAAGACCATTTCTACGTTATCCGTACCATCTGCTTGGGTGTGCAGCTTAAGTAAGAAATCATCACTTGGTTTGAGGAGGTAGCTTTGGAGAGAGTTTGTGCCTACATCCAAATCCGCAGCTCTTTCCAAATCAAATTTTGACCCAACGACTGCAGACTCGCTAATAATGAATCTTATTTCGTTTTTTTCAAAGGTTGGCGGATTATCATTGATATCTTTGATCTCAACAGTAACGCTGTAAAATTCCATAGGATGTTCTAACACAATCTGAAAATGCAATGCGCACGGAGTCGTTTCGCCGCACAACGCCTCTCTGTCTATTCTCTCTTTGATCAGGAGGACTCCTCTATCACTGCTCAGCTCGATGTACTCTTTGCTATCACCAGAATACACACGAGCATTACCTAACTTCAGTCGTTTCACGTCTAAACCTAAATCCTGAGCTACGTTGCCAACAAACGAGCCGGTCGCCATTTCTTCAGAAATAGAATAGGTGACCTGTCCACTGACCGAACTAAGAGAAAAGACCGAAATAAACAGCAGCACTTGCCGTGTCATTGTTTCAAATTAGCTCGAGGAAAAGAAACAGCAGCGTCATAAAATCCGACAGAAAGATGGTCAGCAGTTCGAAGTAAAAAAAATGAAGCAAAAATAATCCTCGGTTTAGACGCAAAAGACAGAAGTGCGTCGTCGTGTCTATTTGTCCGTCTACTGAAGACAATGAGGTCTGTGCCTCCCCTCTCTCACACACACCCATCGGAATAAAGAGTCGGTACGACAGAAAAAAAATATATCTGCAACAGACTAGGCAACAGCGGCCCAGTGAGTTCAAAATGTATCACTGCACAAAAATGTCAGGGACGAGGTGGAGAAGCAGGAAACGCACGTAGCAAAGCTGTACAGTATTTCACTCTGGTGTTTTCATTAAAAGTAATACCATTCGACCGAGGTGTGTATAAAATGTGTCAAAAATATTAAAAGCAAATTCGAATTATAAGGGTCTAGTTTATATTATAACATGGACATATTTAACAAAAAAACCCCGATGCAAAATGTCACATGTCGTTCTGCATGGTTCAGAAAATGAATAGGGAAAACAAAATTAGCATCAAACTCAGGTTTTCCTCAGTGACAACTAATAAGTGGGAGTGTTTGTAATGCTACAGCCTTCTCACCTCCAGAGGAGAGTCTGGTTCATCCAGGATGGTCTTGTCACTCTGTATCCGCTGCATCGTCCCTGTAGAACTGGGATCCATTATCAACACGTTCTGACTAGCAGCTCTGCCGAACTTACAGTCACTCTTTCTGGAGTCAGTCGTCCTGCACACCTCGTAATTGTACGCGTGTGGGAGAGTCCCTGTCCCCAAAGTGTCTGAGTAACGTGGTGGATAATATGGAATGACAGGGAGACTGGAGTGATACAGGATGCGAGACTGTCTCCACCTGTAGATTTTCACCGAGATAATCACCACCAAAGACGTGATGAAGAGGAAGGAAACTACAGCCAAAGCCAACACCAAGTAAAAAGTCAGGTTGTCATTGTACTCCTTGTCGTGTGGAAAGTCAGTGAACTCCGACAGCACTTCAGGGAAGCTGTCCGCCACCACCACGTTAACAATGACTGTAGCTGAACGAGAGGGCTGTCCGTTGTCCTCCACTATAACAGTCAGTCTTTGTTTCACAGCATCTTTATCAGACACTTGGCGGATGCTTCTGATTTCTCCATTCTGTGAGCCCACTTCAAACAGCGCCCTGTCTGTGGCTTTCTGCAGTTTATAGGACAGCCAGGCATTCTGTCCAGAGTCCACATCAACAGCCACCACTTTGGTCACCAGATAGCCCACATCTGCTGAACGAGGCACCATTTCAGCCACCAGAGAGCCTCCAGTCTGGACTGGGTACAGAACCTGAGGAGGGTTGTCGTTCTGGTCCTGGATCACTATTTTCACACTCACGTTACTGCTGAGTGGAGGGGAGCCTCCATCCTGCGCTCTGACACGGAAGTGGAAATCTTTGATCTGCTCGTAGTCAAAAGAGCGCACTGCATGGATGACTCCACTGTCAGCACTGACGGACACATATGAGGAGACTGGCACTCCGTTAACAGAGGAGTCCTCCAGGATGTAAGAAACACGGGCATTCTGGTTCCAGTCAGCGTCTCTAGCTTTCACCGTGAATATAGACAGACCTGGTGTGTTGTTTTCTACAATGTAGGCCTCATATGAGCTCCTCTCAAAGACAGGCGCGTTATCATTGACGTCAGAGATCTGCAAGGTGAGAGTGACGCTGCTGGAGAGGGAGGGTACTCCCTCATCAGAACAGCTCACGGTGATGTTATACTCAGAGGATCTCTCTCTGTCAAGAAAACCGTCTGTTAGTAGACTGTAGAAATTATTTGAGGTAAATTTAATTTTAAACGGGATGTGATTATTTATCACACAGTTAACTCTCCCGTTGTTTTCAGCATCAGGGTCGTTTACACTCATTAAAGCTATCACTGTCTCCTGAGGTGAATTCTCGGGTGCTGATCCTGACGTTGATATCATATTTATAATTGGGCTGTTATCATTCACGTCAATAACATCAATTATTATCTTACTGGAATCAGACAGTCCACCAATATCCATTGCTTCGATATCAATATGATATTTTCTTTCTCTTTCATAATCTATTGGTCCGTGCACTGTCACGTCTCCCTCACTATTTATATGAAATAACTTTAAATCGGTGTCCATGCTGTTCGCGATGACAAAGGACACGTCTCCATTGGAGCCTTTGTCTGCGTCAGAAGCACTGATCTTGGTAACAATGGTTCCCAGTGCAGAGTTTTCGGTCACGCTTGCTTTATACACAGGTTTGCTAAAGACAGGGGCATTATCATTCGCATCCAACACGGTGACATGAATCTGCATTGTCCCCGTCATTTGCGGCTCTCCTCCATCCTCCGCCGTCAGAACTAAAGATACGTGTTCTTGTTTCTCTCGGTCCAAAGGCTTTTGTAAAATCATCTCTACCTTTTTGCTACCGTCTGACTGGGTGTGCAGTTTAAGGACGAAATTGTCGCTTGGTTTAAGAGTATATTTCTGCAGACCATTTATTCCGATGTCAGAATCGATCGCTTTCTCCAGCATGAATTTCGACCCAATGACGGCTGATTCGCTGATTTCAAAGCGCCTCTCCTCCTTTTGAAAGGCTGGAGCGTTGTCGTTCACATCTGTTATTTCTACGGTAACTGGGAATAATTCTAGCGGATTCTCTAACGTAATCTGGAAATGTAAAGCACAAGGCGTTGTCTGCCTGCACAGCACTTCGCGGTCTATTTTTTCTTTAATAAGGAGGACCCCTCGTTCTCTGTTCAGCTCAATATACTGAACACTGTCTCCCGTATAGATTCGAGCTTTACCCGATTTAAGCCGTTTCACATCTATACCTAAATCTTCCGCAATGTTTCCGACCAACGAGCCTTTTTTCATTTCTTCTGGGATAGAGTAGCTGACCTGGCCGATAACAGAACTCAGGCGGAGGATGGAGATTAAAAACAGTACTTGCCGTTTCATTGTTCTCTCCGATATCTCCGTTTCAATCCCGTTATTGCCTATTCCCCCGTTACAGGAGTAAGAATCCGTCGAGTAGAATATATAAGTAGAAGAGAAATGTGTTGTAATTCCAAAAAATTGGAAAGAAAATATTATTTCCAGCTGAAAGTCCGTGGTTATAATGGTCTAACTCCCGAAGCGTACAATCTATGTGTGTGACTGTGCCCTGGTAACGAGTCACGACGACTACTGCGAGAACATTCAGCAATAGCACGTCCCAACAGCGGCCCTAAGAGTCCAACTTGCAACACTACATATGAAAACCATGAATATTGTCACAATTCAACTATTTAGGAAAAGGGAATAAAAATGGAAAAGCAACCTAAGGCGACCGGAAAATGTAGTGCACGAAACAGAGCACCTCTACAAAATCAAATACAAAAACAGACATTTGAAGAGAAGATGTCTATTAAAGGGGAGGGGTGCTGCAGAAAGGGTGGAAAACATAAACAAGGACGACATGAAAAGCTGTGTAATCGGTTTTCATTGTTACTGTCCAAGAGGCTGCAATTTGCCTGATGTTGCCTATTGAGAAATTTGTTGTGTGGAACTGTGTGGATAATTTTGTGACACGACCGTATCGTTTATTCAGGATGAACGTTCCGTTGTGCGCATGTGTGTTTTTCGAGAGAATCGGAGAATACACTGGGAACTAACCGCAGTTGTATTTAAACTGTAACTGGATGACTTTCGTGCTAAAAAGTGTAATTTATATATCGATCTATGTGTGTAGTTTGGAGTTATGAAAGAAGTCAAATACACTAAAAATACATGAGCAAATGCTGGCAATTATCTCTGTGTTGCAAAAACATCATGCAGGCATATAAAGAATTTTGCTGTCCATGGTGCTGAAAAAGAACAGATCAGAGAACCAACAACGAAGAGCATGTGTGATATACAATTGTTCTAACCTCTAGAGGAGAGTCTGGTTCATCCAGGATGCTCTTCTCACTCTGTATCCGCTGCATCGTCCCTGTAGAACTGGGATCCATTATCAACACGTTCTGACTAGCAGCTCTGCCGAACTTACAGTCACTCTTTCTGGAGTCAGTCGTCCTGCACACTTCGTAATTGTACACGTGTGGGAGAGTCCCTGTCCCCAAAGTGTCTGAGTAACGTGGTGGATAATATGGAATGACAGGGAGACTGGAGTGATACAGGATGCGAGACTGTCTCCACCTGTAGATTTTCACCGAGATAATCACCACCAAAGACGTGATGAAGAGGAAGGAAACTACAGCCAAAGCCAACACCAAGTAAAAAGTCAGGTTGTCATTGTACTCCTTGTCATGTGGAAAGTCAGTGAACTCCGACAGCACTTCAGGGAAGCTGTCCGCCACCACCACGTTAACAATGACTGTAGCTGAACGAGAGGGCTGTCCGTTGTCCTCCACTATAACAGTCAGTCTTTGTTTCACAGCATCTTTATCAGACACTTGGCGGATGCTTCTGATTTCTCCATTCTGTGAGCCCACTTCAAACAGCGCCCTGTCTGTGGCTTTCTGCAGTTTATAGGACAGCCAGGCATTCTGTCCAGAGTCCACATCAACAGCCACCACTTTGGTCACCAGATAGCCCACATCTGCTGAACGAGGCACCATTTCAGCCACCAGAGAGCCTCCAGTCTGGACTGGGTACAGAACCTGAGGGGGGTTGTCGTTCTGGTCCTGGATCACTATTTTCACACTCACGTTACTACTGAGTGGAGGGGAGCCTCCATCCTGCGCTCTGACGCGGAAGAGGAAATCTTTGATCTGCTCGTAGTCAAAAGAGCGCACTGCATGGATGACTCCACTGTCAGCACTGACGGACACATATGAGGAGACTGGCACTCCGTTAACAGAGGAGTCCTCCAGGATGTAAGAAACACGGGCATTCTGGTTCCAGTCAGCGTCTCTAGCTTTCACCGTGAATATAGAGAGACCTGGTGTGTTGTTTTCTACAATGTAGGCCTCATATGAGCTCCTCTCAAAGACAGGCGCGTTATCATTGACGTCAGAGATCTGCAAGGTGAGAGTGACGCTGCTGGAGAGGGAGGGTACTCCCTCATCAGAACAGCTCACGGTGATGTTATACTCAGAGGATCTCTCTCTGTCTAAATCACTGTCTGTCAGAATGCTGTAGAAATTTCTTGATGTCGGTGTAATTATAAATGGTAAATTCCTATTGATTATACATCGGACTTTCCCGTTTTCCTCCGAATCGGGATCATTTACACTCATCACAGCTATTACTGTATTGACATGAGATTCTTCTCCTACTGAATTCAACGATGAAATCATATTAATAACGGGGCTGTTGTCATTAATGTCGCCGACATCAATGACGACTTTTGTTGAGTCAGACAGTCCTCCGCGGTCAATCGCTTCGACATCAATTTCATACTTCTTAGCCTTTTCATAATCAATCGGCCCATTTAACATCAGATGGCCATCTTCAGTAATGCGGAATAATTTAGAAATTCCACCACTACTGCTTCCAATTACGTAGCTCACCTCTCCATGTGAGCCTTTGTCTGCATCCGAGGCACTAACCTTTGTAATTATTGTCCCTGTGGGGGAGTTTTCATTTACATTCGCGTTATAAATGTTTTGCGTAAAAACAGGAGCGTTATCATTCACGTCTAAAACAGTCACATGAATCTGCATAGTGCCAGATCTCTGCGGTTCTCCTCCGTCTACAGCGGTCAACAGCAAGGAAGCGAATTCCTCCTTCTCTCTGTCCAGTGGTTTCTGTAAAACCATTTCCACCTTTTTACTGCCGTCTGATTGACTCTGCAATTTCAGTGCGAAGTGATCGCTGGGCTTCAACGTATAGCTCTGAAGTCCATTCAACGCGATATCAGGATCTATTGCTTTTTCGAGCATGAACTTGGAGCCGATGACGGCTGATTCGCTGATTTCAAAGCGCCGTTCTTCCTTTTCAAAAACGGGAGCGTTGTCATTAATATCAGTTATTTCGACGGTGAGAGGAAAAATTTCTATCGGATTTTCTAAGGCAATCTGAAAATGCAGAGCGCAAGGCGTTGCCTGACCACAGAGAACCTCGCGGTCTATTCTCTCTTTGACAATGAGAAGCCCTTTCTCTCTGTTAAGCTGGATATACGACGTACTATCCCCTGTGTGGATGCGCGCTTTACCAGCGTTTAACCGCTTCACATCTAAACCTAAATCCTGTGCTATGTTACCGATAAATGAGCCTTTAGTCATTTCCTCGGGAATGGAGTAGCTGATCTGTCCAAGTGCTGAGCAGAAAGAGAGGACCGAGAAAGACAACAGGACTTGCCGTCTCATTGTTCCGCCGGGCACATCCGTCGAACAAAACGAATCACCCCTACCGCGTCTTGCTGTCGTGAACGAATGAAAATGGAAAATGGAAAGGCTTCTGATTAATCCGGATCAACGACGAAATTATTCCATTCTAATATTCCGTATGTCCAGTATCATCCGCTGAAGACTGCGCTGTTTTTCACGGTACTTCTCCCTTTTGATCTCACAGAGGAGGTCCTTGAATTTATGTATTGTACGAGCTCTAACAACGAGACGCTGGTCAACAGCGTCCCACTGAGTTGACAACACGAAACTACATGAGTTAAAAAACTTACCTTTCACTGAAATATCTATCTAGTAAATAAAGCCTCTGCACGGAAGGAAGTGTTGCAGCAATTGTAACATAAATAATAAATAATGAACAAAAAAAATCATATTTGCTGAAAAGGGAAAACACCGCATACCGGCCAAGAACTGAGGAAATATTCTGCTTCATTAACTAGAAGTAAAACAAGGAACTCCAACACCAGAAAGAGGAAAACACATGTTCGCTCGCTGTCCAAGGTACTGAAAACACAAGTCATTGAAAAAATAAAACGAGTGAGTGTCACTATAGGAAATGCAAATTTCTAACCTCTAGAGGAGAGTCTGGTTCATCCAGGATGCTCTTCTCACTCTGTATCCGCTGCATCGTCCCTGTAGAACTGGGATCCATTATCAACACGTTCTGACTAGCAGCTCTGCCGAACTTACAGTCACTCTTTCTGGAGTCAGTCGTCCTGCACACCTCGTAATTGTACACGTGTGGGAGAGTCCCTGTCCCCAAAGTGTCTGAGTAACGTGGTGGATAATATGGAATGACAGGGAGACTGGAGTGATACAGGATGCGAGACTGTCTCCACCTGTAGATTTTCACCGAGATAATCACCACCAAAGACGTGATGAAGAGGAAGGAAACTACAGCCAAAGCCAACACCAAGTAAAAAGTCAGGTTGTCATTGTACTCCTTGTCGTGTGGAAAGTCAGTGAACTCCGACAGCACTTCAGGGAAGCTGTCCGCCACCACCACGTTAACAATGACTGTAGCTGAACGAGAGGGCTGTCCGTTGTCCTCCACTATAACAGTCAGTCTTTGTTTCACAGCATCTTTATCAGACACTTGGCGGATGCTTCTGATTTCTCCATTCTGTGAGCCCACTTCAAACAGCGCCCTGTCTGTGGCTTTCTGCAGTTTATAGGACAGCCAGGCATTCTGTCCAGAGTCCACATCAACAGCCACCACTTTGGTCACCAGATAGCCCACATCTGCTGAACGAGGCACCATTTCAGCCACCAGAGAGCCTCCAGTCTGGACTGGGTACAGAACCTGAGGGGGGTTGTCGTTCTGGTCCTGGATCACTATTTTCACACTCACATTACTACTGAGTGGAGGGGAGCCTCCATCCTGCGCTCTGACGCGAAAGTGGAAATCTTTGATCTGCTCGTAGTCAAAAGAGCGCACTGCATGGATGACTCCACTGTCAGCACTGACGGACACATATGAGGAGACTGGGACTCCGTTAACAGAGGAGTCCTCCAGGATGTAAGAAACACGGGCATTCTGGTTCCAGTCAGCGTCTCTAGCTTTCACCGTGAATATAGAGAGACCTGGTGTGTTGTTTTCTACAATGTAGGCCTCATATGAGCTCCTCTCAAAGACAGGCGCGTTATCATTGACGTCAGAGATCTGCAAGGTGAGAGTGACGCTACTGGAGAGGGAGGGTACTCCCTCATCAGAACAGCTCACGGTGATGTTATACTGTGACGTGGCCTCTCTATCCAAAGCCGTCTCTGTAACTAAACTATAAAATCCGTTCATCGTGTTTTGAATTTTAAACGGAATTTCATCATTCATTTCACACTTAACCTCTCCATTCCTTTCAGAGTCCGGATCATTCACGCTTAGCATAGCGATAACAGTATTCTCTGGAGAGTCTTCTAAAATGCTGTGTGATTGAGAAAGTATTTTCAGCTGTGGGCTATTGTCATTAACATCTATAATATCAATTAAGATTTTACTAGAATCAGAGAGTCCTCCACTGTCTGTGGCTTCGATATCAATTTGGAAGAGCTTCGTTTTTTCATAATCAATTTCACCGATCAAGATAACCTCTCCGGATCTTCTGTTTATCTGAAATAGTTCGTTTATTCGACGCACAGTATTTGATATCGTGTATGTTATTTCTCCGTTAATTCCTTTATCTCTATCAGTCGCATTAACAGTTGTAACACTGGTTCCTCTCGGTGCATTTTCGTTTATTTTTGCCTTGTATACCGTCTTTGTGAATACTGGTGCGTTGTCGTTTGCGTCTAACACGTTAACAGTGATCTGCATTGTTCCCGTCATTCGCGGCTGTCCTCCATCTACCGCTGTTAATAACAACGATATCTGCTCCTGATGTTCTCTGTCTAGAGGCTTCTGTAAAACCATTTCTACTTTTTTGCTGCCGTCTGCTTGGTTCTCTAGTTTCAAAGCAAAGTTGTTTTCTGGAGAGAGAGAATAGCCTTGGAGATCGTTTGTGCCAATGTCAGCGTCCATTGCTTTCTCCAGCACAAATTTAGAACCGATAATGGCCGATTCACTAATTTCAAAGCGTTTTTTGCTCGATACAAAAATCGGAGCGTTGTCGTTTATGTCTGCGATTTCTACTGTAATACGAAACATTTCTATCGGGTTCTCCACAAGCATCTGTAAATGTAAAGCACAGGGTGTTGTCTCTCCACATAGCGTTTCTCTGTCTATTCTCTCCTTGATAAGGAGGACGCCCCTCTCTCTATTCAGTTCGACATATTCTATACTGTCTCCTGAATGAATGCGCGCTTTTCCTGATTTCAGTCTTTTAACATCTAAATCCAAATCTTGAGCTAAATTGCAGACCAATGAACCTTTTTCCATTTCCTCTGGAATAGAATAACTGACCTGCCCGAATACGGAGGAAACAAATAGGACGAAGAACAACAGCAGCATTTCACGTCTCCATGTTGCGTCGGTGTACTCCATTATGGTTTGAATAAATCAGCAATCCATATGGAAAAAAAGACAAAATCCTCAACCAAGGAAAGGATCAACAATACTGCTTAGCCGTCAATGTCCGTGTACATTTTCCATTTAAAAAACGAAGGGGCGTTCAATGTCTCTTTTATTGTCCGCGACGTCACAATCTATGGGGGTGGAATAGTTACCAGCCCTATCAAAGACTGCCACACTCTGGCCAATAGCGGCCCTTTCTGCTCGTTACTGCAAACAGCAAATGTGTGAAGAAAACAAATGAGACATATGATTTTAATGTTCTGAAAATATTTAATATTATTACAACTATTGTATTTAATATAAAAATGAAATACTAAATACTATTTGTGAAAAAGGAAACACACACCAGTTGAAATATAGAAAATTATATGATAATTTAAAAAAAGAACAACAACAACTCAATATTAAGTACAAAGGTTTCTAACCTCTAGAGGAGAGTCTGGTTCATCCAGGATGTTCTTCTCACTCTGTATCCGCTGCATCGTCCCTGTAGAACTGGGATCCATTATCAACACGTTCTGACTAGCAGCTCTGCCGAACTTACAGTCACTCTTTCTGGAGTCAGTCGTCCTGCACACCTCGTAATTGTACACGTGTGGGAGAGTCCCTGTCCCCAAAGTGTCTGAGTAACGTGGTGGATAATATGGAATGACAGGGAGACTGGAGTGATACAGGATGCGAGACTGTCTCCACCTGTAGATTTTCACCGAGATAATCACCACCAAAGACGTGATGAAGAGGAAGGAAACCACAGCCAAAGCCAACACCAAGTAAAAAGTCAGGTTGTCATTGTACTCCTTGTCGTGTGGAAAGTCAGTCAACTCCGACAGCACTTCAGGGAAGCTGTCCGCCACCACCACGTTAACAATGACTGTAGCTGAACGAGAGGGCTGTCCGTTGTCCTCCACTATAACAGTCAGTCTTTGTTTCACAGCATCTTTATCAGACACTTGGCGGATGCTTTTGATTTCTCCATTCTGTGAGCCCACTTCAAACAGCGCCCTGTCTGTGGCTTTCTGCAGTTTATAGGACAGCCAGGCATTCTGTCCAGAGTCCACATCAACAGCCACCACTTTGGTCACCAGATAGCCCACATCTGCTGAACGAGGCACCATTTCAGCCACCAGAGAGCCTCCAGTCTGGACTGGGTACAGAACCTGAGGGGGGTTGTCGTTCTGGTCCTGGATCACTATTTTCACACTCACGTTACTACTGAGTGGAGGGGAGCCTCCATCCTGCGCTCTGACGCGGAAGTGGAAATCTTTGATCTGCTCGTAGTCAAAAGAGCGCACTGCATGGATGACTCCACTGTCAGCACTGACGGACACATATGAGGAGACTGGCACTCCGTTAACAGAGGAGTCCTCCAGGATGTAAGAAACACGGGCATTCTGGTTCCAGTCAGCGTCTCTAGCTTTCACCGTGAATATAGAGAGACCTGGTGTGTTGTTTTCTACAATGTGGGCCTCATATGAGCTCCTCTCAAAGACAGGCGCGTTATCATTGACGTCAGAGATCTGCAAGGTGAGAGTGACGCTGCTGGAGAGGGAGGGTACTCCCTCATCAGAACAGCTCACTGTGATGTTATACTCAGAGGATCTCTCTCTGTCTAAATCACTGTCTGTTACTAAACTGTAGAAATCATTTGAAGAAGCTGTAATAGTAAATGGTATGTTGCTATTTAAGACACAATTAGCTTGACCATTACTACCTGCATCTGCGTCAGAGACGCTGAAGATAACTATGACGGTCTTTTGAGCAGCATTTTCTGGTACTGAATCAGACTTTGATAGGATATTGATTATTGGAATATTGTCATTCATATCAATAACATCAACAATTATTTTACTAGAATCAGAAAGACCACCACTATCTTTTGCCTCGATATCAATTTGATAAGACTTAAATTGTTCGTAATCAACTGTTCCAATTAATATTACATCGCCATTTTTATTGATTGTAAATATATCAGACACGCTGTCCATGGTGTTGGACACTACATAATAAACTTCCCCGTTTGTTCCTTTGTCAGAGTCGGTAGCGCTGACTGTAGTCAAAACTGTTCCCTTTGGAGAATTTTCCGCTATGACTGCTTTATAAATCGACTGAATAAAAACGGGGGCGTTGTCATTTGCGTCAAGCACTGTCACATAAATCTTAACTGTACCAGACATCTGAGGCTCACCTCCATCTACAGCGGTTAACAGCAATGATATTTGTTCTTCCTTCTCTCGATCTAAAGGTTTATGTAAGACCATTTCAACCTTGTTATTTCCATCTGCATGATTTTGTCTTTTCAGTGAAAAATTATCTGTAGGCGTCAAGCTGTAATTTTTAAGGCCGTTTGCGCCAATGTCTGCATCGACCGCCCTTTCTAAAACAAATCTGGAACCTGTAACAGCGGATTCGCTAATTTCAAAACGCCTCTCGTTATTTTTAAAACTGGGACTGTTGTCGTTGATATCGGTAATCTCAATTGTTATCCGGTAAAGCTCCATTGGATTTTCGAGAATAATCTGTAAATGCAAAGCGCAAGGCGTCGTCTGTCGGCAGAGTGACTCTCTGTCTATTCTTTCTTTAACAAGGAGCAGACCTCTATCTTTGTTCAGCTCGACATATTCTGCGCTGTCGCCTGTAAATAAGCGGGCTTTACCAGACTTCAGCCTCTTCACATCTAAACCAACATCTCGGGCTATGTTACCCACTATAGAGCCCTTCGCCATCTCCTCCGGAATAGAGTAGCTGACTTGACCCAGAAGGGAACGAATAGACAGGATCGAGAGGAAAAGCAGTACTTGCCGTCTCATTGTTCTATCCTCGCTTCTCGTTGCGCCACAAAAATGTGTTAAAATTTGATTCACAGTGAAAATAGTCCCACAGGAAATGAAATATATAAAAAAATATATTGATATGATCCACGAGTTATGAACAGAGTCTATCAATACAACGTTTCGTCGACGCCGAAATAAGAGCACAAACAATACGTCCTTTCCTTTTCTCTCTCTGTGATAACTACGTGGTGAACGAAGCTGTACAGCAGTTGCTGTCCTCCTCTGCAACACGTTGACCTACAGCGGCCCATGGAGTACAGTGACTGATATTGCAAGGTGAAACTTAACACTGCATTTTAAAAAGCATGATAAATACACATTAAATGTCAAACAAGGAAAATTACTAAACTAAAATTATGCATGAGAATAAAGAGGCAAAAACCTGCCATGCATCAAATAAAAGGAAACTATAATTTAAAAAACTGCGTTTTGATAAAGAAAACTTCATCAAATCTCTGTGACATAGAATTAAAGACAAGTGAGAACAGGCGCCACTGTCTCTGCAGGAGGTTCCGATTTGAAGTACAGCAGCGAGCAGACACGATCTATATGCATTTAGCTTTTAGAATTAAAAACAAACAAACCAAAAAACAACGAATAATTCTAAACTCTGTTTATGTCAGATTGCTGTTGAATGTAACTGTTGCATGAGCTTATTGTTCCAGGTTTATAACATGCACAGATATGAAATGTTGTGATCATTGAATTTCTTGAATTTCTAACCTCTAGAGGAGAGTCTGGTTCATCCAGGATGTTCTTCTCACTCTGTATCCGCTGCATCGTCCCTGTAGAACTGGGATCCATTATCAACACGTTCTGACTAGCAGCTCTGCCGAACTTACAGTCACTCTTTCTGGAGTCAGTCGTCCTGCACACCTCGTAATTGTACACGTGTGGGAGAGTCCCTGTCCCCAAAGTGTCTGAGTAACGTGGTGGATAATATGGAATGACAGGGAGACTGGAGTGATACAGGATGCGAGACTGTCTCCACCTGTAGATTTTCACCGAGATAATCACCACCAAAGACGTGATGAAGAGGAAGGAAACCACAGCCAAAGCCAACACCAAGTAAAAAGTCAGGTTGTCATTGTACTCCTTGTCGTGTGCAAAGTCAGTGAACTCCGACAGCACTTCAGGGAAGCTGTCCGCCACCACCACGTTAACAATGACTGTAGCTGAACGAGACGGCTGTCCGTTGTCCTCCACTATAACAGTCAGTCTTTGTTTCACAGCATCTTTATCAGACACTTGGCGGATGCTTCTGATTTCTCCATTCTGTGAGCCCACTTCAAACAGCGCCCTGTCTGTGGCTTTCTGCAGTTTATAGGACAGCCAGGCATTCTGTCCAGAGTCCACATCAACAGCCACCACTTTGGTCACCAGATAGCCCACATCTGCTGAACGAGGCACCATTTCAGCCACCAGAGAGCCTCCAGTCTGGACTGGGTACAGAACCTGAGGGGGGTTGTCGTTCTGGTCCTGGATCACTATTTTCACACTCACGTTACTGCTGAGTGGAGGGGAGCCTCCATCCTGCGCTCTGACGCGGAAGTGGAAATCTTTGATCTGCTCGTAGTCAAAAGAGCGCACTGCATGGATGACTCCACTGTCAGCACTGACGGACACATATGAGGAGACTGGCACTCCGTTAACAGAGGAGTCCTCCAGGATGTAAGAAACACGGGCATTCTGGTTCCAGTCAGCGTCTCTAGCTTTCACCGTGAATATAGACAGACCTGGTGTGTTGTTTTCTACAATGTAGGCCTCATATGAGCTCCTCTCAAAGACAGGCGCGTTATCATTGACGTCAGAGATCTGCAAGGTGAGAGTGACGCTGCTGGAGAGGGAGGGTACTCCCTCATCAGAACAGCTCACGGTGATGTTATACTCAGAGGATCTCTCTCTGTCTAAATCACTGTCTGTTACTAGGCTAAAGAATTTTTTCGACGTTGTTTTCATCGCAAATGGCATGTCGTCTTCGATAAAACATGAAACTTTACCGTTGTCCTCATGATCAGGATCTTCGACATTAAATATAGTTACCACAGTACCTGGCCTAGAATTTTCTGATATCAGATTAGTTTTTGACATAATATTAATGGTGGGGTGATTATCGTTCGTGTCCATGACCTCGACAATAATTTTACAGGAATCTGTTAGACCTCCGTCGTCACTGGCCTGAACGTGTATTTCATAGTGCTGCGTCTTTTCATAATCCAGAGTTCCAGATAAAGTTAAAACTCCATTTTCTTCGTCGATGTGAAACATTACAGGAACATCATCTAAAGTGTTAGTTATTGAGTATGCTACTTTTCCGTTGGAGCCTTGATCTGCATCTACAGCACTAACAGTACTTAAAACTGTGCCTTTTGGAGCAGTCTCCGTTATTGTCACCTTGTATATTTCCTGCGTAAATACTGGGGCGTTATCATTCACGTCCAGCACTGAAATTTCTACTCGTATTGTTCCTGACAGCTGAGGGTCACCGCCATCAGCGGCAGTGAGAATTAAAGAGAGGTGCTCTTGCGTCTCTCTATCTAATTGTTTTTGCAAAATCATCTCAACTTTTTTACTCCCATCTTTCTGACTTTGCAGTTTGAGATGAAAATTGTCGGTGGGCTTTAGCGAATAGCTTTGCAATCCGTTCACACCGACATCTAAATCCATCGCTCTTTCTAGCACGAATTTTGCTCCGACCATGGCGGACTCGCTGATCCTAAATTTCATCTCCTCCTTTTTGAAGCTGGGTGCGTTATCGTTGATGTCATTTATTTCGACTGTAACCGTGTAGAATTCTATCGGGTCTTCCAGTGTGATTTGGAGATTTAAAGCGCAAGGTATTGTCTGACCACAAAGCGCTTCCCGGTCCATTCTCTCCTTCACAAGCAGGACTCCTCTATCTTTATTCAGCTCGATGTATTCTGCATTGTCTCCAGTATATATGCGAGCCTTACCAGCCTTAAGCCTTTTCACATCTAACCCCAAATCGTGCACTATATTTCCGACTAGAGAACCTTTAGACATTTCCTCGGGAATCGAGTAGATGACCTGCCCGAACACTGAGCTGAGACAAAAAATCGAGATGAACAATAGTACTTGCCGTCTCATTGTTCAGTCAGATATATTTCTCCGTCAAATATCGTAGATGTAAAGATATAATCCAAAACGGTAAGGTCCCTTTGTTTGAAATTAATCCAAACGAAAGATAATAATCCTTTTTTTTTCTCCGATCTGGAATCACAGCAAGAATATCTTGCGGTTTCTGCAATGAGTCCGTGTGCTGTGTGTGTTTGTCTCTTTTCTCTACGCAGTAACAAATGACGGGGAAAAAACTAGATTAGCCAACAGCGGCCCTGAGAGTCCAAAATATTGCACTGCAGAAAACCACACCATGCATTATGAAGAAATGCATTACATGCAACTTAATTTTTTTTTACACATTAATAATTCAATGCTTTTTGAGGAGAGTACATACTCTGTGACTATTAATCGCAATGACGCCGTGCAGTGTGAGTTAATGAAAGCATTAAGTATACAGCTACTACATGTAACTTTATTTTTTGGAGGAAGAAATAAAATATAATTTCTTAAATAAACATTAATTAAATAAAATTCAGACAGAAAATAGTTTGTAGAGGGACTCATTTCCTTACACGGATCTTTATGGTTACTCTAATCTCACAAACTACACAATATACCAAACTGGTAAATTAAGGTAACTACAATGATCATCACTATTTGTTTGTTCCAGAAAAGGCACAAAAGATGATTAATCACTGCAGTATAAAAATGATTTTATCTTTCATTTCAGTTATAGGTAATTATTATGTTATACCTTAAATTTAAGAAAACACAACAACAATAAAAAAAACCTGACTTTTTAATATCTACATATAAATAGCTTTCGTTCATTGTTTTCACAAAGACGAGATGATCGTTTATCATCTTACCTGCACTGATTTTAATAGAATCTCATGCTGGCAAGTGGGTGTGGTGCCAATAATAATAATAATGACACTGAACACATTATTCAGTTCCAACTTTTAGCTAGATATCGTTTAAACCTCCAATATAAGAGCTTCCCATACTGTGCAACAGTCCACTATTGTGATTATTTACTCAAACTAATGCCAGTGAGGACTACAAAATATAGAAATGTAGAGCAGGGAGAAACCACCTCAACAAGAATATTTTGGCTTTTGGGAACATTGCACGAACAACAGACTAAATGACATCATAGCTAACACACTTCAGTGACAAACCCGTGGATTTCAATGCAACATAATGAATCTTAAGAACATAAAGCATTTACTGTAACGGAAATATATGCTGAAAATATTCATTAAGAGACACAACGATTTACTTTTATGGAAAGGAACACGACTTTGTAAATTTGAGTGACCTGACACAACTACTCACTCATTGATGTCTTAATAAGCATGCTGCTGTGGATAGTGTTATTCATGGAAGTGGTGCTAAATGCACAACAACACTAAAAAGTTAGTAGAACACCATTGCAGTACTGCAAGAATGGAACCAATTCTATTAACTATTCAACAAGAAATGTATAACTAAAAAAATAAGAATAACAATAAAAAATATAGTAGAACTCTTATTATGTTTATAACGTTAGTGGTGGAAATACCCAGCAGAGGACATTGTGTATGAATCTAGTACATGTGCAAGTTTAAAAAGTTTCACAGATTATGCACCTGAAAAAACACACAACCTTTGAAATTAGATATTTTATATTAGATTATTTTTTTAAAAAATGGATGAAATTAGATAACTGTGGCTGGAGGTATTATATTTCTAGGAAGTGCTGGCAACATCTCAAATTTGGCTTGAATTAAACGTTCTAAAAAATATATTCCCTCTTAGGCTCATACATTGTCAAAACAACACAAACAGAAATCCAAGGGCTCTTATTCTATTTGGGTTTGCTAGTGTTTTCATTTAGCAACTCTAAATGTTCCGGCATCGTAACACTAACTGCAACCTGCTAAATTGCAATTGAAATATTAAGTTAGCTATCAATACAGTCACCAAAAAAAAAAAAAAAATGCTGCAGAATTCATGCGGAAATCCCAGATTATGTTTGACCACAAAACCTTTCACCTACTTGTAAAACATTTTATAGTATTTCATTGGTTTTCACCTACTTAGTTGGAAGTGTTAGAGC
Source organism: Antennarius maculatus (assembly GCA_013358685.1). Classification (NCBI taxonomy): domain Eukaryota; kingdom Metazoa; phylum Chordata; class Actinopteri; order Lophiiformes; family Antennariidae; genus Antennarius; species Antennarius maculatus. The sequence continues at coordinate 13,844,149 of CM023614.1, read as the reverse complement.
ATATAAAACTCTGGTGCTCCTAAATGTAACATTTTCAACTACCATTATAATAAAACTTGGAGTGAAATATATTAAAGATATACTCAAACGTATTGTGAAGGGGAAAAAAAATGATGATGCAAACATCTCATCTGTGGAAAGTAATATGGACAATACATTGAGATGCCAAGCATTTCCTGAGAAGCAGGTCTACAGTATACATTGTTTAGGTATAAAAATTAAAACAGAGAACACCCGATGAAAAGTTGCATAGAAAGTGTAATTCAGCTATTTATGTAATTTAACGGGACCAACCTCTAGAGGAGAGTCTGGTTCATCCAGGATGTTCTTCTCACTCTGTATCCGCTGCATCGTCCCTGTAGAACTGGGATCCATTATCAACACGTTCTGACTAGCAGCTCTGCCGAACTTACAGTCACTCTTTCTGGAGTCAGTCGTCCTGCACACCTCGTAATTGTACACGTGTGGGAGAGTCCCTGTCCCCAAAGTGTCTGAGTAACGTGGTGGATAATATGGAATGACAGGGAGACTGGAGTGATACAGGATGCGAGACTGTCTCCACCTGTAGATTTTCACCGAGATAATCACCACCAAAGACGTGATGAAGAGGAAGGAAACTACAGCCAAAGCCAACACCAAGTAAAAAGTCAGGTTGTCATTGTACTCCTTGTCGTGTGGAAAGTCAGTGAACTCCGACAGCACTTCAGGGAAGCTGTCCGCCACCACCACGTTAACAATGACTGTAGCTGAACGAGAGGGCTGTCCGTTGTCCTCCACTATAACAGTCAGTCTTTGTTTCACAGCATCTTTATCAGACACTTGGCGGATGCTTCTGATTTCTCCATTCTGTGAGCCCACTTCAAACAGCGCCCTGTCTGTGGCTTTCTGCAGTTTATAGGACAGCCAGGCATTCTGTCCAGAGTCCACATCAACAGCCACCACTTTGGTCACCAGATAGCCCACATCTGCTGAACGAGGCACCATTTCAGCCACCAGAGAGCCTCCAGTCTGGACTGGGTACAGAACCTGAGGAGGGTTGTCGTTCTGGTCCTGGATCACTATTTTCACACTCACGTTACTGCTGAGTGGAGGGGAGCCTCCATCCTGCGCTCTGACGCGGAAGTGGAAATCTTTGATCTGCTCGTAGTCAAAAGAGCGCACTGCATGGATGACTCCACTGTCAGCACTGACGGACACATATGAGGAGACTGGCACTCCGTTAACAGAGGAGTCCTCCAGGATGTAAGAAACACGGGCATTCTGGTTCCAGTCAGCGTCTCTAGCTTTCACCGTGAATATAGAGAGACCTGGTGTGTTGTTTTCTACAATGTAGGCCTCATATGAGCTCCTCTCAAAGACAGGCGCGTTATCATTGACGTCAGAGATCTGCAAGGTGAGAGTGACGCTGCTGGAGAGGGAGGGTACTCCCTCATCAGAACAGCTCACGGTGATGTTATACTCAGAGGATCTTTCTCTGTCTAAATCACTGTCTGTTACTAGGTTGTAGAAATGATTTGATGTCTGCTTCAGCGTAAAAGGAATATGTTCATTGATTATACAGTTAACTTTGCCATTTTCTTCGGAATCAATGTCCTGAACATTAACCATCGTGACAACCGTTGCTGGTTTCGAATTCTCGGGAATAACATTAGATTGAGACATTATATTAATAACTGCCTTGTTATCGTTAATGTCCAGCACTTCTACCGTAATCTTACAAGAGTCCGTCAGTCCGCCTTCATCACTGGCTTGCACGTGTATTTGATATAAACGCGCTTTTTCAAAATCAAGGCTATTTTTCAGAATTAAATTCCCGTTTAATTTGTTCATCTCAAACACGTCACGTACCTCTGCAACTGTGTTGGATATAGAATAAGTAATCTTGGAATTCGATCCTTTGTCTGAATCGGAGGCGCTGACCGTTGTTATAATCGTGCCTTTTGCTGAGTCTTCTGGTACTGTAGCTTTATAAGCGCTCTTCGTAAAAATTGGTGCATTGTCATTGACGTCTAACACTCTTACATGTATCTGAGCTGTACCCGTCAGGCTTGGCTCCCCTCCATCCACTGCAGTTAACACTAAATAAATGTCCTCTTGTTGTTCTCTGTCGAGGGATTTTTGCAACACCATTTCTACTATACTTTCTCCGTCGGGCTGATCTTTTATTTTCAGCACAAAATTTTCTGTTTTTGAGAGAAAATACCCCTGAAGACCATTAATGCCAACATCTGCATCCATTGCTCTCTCCAACAAGAATCTGGCTCCAACGACAGCAGATTCACTTATTTTGAAATTCATTTCAGATTTTTCAAATATCGGAACATTGTCATTTATGTCTGTGATCTCGACGACAACGGAGTACAGCTCCATGGGATGTTCTAAAATAACCTGAAAATGTAAAGCGCAGGGCGTCGTCTGTCCACAGAGTTTCTCTCTGTCTATTTTCTCTTTGATAAGGAGGACTCCTCGTTCTCTGTTCAGTTCGATATACTCTGCGCTGTCTCCTGTGAAAATCCGAGCTTTGCCTAATAGCAGTCTTTTTCTGTCAAAACCTAAATCCTGGGCAATGTTACCGATTACAGATCCTTTTCCCATTTCCTCAGGAATGGAGTAAGTGACCTGTCCAACCACCGATGTGAGAAACATGACTGAGATAAACAATAGCACTTGCCGTCTCATTGTTCTGTCTGGCATGTCCATGAAAGAGAAACCCCGCTGCAGCTCTTTATCCTCGGTAAAAATCCGAAATATATCTTCAGGTTGATAAAGAAAATCCGCGTAATGAACGAATAACGGTAAACGTAATCGGCCGTGTGGAAATGTTGGTCTCTCCCCTTGTTTTGTTCGATATGACTGTTTCTCCGATGTGTGAGAAAGAAGACGGTGATGTAAAGCAGAACCCTGCCCTATTTATCACAGACTGGCCAACAGCGGCCCTAAGAGTTTGATAAAATGTACTACACAAATATGTACAAGCAGAAAATGTCGAGACACTTCACCTGGTAGATGAACCAGCTACCTGTCAGCTATACTCACAACCTGTTTTGAGTAGCCGACACTGAACCAGAGTAATATTTTAAAAGGTCATTACGAAGGTGCACACATTGAGAAAATGATCATATTCTTAACATGCAATTGTTGTCTGTAAACACACAAAATAACATAAAGGTTGGAAGTTGTGCAAATTGGATGAAAGAGCACCCTGAGACAGCGAAAAGAGCACTAGAAGCTACAGACGTCGTCGGAAATAGACAATTAATAATCTAGAGTTTATTGTTATTACAAATCAGACATGTAAAAGATGTAATTTGTAAAGAGATTGTCAGATCTCATATGGTTCCCTACATTAGTGGTCCCCATCCCCCGGGCAATGGACCGGTACCCGTCCGTGTGTCATCTGGTACCGGGCCGCACAGAAAGAAAAAATAATTTATATTACTTCCGCTTTATTTATTTCGGAGTATGAAAGATGTTTAATTTTGAAACGCGACGTCTGTGCGGAATGACGCAAAGACGAATGCTTGCGTCTGTTTCGCCTGACAGGTCTTGGTCACGTGACAGGCTACCAGCCCACACAATTGAGCGCCCACAGTCGCGCCAGTGTTCTGAATTAAAGTCAAGGCAGATTATCCTGAGATCGCCCAAAAAGTATCGAAAAGCCTGCTTCCATTTCCAAACTCCTGTCTTTGTGAAGCGGGATTTTCTGTAGTGACCGTAAAGAAAACCAAACTACGGAGTAAACCGGACGTACGGAACGCACTTCAGGTGTCGTTGTCTCCGGTTACCCCTAGATCACGGGTCCCCAACCACTAATTTTCATTATTGTGATTATGATTATTTGATTGACTTGTTCACCCTTTTATTGAAAATGATAAGTATTTCTCCTACGTCGAATGTACTACGTTGAATGTAAGTAGCTATATTTCAAAATAAAACTCATCAGTGCAGTCACTTCAGTCGATTTTTTACATAATTATTTCTTACAATTATCTCGTTCACAGAGATGTTGATTATCAATTTATAAAAATAAAGTTGTTTATTTTCTATTTATGTCTGCATTTTACATGAAACCACTGTGGATGATTTAATATTAGACTACAGCTGTCCTGGCGTCATTAACGATTATCAAGCAAATTAATTCTGGTCCGTGAAAATATTGTCTTAGATGAAACCGGTCCGTGGCACATAAAAGTTGGGGACTGCTGCCCTATGATTCAAATATGTGGACGTCGTGAAAACTGAAAACATAAATGTTTCTGTTTCTTCCTCTTATTTATCAAATCATGAAGGAAAAACAAAGTTGAGGATTTGTTTGATATAAAAACAAATATTAGAAATTAAAATTTTAATTATTTTAATTAAAGCAAAACTTTCTCGACACAGAAAGATTGATAACCGTGTTCAAAGTAATAATGTTATATTCTAACCTCTAGAGGAGAGTCTGGTTCATCCAGGATGCTCTTCTCACTCTGTATCCGCTGCATCGTCCCTGTAGAACTGGGATCCACTATCAACACGTTCTGACTAGCAGCTCTGCCGAACTTACAGTCACTCTTTCTGGAGTCAGTCGTCCTGCACACCTCGTAATTGTAAACGTGTGGGAGAGTCCCTGTCCCCAAAGTGTCTGAGTAACGTGGTGGATAATATGGAATGACAGGGAGACTGGAGTGATACAGGATGCGAGACTGTCTCCACCTGTAGATTTTCACCGAGATAATCACCACCAAAGACGTGATGAAGAGGAAGGAAACCACAGCCAAAGCCAACACCAAGTAAAAAGTCAGGTTGTCATTGTACTCCTTGTCGTGTGGAAAGTCAGTGAACTCCGACAGCACTTCAGGGAAGCTGTCCGCCACCACCACGTTAACAATGACTGTAGCTGAACGAGAGGGCTGTCCGTTGTCCTCCACTATAACAGTCAGTCTTTGTTTCACAGCATCTTTATCAGACACTTGGCGGATGCTTCTGATTTCTCCATTCTGTGAGCCCACTTCAAACAGCGCCCTGTCTGTGGCTTTCTGCAGTTTATAGGACAGCCAGGCATTCTGTCCAGAGTCCACATCAACAGCCACCACTTTGGTCACCAGATAGCCCACATCTGCTGAACGAGGCACCATTTCAGCCACCAGAGAGCCTCCAGTCTGGACTGGGTACAGAACCTGAGGGGGGTTGTCGTTCTGGTCCTGGATCACTATTTTCACACTCACGTTACTGCTGAGTGGAGGGGAGCCTCCATCCTGCGCTCTGACGCGGAAGTGGAAATCTTTGATCTGCTCGTAATCAAAAGAGCGCACTGCATGGATGACTCCACTGTCAGCACTGACGGACACATATGAGGAGACTGGCACTCCGTTAACAGAGGAGTCCTCCAGGATGTAAGAAACACGGGCATTCTGGTTCCAGTCAGCGTCTCTAGCTTTCACCGTGAATATAGAGAGACCTGGTGTGTTGTTTTCTACAATGTAGGCCTCATATGAGCTCCTCTCAAAGACAGGCGCGTTATCATTGACGTCAGAGATCTGCAAGGTGAGAGTGACGCTGCTGGAGAGGGAGGGTACTCCCTCATCAGAACAGCTCACGGTGATGTTATACTCAGAGGATCTCTCTCTGTCTAAATCACTGTCTGTTACTAAACTATAAAAATTGTCTGAAGCTGATTTTAGAATGAATGGAATATTATCGCTGATAAAACATTTAACGTCTCCGTTTTCTCCTGAGTCCCTGTCCTCAATATTAATCATTGTAACGACTGTATTGAGTTTTGCATTTTCTGATATCACATTTGATTTCGACATGATGTTAATTTCGGGCTCGTTGTCATTCACATCCGTCACATCAACGATTAATTTACATGAATGTGTGAGTCCTCCATCATCACTGGCAAGTAAATTTATTCTGTAGTTTTGCGACTCTTCAAAGTCCATATTTCCACTTAAAGTAACCTGACCGTTATCTTCATTTACTTCAAACACGTTCAAGACATCATCTAATGTATTTGTAATTGAATATTTTATTTTACCATTTGAACCCTGATCTGCATCTGAGGCTTCAACAGTGGAAACAATGGTACCTTTAGGTGAATTCTCAGTGACTGTAGCTTTGTATATGGGCTGTGTAAAAACGGGAGCATTATCATTAACATCTAAAACTATGATGACGATCAGCATTGTTCCTGACATCTGCGGCTCTCCTCCATCTACAGCCGTTAACACGAGAGATATCTGCTCTTCTTTCTCTCTGTCTAAAGGTTTCTGCAGCACCATCTCCACTACTTCATTACCATCAGCATCATTTTGCAGTTTTAGTGCAAAATTATCAGTAGGTTTTAATTCGTACCTTTGAAGATCGTTAGTTCCTACATCAAGATCCACAGCCCGTTTTAATACAAATATAGCACCGAGAGTCGCTGACTCACTGATCTTAAATTTCATTTCACTCTTTTCAAATGTTGGTGCGTTATCATTGATGTCTGTGATCTGGACGGTAACAGAGTAAAATTCCATCGGATTCTCCAAAATGATCTGAAAGTGTAAAGCACACGGCGTAGTCCGTCTACAGAGCGCCTCTCTGTCGATTCTCTCCTTCACAAGGAGGACTCCTCTTTCTCTGTTCAGCTCGATGAATTCGTCGTTGTCTCGGGAATAAATTCGAGCTTTCCCAGACGACAGGCGTTTGGGTTGTAAACCTAAATCATGCGCAATATTTCCGACTAAGGATCCTTTAGTCATTTCCTCTGGAATCGTGTAGCTGATTTGTCCGTGAACGGAGCCGATGAAGAGGAGAGAGATGAAGAGCAGTGCTTGCCTCGTCATTGTTCGCTCCCAATTATCTCCGTGCGAGTCAGAGAATTTAGATCCAACAAAAATATTAATATTTCCAGTATAAGAGCTTAATTGTTCGCCTATGTTGTCCAAAGTCGGGAAATCAAGTGTGAATATCCAATATATTTCTTCAAATATTCTCCACTGTTCGTGTGTCCGTGCTTTTCCGTCGTGCTCTTTCTTTATTATGTCGATCTTACTAGGAGGTGCAGCAACAACAATACAGTCAACCGAAGACACTCTGGTCAACAGCGGCCCTAAGAGTTCATATTAGACAACTGCAGGAAACCAACATGAATTAAATCTCTGTTCAGAACACTGTCATCAATTCTGAATTCAGTTACATTGATCTAAAACACAGCAGGAAATTAAATTCGTCCTGAATGGTGTATACGTTATGTTAAATTCTATGGCTGCATAAAGTTACGTTAAGCATGGGATTATATGTTCAGGATGTGTTCAGGTGAAACCTCATAAATCGTAAGACATTTATAAAAACATTTTTAATCACGCAGAGTGAATCTCTACACGTTTATAACTGCAATTAAGTCATCTCGGAAATCAAATGTAAACTTAATCTATGTTAGCCTAGAGAGGTGTCATTCAGGTATTAGTGGGATTATTTGTTTTGATGAGTATGACTAACTTCACGTTACATAATTTGTGTGACGTCATGTCAGTGGATGAGTATGGCATCCATCGAACGGATGATGATGACATTAAATGACTTATGTAGATATTAAATGTACTTCAGCATGATTTCAATATTGTGTAGCACCAAAATTTAAAACAACCTGGTGAAACTTAAATGATGAAGAGACAACAAAAACCAGCTATAGTACAACAGGATGAAAACGCTGCCCTCGTCGAAATTGGGAAGACATTTTAAGGAAAACATAAAAAAGAAAACAAAGCGTCTTAGACGTTCAAATACTGCTGCAAAGGAGTCCTGAACTTCAACAACGAAACTGAATATACTTGATCAGGGAAGTCCTGCATTTCAAACATGGACTAAGATTTTTCTTGCGCTGTCCATAGTGCTGAAAAGCAGTTCCTCATTTATTTGTGTAGGTTCTCAGTCATCCAGGTCATGGTTATCCAAAAGCTGTTTAAGTCAATCCACTGGACGTTAAGAAAGTTGTTCAGGAACTGAAGAACTTTCTTAACGTCCAGTGGATTGACTTAAACAGCTTTTAGAGTAACTCATTTAACACTCGAACCCCCGGGCAGTCATTTTGACTGCTTTAAAAATTTGAAATGTCATAACTTGGTTTTAAGAAAACCTATGTATCAATAGGACCTTGACTTTTCCTAAATATGAGTATATCTTATTCTAACATTTTTTGATTGTTAAAATTTCAAAACACAAAAGAGATCTGAGTATTACTACCTAGAACCACCAAAGGTAGTCATATTGACTGCTCTGACATTATTTGTATATAATTTGGATTAACATTAAAATATCTGAGAATAAATATGTGGAATAGGTAAAAACAAACAAACATCAGGGCACTAAATTAAAACTAGATTATAATTGAGCGTTTTGTTTATATAATTAAGACAACATAGATTCTCTGCAATTACACATCAAAATTCGAACTTTGAAATAAAAACAAACATATCTGTGAAAAAAATAAAAATAAATGTATCCTGCTTGAAAATAGATTTGTGTCATCATTAGACCTTAATGTGGTATACCCAAAATTGTGCGACCACTGTTGTGGCGATTTATTTTTAATTGATTTATTTTCATCTATTTATCGTTCACATTTAAAGAAATGTATTAAGTGTAAGCAGCGGAATGTGGAACCTTTGTCACGGGAGCAGTTGCTCCCCGGGTTGTCTAAGGTGGGACCCTCCTCCCACACCTCAGACGTAACCTGAACGACAAAGTGAGTGGTTCGTGTATTCATTCCTGCTCCATTTCATCTGTGTTTCACAGGTCAGTAGTTGGTAAAAGTTACCAATTTCAACTCATGAAGAGTTAATGTCGCACAAAAAAGTGTTAGAAAGAACGTGTGACAGTGTTCGAGTGTTTCTGTTAACTTTGTGAATCGTGGAAATGCCGCCAAGGCGGCAGGTTCACAAACCGCATCGCGGGGGTTTTGGGTTCGTTTTACCCTCAGTTTGTTCTTGCAGACAGACCGCTAGTGTTGCTACAGAGTGAGATTCGGGCTCCCATATAATTAATATTACAGGTAACTGTTATTTTGTTGGATGTTTTACATAATATGAAAGTTAATGTTAATGCATGTGTTTTGTATGTATTGTGAAATATGTTGTTTATACTGTAGAAGTTGTAGCTGAAAGACAAAATGTTATGTATTGTTTTATTGTGAATTGTTTGAATAGGAGACGTAACCTGAATGACAAACTGAGCAGCAGTCTTCATTGCTGCTGCATTTCATCTGTGTTTCACGGATTTGTACTTTGTTAATGAGGCACCATACTCTGGGACCCGTTACATTAACAGTGAAAATTATTAACTATGATGAACATTCAATAATGCTGTGATGACTGCCAGCCAGCTGGAGACACTGGTGTTACGATGCCAAGATGTTTTGCTTATGGCTCCCAATCATTCAGTCAACACAGGTAACCTGTACCTTCCTTGTGCAGCTCCCTCTACCTTATGACATTTGACACAATTATCCTTTGCTGTATTTTTGTTACACCTTTGCTTTATTTTTCTTGCACATTATTCAGTTGGTACTGCCTTCTCCTCAATCTTTTGGTGCTCCAACCAGAGCTCTCGCGCCACCATTTTCCTTTCATGTTTTCTGAGCAAAGCTCCTTTGCGAGTCGCATTATGAGGTTCCTCTGTGACATAATTTTATTGGTGCATTTCTTGAACTGGATTGAAGCATTTATGGCAGCCAGGTCAAGAGCACTATGAAACATCATCAGTATTAAGAAACTGTCAATATTATGAAACACCACCAATGACCATCGTCATGTAGGCGCTTACACTGAATATTTCCTCACCATTGATCAAGCACATCTACTCCACCCTTTGGTCTGTTGTGATACTGTACGTAACACTGTCCAGTTTAGCCTCGTGGCCACTGTCTGAGCAGTCAAAATCACTGCCTGTGGTAGTTCTAATAGTTGCAAAATCCTGGAGCACTGAGTGTTACGGAAGGAGCGTGAACGCATTTTCTTAATATTTTCAAATCTGACATACATGTATAACGCACATGTAATAACTGTTTTAAGCTGAGAACCTCACCTCTAGAGGAGAGTCTGGTTCATCCAGGATGCTCTTGTCACTCTGTATCCGCTGCATCGTCCCTGTAGAACTGGGATCCATTATCAACACGTTCTGACTAGCAGCTCTGCCGAACTTAAAGTCACTCTTTCTGGAGTCAGTCGTCCTGCACACCTCGTAATTGTACACGTGTGGGAGAGTCCCTGTCCCCAAAGTGTCTGAGTAACGTGGTGGATAATATGGAATGACAGGGAGACTGGAGTGATACAGGATGCGAGACTGTCTCCACCTGTAGATTTTCACCGAGATAATCACCACCAAAGACGTGATGAAGAGGAAGGAAACCACAGCCAAAGCCAACACCAAGTAAAAAGTCAGGTTGTCATTGTACTCCTTGTCGTGTGGAAAGTCAGTGAACTCCGACAGCACTTCAGGGAAGCTGTCCGCCACCACCACGTTAACAATGACTGTAGCTGAACGAGAGGGCTGTCCGTTGTCCTCCACTATAACAGTCAGTCTTTGTTTCACAGCATCTTTATCAGACACTTGGCGGATGCTTCTGATTTCTCCATTCTGTGAGCCCACTTCAAACAGCGCCCTGTCTGTGGCTTTCTGCAGTTTATAGGACAGCCAGGCATTCTGTCCAGAGTCCACATCAACAGCCACCACTTTGGTCACCAGATAGCCCACATCTGCTGAACGAGGCACCATTTCAGCCACCAGAGAGCCTCCAGTCTGGACTGGGTACAGAACCTGAGGAGGGTTGTCGTTCTGGTCCTGGATCACTATTTTCACACTCACGTTACTACTGAGTGGAGGGGAGCCTCCATCCTGCGCTCTGACGCGGAAGTGGAAATCTTTGATCTGCTCGTAATCAAAAGAGCGCACTGCATGGATGACTCCACTGTCAGCACTGACGGACACATATGAGGAGACTGGCACTCCGTTAACAGAGGAGTCCTCCAGGATGTAAGAAACACGGGCATTCTGGTTCCAATCAGCGTCTCTAGCTTTCACCGTGAATATAGAGAGACCTGGTGTGTTGTTTTCTACAATGTAGGCCTCATATGAGCTCCTCTCAAAGACAGGCGCGTTATCATTGACGTCAGAGATCTGCAAGGTGAGAGTGACGCTGCTGGAGAGGGAGGGTACTCCCTCATCAGAACAGCTCACGGTGATGTTATACTCAGAGGATCTCTCTCTGTCTAAATCACTGTCTGTTACTAAACTATAAAAATTGTCTGACGATGCTTTTAGAGTGAAAGGAATATTTTCATTGATAAAACATTTAACGTTTCCGTTTTCTCCTGAGTCCCTGTCCTCGATGTTAATCATTGTAACGACTGTATTGAGTTTTGCATCTTCTGATATCACATTTGATTTCGACATGATGTTAATTTCGGGCTTGTTGTCATTCACATCCATCACATCAATAATTAATTTACAAGAGGCGGTGAGTCCTCCATCATCACTGGCAAGTAAATTTATTTCGTAATTTCGTGACTCTTCAAAGTCCATATTTCCACTTAAAGTAACCTGACCGTTATCTTCATTTACTTCAAACACTTTCAAGACATCATCTAATGTATTTGTGATTGAATATTTTATTTTACCATTTGAACCCTGATCTGCATCTGAGGCTTTAACAGTGGAAACAACAGTACCTTTAGGTGAATTCTCAGTAACTGTAGCTTTGTACATGGGCTGTGTAAAAACGGGAGCATTATCATTAGCATCTAAAACTGTGATGACGATCAGCATTGTTCCTGACATCTGCGGCTCTCCTCCATCTACAGCCGTTAACACGAGAGATATCTGCTCTTCCTTCTCTCTGTCTAAAGGTTTCTGCAGCACCATCTCCACGATTTTATTACCGTCAGCTTTATTTTGAAGTTTCAGAGCAAAATTATCAGTAGGTTTTAATTCGTACCTTTGAAGATCGTTAGTTCCTACATCGAGATCCACAGCCCGTTTTAATACAAATATAGCACCGAGAGTCGCTGACTCACTGATCTTAAATTTCATTTCACTCTTTTCAAATGTTGGTGCGTTATCATTGATGTCTGTGATCTGGACGGTAACAGAGTAAAATTCCATCGGATTCTCCAAAATGATCTGAAAGTGTAAAGCACACGGCGTCGTCCGTCTACAGAGCGCCTCTCTGTCGATTCTCTCCTTCACAAGGAGGACTCCTCTTTCTCTGTTCAGCTCGATGAATTCGTCGTTGTCTCGGGAATAAATTCGAGCTTTCCCAGACGACAGGCGTTTGGGTTGTAAACCTAAATCATGCGCAATATTTCCGACTAAGGATCCTTTAGTCATTTCCTCTGGAATCGTGTAGCTGATTTGTCCGTGAACGGAGCCGATGAAGAGGAGAGAGATGAAGAGCAGTGCTTGCCTCGTCATTGTTCGCTCCCAATTATCTCCGTGCGAGTCAGAGAATTTAGATCCAACCAAAATATCAATATTTCCAGCAAAAGATCTTCATATATCACCCGTATGATCCAAATTCGGGAAATCAAGTATGAATATCGAATATTTGTCTTCAAATATTCTCCACTGTTCGTGTGTCCGTGCTTTTCCGTCGTGGTCTTTCTTTATTATGTCGATCTTACTAGGAGGTGCAGCAACAACAATACAGTCAACCGAAGACACTCTGGTCAACAGCGGCCCTAAGAGTTCATATTAGACAACTGCAGGAAACCAACATGAATTAAATCTCTGTTCAGAACACTGTCATCAATTCTAAATTCATTTTACATGATCAAAAATGCCGCAAGAAATTACACGTACTAAAATTGTATATGCATTATCTTCAAGGCAGTGGCTGCATGATTGTAATAATTTGAAGGTACGTTAGGCATGGGATTGTATGCTTACAGACGGTCCAAATAAAACTTAAAAATATCATTAAAAAATAAATGAAGCCGAGACGCAATATTCAGGCTTACATTTACAATGTCAGAATTTCACAGAGCAAATAAAAAGTATTTCTATACGTCAATGTGGAGAAATAAAAATCAGCGTCATTACAGCGACGACCTTGATTTGGATGAGAATGACTAACTTCACACTGCAATGATTTGTATGACGTCACGTCAGTGAATATGTAATGAATCGATCGGATGACTTCAGCAATTGAGTCAATCGACATTGAAAACACTTCAGCTTGATTCCAGCAATGTGTAGCAGGATTGTCTGATTCAACAAACTTTTAAAACAACCTTTGGAAACTCAAATGACGAGTAGAGAAATGCGAACCATAATCCTTCAGAATAAAAACACTCCACTCCAAATTAGAAAGATATCTTACGGAAAATGAAGAAAAAGAAAATCCTGCTTCAAATCCTGCAGCAAATGGACATCTAATTTTAATTATGAAAGTGAATTTATTTTATGACGGAAGTCCGACAGAAAATGTTGGACGATGTTTCATCTTGCGCTGTCCTTAGTCCTGAAAAACATCTAATCATTCTAGAAAGAAATTCGAACGTTTTTTTTCTACACCTTATTGCTTGATGCACATGTTGTTAAAATCATTTTTGAGCTGAAAACCTCACCTCTAGAGGAGAGTCTGGTTCATCCAGGATGCTCTTGTCACTCTGTATCCGCTGCATCGTCCCTGTAGAACTGGGATCCATTATCAACACGTTCTGACTAGCAGCTCTGCCGAACTTACAGTCACTCTTTCTGGAGTCAGTCGTCCTGCACACCTCGTAATTGTACACGTGTGGGAGAGTCCCTGTCCCCAAAGTGTCTGAGTAACGTGGTGGATAATATGGAATGACAGGGAGACTGGAGTGATACAGGATGCGAGACTGTCTCCACCTGTAGATTTTCACCGAGATAATCACCACCAAAGACGTGATGAAGAGGAAGGAAACCACAGCCAAAGCCAACACCAAGTAAAAAGTCAGGTTGTCATTGTACTCCTTGTCGTGTGGAAACTCAGTGAACTCCGACAGCACCTCAGGGAAGCTGTCCGCCACCACCACGTTAACAATGACTGTAGCTGAACGAGACGGCTGTCCGTTGTCCTCCACTATAACAGTCAGTCTTTGTTTCACAGCATCTTTATCAGACACTTGGCGGATGCTTCTGATTTCTCCATTCTGTGAGCCCACTTCAAACAGCGCCCTGTCTGTGGCTTTCTGCAGTTTATAGGACAGCCAGGCATTCTGTCCAGAGTCCACATCAACAGCCACCACTTTGGTCACCAGATAGCCCACATCTGCTGAACGAGGCACCATTTCAGCCACCAGAGAGCCTCCAGTCTGGACTGGGTACAGAACCTGAGGGGGGTTGTCGTTCTGGTCCTGGATCACTATTTTCACACTCACGTTACTACTGAGTGGAGGGGAGCCTCCATCCTGCGCTCTGACGCGGAAGTGGAAATCTTTGATCTGCTCGTAGTCAAAAGAGCGCACTGCATGGATGACTCCACTGTCAGCACTGACGGACACATATGAGGAGACTGGCACTCCGTTAACAGAGGAGTCCTCCAGGATGTAAGAAACACGGGCATTCTGGTTCCAGTCAGCGTCTCTAGCTTTCACCGTGAATATAGAGAGACCTGGTGTGTTGTTTTCTACAATGTAGGCCTCATATGAGCTCCTCTCAAAGACAGGCGCGTTATCATTAACGTCAGAGATCTGCAAGGTGAGAGTGACGCTGCTGGAGAGGGAGGGTACTCCCTCATCAGAACAGCTCACGGTGATGTTATACTCAGAGGATCTCTCTCTGTCTAAATCGCTGTCTGTTATTAAACTATAAAAATTGTCTGCAGATGCTTTTAGAGTGAAAGGAATATTGTCGCTGATGAAACATTTAACGTCTCCGTTTTCTCCTGAGTCCCTGTCCTCGATGTTAATCATTGTAACGACTGTATTGAGTTTTGCATTTTCTGATATCACATTTGATTGTGACATGATGTTAATTTCGGGCTCGTTATCATTTACATCCGTCACATCAACAATTAATTTACACGAATCTGTCAGTCCTCCATCATCACTGGCAAGTAAATTTATTTGAAAATGTTTTGCTTTTTCGAAGTCAATGTCACCAATTAATGAAATCTCTCCGTCGTCTTTATTTACCTTAAAAAGTTTTCTGACGCTGTCAAATGTATTTGTGATTGAATATTTAATTTTACCATTTGAACCCTGATCTGCGTCTGAGGCTTTAACAGTGGAAACAACAGTACCTTTAGGTGAATTCTCAGTCACTGTAGCTTTGTACATGGGCTGTGTAAAAACGGGAGCATTATCATTAACATCTAAAACTGTGATGACGATCAGCATTGTTCCTGACATCTGCGGCTCTCCTCCATCTACAGCCGTTAACACGAGAGATATCTGCTCTTCCTTCTCTCTGTCTAAAGGTTTCTGCAGCACCATCTCAACGTTCTTACTACCATCGGGGACATTTTGTAACGTCAGAGCAAAATTATTATTTGGTTTTAATTCATAGCTTTGGAGGTCATTTATTCCTACATCGAGATCCGCAGCTCTTTCCAGAACAAATTTTGCTCCTGCCATGGCCGACTCGCTAATTTTGAATTTCATCTCACTTTTTTCGAAGCTAGGTGCGTTATCATTTATGTCGGTAATCTGCACAGTAACAGAGAAAAACTCCATAGGATTTTCTAATACAATTTGAAAATGCACAGCGCACAGGACCGTCTCTGGACACAGAGCCTCTCTGTCGAGCCTCTCTTTGACAAGGAGGACTCCTCTTTCTCTGTTCAGCTCGATGTAGTCGTCGCTGCTTCTAGAATATATTTGAGCTTTACCTACTATCAAACGTTTTATTTCTAAACCTAAATCGTGTGCTATATTACCCACTATAGATCCTTTCGTCAGTTCTTCGGGTATGGAGTAGCTGACTTGCCCCATGACCGAATCAAGGGAAAGGAGAGAGATGAAAAGGAGTACTTGCCGATTCATTGTTCTATGCGTTCTTTGCCACTGAGCCTCCATGTTGGTTTTAAATTCCAAACATCAAAAAAAAAAAATCAAATAGACGTTGAAATCCAAAATAGAATCTCAAATAAGCAGCTGTATTATCATCAAGGTAAAGACAAACGTAGTTCAAATAGAAATGTTTCTTCTTTTATTGACAGGCGCACTAGCAGAAATTTCCCGTCTTTACTCGTCGTGATGTCTTTGCATTGTGTCGATATTACTAGGGAGGTGCAACCAGCATCCTCTCATTCATCCAGACTCTGGTCTACAGCGGCCCTAAGAGTCCATATTCTAAAACTGCAGCACATCAGCTAAATGTAAACCTGGAAATTTCACTCAAAGTAATGTGGGGATTGAACTACAAGACGTGAATTAATGTCTTGACTTAAAATCGACGTTAAGATATAATTCAGCAATCATTTATATACACCAATAAAAAATTAAAAGAGAATAGGAGAGAAATGAAGGCAATGTAGAGGTTAGATCTGGCAAGACCGTCAGGAATAAGTGGCTCAGAAATGGAATTGAAAGACTGGAAAAACACAAATATGACGGGGTTTCTTATTGACAAGGAAACAAGTAAAAAAAAACAAAAACAGACGAACAAACACTTCAAGCAGTTAATGTAATTTGGTGCTGTAGCACTGAAATAACTGCAATCGATTTGATGATTTGAAAGTTGTTTATGATAAATATTTTCTCATGTACTGCCATGATTGATACTATTATAAGAATTACCATGACTACTACAACCACTACAAATAGAACTACATTTTATTAGTTATTTGTCATGTACTGCTTATAATTGATACAATTATCAGAATTGCCATGACTACTAAAACTACTTCAAATAGAACTGCATTTTAACAATAAATTGTGCTCGATGAAATTCACCGAACCACGCATGAAGGGAATCGAAAGAAAGAATAAGATGAAGGTTACTCTAAAAAGGAAACTTAACACTACGCAAATTATCTCAATTATAGGTACTAATTTGCCAGATAAGTCATGAATCAATGCTGTCTTCAAGAAAATATTCCGTTACAGTTTGATTCAATATTTGCTACGGAAATAATTCCTTCATTCGTCCATTTATATGCAGAGTTTCCCTCGGATCACGTGGCTTACTGGAGCCAATCCCAGCGGACGTATGGCGGCAGGCGGGGCGGTGTTACGGACAAGTTGCCAGCGCACCGTGTAACCTAAAGAACTATAACCCTTCAGACGAGTTAGCAATAAAATTATGAGAACACATCAGCTGCTACAAGATAAAAAGAAGTCCAAAGTCAATATATCGTTACTCGAATACAATTAACAAACTGTACGATCTTCAAAGGATCGGAATAAGAAAGTGACGGTGACAAGAAATCAAACTGTGGGAAACTGGCTATGGTGCTGAAGAAAACTCTACAACGACCAATATAGTGTATCTGTTACTGAACACAGAAGGAGAGACGAAGCAATGTCTTTTCTATAATATATCCAATCACATCAAATGACAGAATCTTTTTTTTTTTTTTTAAAGACAAAGCTAACCTGTAAGGGAGAGTCTGGTTCATCCAGGATGCTCTTCTCACTCTGTATCCGCTGCATCGTTCCTGTAGAACTGGGATCCATTATCAACACGTTCTGACTCGCAGCTCTGCCGAACTTACAGTCACTCTTTCTGGAGTCAGTCGTCCTGCACACCTCGTAATTGTACACGTGTGGGAGAGTCCCTGTCCCCAAAGTGTCTGAGTAACGTGGTGGATAATATGGAATGACAGGGAGACTGGAGTGATAAAGGATGCGAGACTGTCTCCACCTGTAGATTTTCACCGAGATAATCACCACCAAAGACGTGATGAAGAGGAAGGAAACTACAGCCAAAGCCAACACCAAGTAAAAAGTCAGGTTGTCATTGTACTCCTTGTCGTGTGGAAACTCAGTGAACTCCGACAGCACTTCAGGGAAGCTGTCCGCCACCACCACGTTAACAATGACTGTAGCTGAACGAGACGGCTGTCCGTTGTCCTCCACTATAACAGTCAGTCTTTGTTTCACAGCATCTTTATCAGACACTTGGCGGATGCTTCTGATTTCTCCATTCTGTGAGCCCACTTCAAACAGCGCCCTGTCTGTGGCTTTCTGCAGTTTATAGGACAGCCAGGCATTCTGTCCAGAGTCCACATCAACAGCCACCACTTTGGTCACCAGATAGCCCACATCTGCTGAACGAGGCACCATTTCAGCCACCAGAGAGCCTCCAGTCTGGACTGGGTACAGAACCTGAGGAGGGTTGTCGTTCTGGTCCTGGATCACTATTTTCACACTCACGTTACTGCTGAGTGGAGGGGAGCCTCCGTCCTGCGCTCTGACGCGGAAGTGGAAATCTTTGATCTGCTCGTAGTCAAAAGAGCGCACTGCATGGATGACTCCACTGTCAGCACTGACGGACACATATGAGGAGACTGGCACTCCGTTAACAGAGGAGTCCTCCAGGATGTAAGAAACACGGGCATTCTGGTTCCAGTCAGCGTCTCTAGCTTTCACCGTGAATATAGAGAGACCTGGTGTGTTGTTTTCTACAATGTAGGCCTCATATGAGCTCCTCTCAAAGACAGGCGCGTTATCATTGACGTCAGAGATCTGCAAGGTGAGAGTGACGCTGCTGGAGAGGGAGGGTACTCCCTCATCAGAACAGCTCACGGTGATGTTATACTCAGAGGATCTCTCTCTGTCTAAATCACTGTCTGTTACTAAACTATAAAAATTGTCCGAAGATGTTTTTAGGGTGAAAGGAATATTGTCGCTGATGAAACATTTAACGTCTCCGTTTTCTCCTGAGTCCCTGTCCTCAATATTTATCATTGTAACGACTGTATTAAGTTTTGCATCTTCTGAAATCACATTTGATTTCGACATGATGTTAATTTCGGGATTGTTGTCATTCACATCTTGCACATCGATGATTAATTTACACGAATCCGTCAGTCCCCCGTCATCACTTGCACGTATATTAATTTCATGGTGTCTGGTGTCCTCAAAATCAACAATCCCACTCAAAGTAACTTTTCCGTTTTCCTCATTTATCTGGAAAAATTTTTGCACATCATCTATTGTATTTGTGATTGAATACGTAATTTTACCATTTGAACCCTGATCTGCATCTGAGGCTTTAACAGTGGAAACAAAGGTACCTTTAGGTGAATTCTCAGTGACTGTAGCTTTGTATATGGGCTGTGTAAAAACGGGAGCATTATCATTAACATCTAAAACTGTGATGACGATCAGCATTGTTCCTGACATCTGCGGCTCTCCTCCATCTACAGCCGTCAACACGAGAGATATCTGCTCTTCCTTCTCTCTGTCTAAAGGTTTCTGCAGCACCATCTCCACGATTTTATTACCGTCAGCTTTATTTTGAAGTTTCAGAGCAAAATTATCAGTAGGTTTTAATTCGTACCTTTGAAGATCGTTAGTTCCTACATCGGGATCCACAGCTTTTTCGAGAACAAATGTTGACCCGACAGTCGCTGACTCACTTATTTTAAATTTGATTTCCTCATCTTGGAATGTTGGTGCGTTATCATTGATGTCTGTGATCTGGACGGTAACAGAGTAAAATTCCATCGGATTCTCCAAAATGATCTGAAAGTGTAAAGCACACGGCGTCGTCCGTCTACAGAGCGCCTCTCTGTCGATTCTCTCCTTCACAAGGAGGACTCCTCTTTCTCTGTTCAGCTCGATGAATTCGTCGTTGTCTCGGGAATAAATTCGAGCTTTCCCAGACGACAGGCGTTTGGGTTGTAAACCTAAATCATGCGCAATATTTCCGACTAAGGATCCTTTAGTCATTTCCTCTGGAATCGTGTAGCTGATTTGTCCGTGAACGGAGCCGATGAAGAGGAGAGAGATGAAGAGCAGTGCTTGCCTCGTCATTGTTCGCTCCCAATTATCTCCGTGCGAGTCAGAGAATTTAGATCCAACCAAAATATCAATATTTCCAGCAAAAGATCTTCATATATCACCCGTATGATCCAAATTCAGGAAATCAAGTATGAATATCCAATGTATTTCTTCAAATATTCTCCACTGTTCGTGTGTCCGTGCTTTTCCGTCGTGCTCTTTCTTTATTATGTCGATCTTACTAGGAGGTGCAGCAACAACAATACAGTCAACCGAAGACACTCTGGTCAACAGCGGCCCTAAGAGTTCATATTAGATAACTACAGGAAACCAACATGAATTAAATCTCTGTTCAGAACACTGTCATCAATTCTGAATTCAGTTACATTGATCTAAAACACAGCAGGAAATTAAATTCGTCCTGAATGGTGTATACGTTATGTTAAGTTCTATGGCTGCATAAAGTTACGTTAAGCATGGGATTATATGTTCAGGATGTGTTCAGGTGAAACCTCATAAATCGTAAGACATTTATAAAAACATTTTTAATCACGCAGAGTGAATCTCTACACGTTTATAACTGCAATGAAGTCATCTCGGAAATCAAATGTAAACTTAATCTATGTTAGCCTAGAGAGGTGTCATTCAGGTATTAGTGGGATTATTTGTTTTGATGAGTATGACTAACTTCACGTTACATAATTTGTGTGACGTCATGTCAGTGGATGAGTATGGCATCCATCGAACGGATGATGATGACATTAAATGATTTATGTAGATATTAAATGAACTTCAGCGTGATTTCAATATTGTGTAGCACCAAAATTGAAACCAACCTGGTGAAACGTAAATGACGAAGAGACAACAAAAACCAGCTATAGTACAACAGGATGAAAACGCTGCCCTCGTCGAAATTGGGAAAACATCTCAAGGATATCATAAAAACAAGAAAACAAAGCGTGTCAGACATTCAAATACTGCCGCAAAGGAGTCCTGAACTTCAACAATGAAACTGAAGTCCTGCATTTCAAACATGGACTAAGAATTTTCTTGCGCTGTCCATAGTGCTGAAAAGCAGTTCCTCATTTCACACTCGAACCCCCAGGCAGTCATTTTGACTGCTTTAAAAATTTGAAATGCCATCACTTGATTTTAAGAAAACCTGAGTATCAATAGGACCCTGACTTTTACGAAATATGAGTATATCTTATCCTCACATTTTTTGATTATTAAAATTTCAAAACACAAAAGAGATCTGAGCATTACTACCTAAAACCACCATAGGTAGTCATTTTGACTGCTCTGACATTATTTGTCTATAATTTGGATTATCATTAAAATATCTGAGAATATATACGTTTGAAGAGGTAAATACACATCAAGACACTAAATTAAAACTATAATGATTGAGTCTTTTGTTTATTTAATTAAGACAACATAGATTCTCTGAAATTACACATCCAAATTCAAACTTTGAAATAAAAACAAATGCATCTGTGAAAAAAAAAAATCTAAATGTATCCTGCTTCAAAATAGGTTTGTGTCATCATTAAACCTTAATGTGGTGCAGTCAAAATTGTGTGACCCCTGTTGTGTCGATTTAGTTTTAAATGATTTATCTTCATCTTTTTTTCTCAACATTTAAAGAAACGTATTAAGTGTAGGCAGCGGAATATGGAACCTTTGTCACTGGAGCAGTTGTGCCCCGGGTTGTCTAAGGTGGGACCCTCCTCCCACACCTCAGACGTAACCTGAACGACAAAGTGAGCGGTCAGTGCCTTCGCTGCTGCATTTCATCTTTATTTTACAAGTAAGCAGTTGGTAAAAGTTACCAATTTTTAGGCCCCGTCCACACGATGCCGGAACTTTTTGAAAACGCTGGGTCTGCGTTGTCATGTAGACACTGTATCCACAACTTTTTCTATCCGGGGGGCGTATCCCTGGGACCACAACCGCTGTGACCACATCAATGTGACCCGTGTCTACATGTATAAGCGGAGTAAAAACCGTCTATTTCCTGATGTATAACAGCTCCACGTCGAAGATGCATTGATAAACATGCTTTGCACTTAAATATTTGTTCGTCTGTTTCTTTTTTTATGTGTCATAAAGTTTATATATGTATTCATTCATTCATTCACGTTCCTCGCCAAAGACGCCGACGCCAGTTCTGGGTCAAACTGGGACGCGCTGCCTGCTGGTGGAGAACTCAGTGATGGAGGTTCTCCTATAAAGGAGAACAGCGTGAATTTCCACATGTCCCGGTCCTCTCTGCTGTCGTTCTCGGAGTTGCTCTGCTTATACACGTGTTAATCAACGCACTGACGCGTTTACGTGTGGATGGAGATGTGGACGCGAATGGTTTTCGATAATGGGTGAAAAAAAGTTGCGTTTTCAAAAAGTTCCGGCATCGTCTGGACGGGTAACACTAACTGCAACCTGCTAAATAGCAATGGAAATATTACGTTAGCTATCAACACAGTCACCAAAAAAAAAAAAAAAATGTTGCAGAATTCATGTGGAAATCCCAGATTATGTTTGACTATAAAACCTTTCACCTACTTGTAAAATACTTGATAGTATTTCTTTGGTTTTCACTTACTAATAGTTGGAAATGTTAGAGCATATAAAACTCTGGTGCTCATAAATGTAACATTTTCAACTACCATTTTAATAAAACTTGGAGTGAAATATATGATATACACAAAAAGCATTGTGAATGGAAAAACAATGAGGATGCAAATATCTCATCTGTGGAAAGTACTATGGACAATACATTGAGATGCCAAGCATTTCCTGAGAAGCAGGTCTACAGTGTACAATGTTTAGGTATAAAAATTACAATAGAGAACACCCAATGAAAAGTTGCATAGAAAGTGTAATTCAGCTATTTATGTAATTTAACGGGACCAACCTCTAGAGGAGAGTCTGGTTCATCCAGGATGCTCTTCTCACTCTGTATCCGCTGCATCGTCCCTGTAGAACTGGGATCCATTATCAACACGTTCTGACTAGCAGCTCTGCCGAACTTACAGTCACTCTTTCTGGAGTCAGTCGTCCTGCACACCTCGTAATTGTACACGTGTGGGAGAGTCCCTGTCCCCAAAGTGTCTGAGTAACGTGGTGGATAATATGGAATGACAGGGAGACTGGAGTGATACAGGATACGAGACTGTCTCCACCTGTAGATTTTCACCGAGATAATCACCACCAAAGACGTGATGAAGAGGAAGGAAACCACAGCCAAAGCCAACACCAAGTAAAAAGTCAGGTTGTCATTGTACTCCTTGTTGTGTGGAAAGTCACTGAACTCCGACAGCACTTCAGGGAAGCTGTCCGCCACCACCACGTTAACAATGACTGTAGCTGAACGAGAGGGCTGTCCGTTGTCCTCCACTATAACAGTCAGTCTTTGTTTCACAGCATCTTTATCAGACACTTGGCGGATGCTTCTGATTTCTCCATTCTGTGAGCCCACTTCAAACAGCGCCCTGTCTGTGGCTTTCTGCAGTTTATAGGACAGCCAGGCATTCTGTCCAGAGTCCACATCAACAGCCACCACTTTGGTCACCAGATAGCCCACATCTGCTGAACGAGGCACCATTTCAGCCACCAGAGAGCCTCCAGTCTGGACTGGGTACAGAACCTGAGGGGGGTTGTCGTTCTGGTCCTGGATCACTATTTTCACACTCACGTTACTACTGAGTGGAGGGGAGCCTCCATCCTGCGCTCTGACGCGGAAGTGGAAATCTTTGATCTGCTCGTAGTCAAAAGAGCGCACTGCATGGATGACTCCACTGTCAGCACTGACGGACACATATGAGGAGACTGGCACTCCGTTAACAGAGGAGTCCTCCAGGATGTAAGAAACACGGGCATTCTGGTTCCAGTCAGCGTCTCTAGCTTTCACCGTGAATATAGAGAGACCTGGTGTGTTGTTTTCTACAATGTAGGCCTCATATGAGCTCCTCTCAAAGACAGGCGCGTTATCATTGACGTCAGAAATCTGCAAGGTGAGAGTGACGCTGCTGGAGAGGGAGGGTACTCCCTCATCAGAACAGCTCACGGTGATGTTATACTCAGAGGATCTCTCTCTGTCTAAATCGCCGTCTGTTATAATACTGAAGAAATTACTTGACGTGGAGGAAATCAAAAACGGAATGTTATCATTAATATAACACTGAACCTTTCCGTTTTCACCAGAGTCTGGATCTTGGATATTCACAATCGTTACTACTGTGCCAGGAGCTATGTCCTCTGCCACTGCTTTAGATTTAGACATTACATTTATAACAGGTGTATTGTCATTGACATCAACTATTTCCACTATAACTTTACTGGAATCAGTTAGACCTCCATCACTGGCCTGGACATGTATTTGATACTGTCGGGTCTTCTCAAAATCAGTGCTACCAGTTAATCTGATTTCGCCGGTATCACTATTTATGTCAAATATATCAGATGCATCGCCAACAGCGTTCAGAATAGAGTAAGAAATCTTTGCATTCGATCCTTCGTCTAAATCAGAGGCACTGACTGATGACACAATCGTTCCTGCAGGTGAATTTTCTCTTAAGATTGATTTATACTTTTTTTGTGTAAACACGGGTGTGTTATCGTTAATGTCTAGTACATTTACGTTTATCCGAACTGACCCAGACATCTGCGGATCACCTCCGTCTACTGCGGTCAATACAAGTGAAAAATGATCTTGTTTTTCTCTATCTAAAGGTTTCTGCAAAACCATTTCAACGACTTTGCTTCCGTCGGCTTGATTTTGCAATTTCAACATGAAATTTTCAGTTGGCTTTAACGAATACATTTGAATGCCATTCGCACCGACATCCAAATCTACGGCCTGATCAAGCACGAACGCTGTGCCTATAACAACGGACTCACTGATTCTGAATTCCATTTTGTCTCTCTTAAAAATCGGGGCGTTGTCGTTAATGTCTGTAATTTCTACAGTAATGCTATAAAATTCCATCGGATTTTCTAAAATAAGCTGGAAGTGTAAAGCGCATGGCGCCGTTTGCGCGCAGATCGCCTCTCTGTCTATCCTGTCTTTGATGCGGAGCTTTTCTCTCTCCTCATTCAGCTCGACGTACTCCGCACTGTCTCCTGTGTAAATCCGAGCTTTCCCTGATTTCAGTCTTTTCAGATCTAGCCCCAAATCTTGCGCTATGTCACCAACGAAAGAGCCTTTCAGCATTTCCTCTGGGATTGAATAGCTGACCTGACCGATCACTGAAACAATAGAGAAAACAGATATAAGCAGCAGCACTTGCCATCTCATTGTTCTTGCCATCATGGCCCTTTTAAATGAACAGCGTAGCAATACTGGGGGGAAAAAAATATTTCTCTCTTCGGAAATAATCTTTTTCGGTCCTCTTGATGTCTACATTCACCAAGTTTGTCGTAAATATGAAAAGTAATCCTTCCAAGCGAATGGTTAGCGCTCCGATCTTTCTGATCTGCAATGGTTCCTGCGGTTTTCTCTTGTTATTTGTCTGAAATGATGTGGGAGGTTCTGCTGGTTTCGTCTTCCCGTAACTAACACAGACGGACCAATAGCGGCCCTAAGAGTTCATATGGCTGAATTACAGAATGCTGCGCAGGATGAAAACGATTTGTAGTTTCCATTTTGTCTAGTCCAACAATCAGGTGAGACGGATTTCTCAATTCAACTAGAAATTTATTCATACAAATGTGGACAAATCACTCTGAAACTAGTTTACAGACATGTAGCCATGAAATCGAAGTAGGAAGTATAGACAGACCTTTTGAATTTAATGCAGACTTGTGTATATATATTGATACAGACTCGCTGTTGGAAAGTCATATGTACTACTGTAAATTCTTATGTGTCCCCTCATCACTCCCCACCTCAAACCAAAGCACACACGCACACGCACACACACACACACACACACACACACACACACACACACACACACACACACACACACACACACACACACACACACTTTTCACAAATTAAGTGAATAGCTAATGATGAGTTTTTGCAGTTTTTGTCACTGCACACATAAATCCACGAGGCGTACTGGAATCAACACATTAGAGATGAATGTATACGTGTACAAACAAAACATCACTGATGACAGGCGTGCATCTTAACACTATTATTCAAGCAATTAGTACAGGTAGAATACCAAAATCCATAACATGTGCATGGCAGCCCCTCAGAGTGTTCCTGCATAGAAAAAAATTACTAGATAATTCAGTTCACAAGGATTTGGCTTGGGGACCAATGGGTGGTCGGCTCAAGACCAGCATGGACCAAAGTGTGATCTGGCAGCTGGAGAGGTGTCAATCACATCCTGAGCACGACGAAGTACCCTTGAGCAAGGCAACTATCTCCACAAGCTGCTCCTATAGGCGCTACCTGGCTGCCCTTCCACTCTCGCTCTCCCTTAAATTTGCATGTCTACAGGTCCTCTGTGAGTGTTGTTTGTGCTCCAGCCTATATTTGTGTAAAATTTCATTGAGTGGAAAAGGTTTCCCAGTAACGGATAACTTAACTAATTTTTGTCTTTATTCCTTTTGAGATAGAAAGTCTGCAGCAAACGTCTATGTTGACAGTAAAATAAACAGCATGAATGACAACAACACACTGTCATAAAACAGAAGTTATGATTTAAAAAATGTAAAATTGTACATTTATTTTTTAATAGTACAGCTGTGATAAATTGAATATTAAAAACCTCAATTTCAAACAACTTCAACTCTCAGGCCAAAGGGAAGCAGACCGAGGAGCTGTCCCTGGTGCTGGATGGAGGAGTTAAAAAAGTGCTTTTTGGAATGGAAACACTTTTTTTTTTTTACTAAAGAGAGGGAAACTCAAAAAAATTAAAAAGAAGTACAAAATAAGAAACAGGTATTCAGTCATACCACTCCTGAAGTATAAATGTGTAAAACAACTGCAAAAAAATAATTCACTATTGTTCTATTAGGATATCAGCATCAATACGATAAAGAAATATCAAAAACTCATTTCATTGAAATCAAAGTAGGGACGGCCTCCCAGTGCAAATAAGCTACTGACAGGGGGTCAATGAATTAGTCTATTAAACCTAGAAGGAGGATCACTGCGTGAAAAGACAATATTTATGAAAACAGCATGACGTAGGGGAACATATAACTTTATACATTTAATGACACAATAAAATAAAAACACATTACTGAATTATAAAGTAGGGATGTTATTTTTAAGTGGTGCTGAAGTTAAGTTCAGTTGTGCAAATGCTTAATAAGTGATGCTAAGTGGAATATTGCAATTGTACTGAAATGAAGGCAAATTGGGTAACCGTTCAATGTCAATAAAACTAATGAAAGACAGAACAATGAAGTCACATGGGCACATATAAACGTTTTACCTAAGAAGTAGGTAACTACAAATTTTATGAAAAGACAAAGCTAACCTCCAGAGGAGAGTCTGGTTCATCCAGGATGTTCTTCTCACTCTGCATCCGCTGCATCGTCCCTGTAGAACTGGGATCCATTATCAACACGTTCTGACTAGCAGCTCTGCCGAACTTACAGTCACTCTTTCTGGAGTCAGTCGTCCTGCACACCTCGTAATTGTACACGTGTGGGAGAGTCCCTGTCCCCAAAGTGTCTGAGTAACGTGGTGGATAATATGGAATGACAGGGAGACTGGAGTGATACAGGATGCGAGACTGTCTCCACCTGTAGATTTTCACTGAGATAATCACCACCAAAGACGTGATGAAGAGGAAGGAAACCACAGCCAAAGCCAACACCAAGTAAAAAGTCAGGTTGTCATTGTACTCCTTGTCGTGTGGAAAGTCAGTGAACTCCGACAGCACTTCAGGGAAGCTGTCCGCCACCACCACGTTAACAATGACTGTAGCTGAACGAGAGGGCTGTCCGTTGTCCTCCACTATAACAGTCAGTCTTTGTTTCACAGCATCTTTATCAGACACTTGGCGGATGCTTCTGATTTCTCCATTCTGTGAGCCCACTTCAAACAGCGCCCTGTCTGTGGCTTTCTGCAGTTTATAGGACAGCCAGGCATTCTGTCCAGAGTCCACATCAACAGCCACCACTTTGGTCACCAGATAGCCTACATCTGCTGAACGAGGCACCATTTCAGCCACCAGAGAGCCTCCAGTCTGGACTGGGTACAGAACCTGAGGGGGGTTGTCGTTCTGGTCCTGGATCACTATTTTCACACTCACGTTACTACTCAGTGGAGGGGAGCCTCCATCCTGCGCTCTGACGCGGAAGTGGAAATCTTTGATCTGCTCGTAGTCAAAAGAGCGCACTGCATGGATGACTCCACTGTCAGCACTGACGGACACATATGAGGAGACTGGCACTCCGTTAACAGAGGAGTCCTCCAGGATGTAAGAAACACGGGCATTCTGGTTCCAGTCAGCGTCTCTAGCTTTCACCGTGAATATAGAGAGACCTGGTGTGTTGTTTTCTACAATGTAGGCCTCATATGAGCTCCTCTCAAAGACAGGCGCGTTATCATTGACGTCAGAGATCTGCAAGGTGAGAGTGACGCTGCTGGAGAGGGAGGGTACTCCCTCATCAGAACAGTTCACGGTGATGTTATACTGTGACGCAATTTCTCTGTCAAAATGTCCTTCAGTCACTAGAGTTAAAATGTTATTTGATGTTGAAGTGATTGTAAAATGAACATTATCATTTAAAACGCAGTGGACTTTGCCATTTTCACCTGAATCGGGATCCTGAACATTCATCATCGTAAGAACCGTTCCTGCTTTGACATCCTCAGATATCGCTGATAAAGTTGACATAATATTGATCGATGGTGGGTTGTCGTTTGTGTCCAATACCTCTATTAAAACTTTACACACGTCGGAGTTACCACCTTCATCTGAGGCTTGAACATCTATCTCGTAATGCTGAAATTTCTCATAATCAACGTTTTCCTTTAACGTCACCACACCACTGTCCTTATCCACATGAAACAGGTCAGGCGCGCCATCTGGGACATTGGAGATTGAATATTGGATACGACCGTGCGCCCCGTCATCCGCATCAGATGCGCTCACCGTCGTCAGAACGGTTCCTTTTGCAGCATTTTCCCGTACATTTGTTTTATATTCTGTCCGCGTACAAACAGGTGCATTATCGTTTGCGTCCAATACTGTTATAATAATCTGTATGGTCCCAGACAGCTGTGGGTCGCCTCCGTCCGTAGCAGTTAACACTAAAGACAAACGATCTTTTGTTTCTCGGTCAAGATGCTGTTTTAAAATCATCTCAACGTTTCTGCTACTACCAATCCTATATGGGATCAATGTAAACGCGTTATTTGTGCTGAGAGAATAGCCACGGAGACCATTAACTCCGACGTCGTGATCAAATGCCTTTTCTAAAACAAATTTAGCGCCAATATTAATCATTTCACTAATTTCGAATTTCATTTCATTGTTTTTAAATGCTGGGGAGTTGTCGTTTATGTCTGTGATTTCTACACTTACGCTGTAAAACTGCATAGGTTTCTCTAGTATTATTTGAAAATGAAGCGCACAGGGCGTCGTCTGTCCGC
Source organism: Antennarius maculatus (assembly GCA_013358685.1). Taxonomy (NCBI): domain Eukaryota; kingdom Metazoa; phylum Chordata; class Actinopteri; order Lophiiformes; family Antennariidae; genus Antennarius; species Antennarius maculatus. The sequence goes on along the minus strand of CM023614.1, from coordinate 13,814,701 downwards.
AGAGCGACTCTCTGTCTATCCGCTCTTTGATTATTAGAATACCCCGTTCTGTGTCTAGCTCGATAAATTCTGTTCCTTCTCCGGTATATATGCGAGCTTTCCCTGATTTCAGCCGTTTCACATCCAAACCTAAATCTCTCGCTACATTACCAACCAGGGATCCTTTCGCCATTTCCTCCGGGATGGAGTAGCTGACCTGCCCCAGAGCTGAGCTGACATACACACACGACATGAAGAACAGGACTACTTGCCATGCCATTGTTCTGCTCGTCTATCTTCCGTACACACACGCAAACAGATATAAAATCCAATATCCAGAAAATACTATTTCAGATAAGCTGTCATTCGTAAAAAACAAAAAACCCAAGATCCAATAATGTTAATGATTCAGATGGTGCCTCTGTGTTCCGTCGTCTGCTTCTTATAATTCTTTTCTCCTCTTCCTCAGAAGCATTTAGAGCTCGTGGAGGAGGTACAACCGCAATAAGCCGTGGCATCTCAGCAGACTGGTCAACAGCGTCCCTAAGTGTTGGATGTGTTGAAATACACTTTGCATTTTTTTTTTTGTTTTACAAGAAATAAATCATTCCTGTGGTAAATTCACAGTTATGTATAATATCTTATAATTATGTCACTTGTTCAATCAGAATTAGACATAACTTTTTGGACGTCGGTAAAATCTAAGAGATACGCTCAGGTTTTGTGGGCCAGCATTGCGAACACAGACGAGGCAGTGAACGGGCCATATTACAATGTGGAACCCCTTACAGGTCAGTCGTTGCGCTATCCATGTTGCTGACTGCCACATAATGAGACGTAAAGAAGTGCTAAAACATGCATATGACTTTATAGTTCAGGATATCTGCAGTGATCAGAAACATTATCATTCCATCACACATTTTTTGTAACTGCTTTTCCTTTGCAGGTCTCATCCATCAGTGCCTAATTCACCTGGTAGGCCAGAGGCGGACACAGGTTTTTGAGTCATAACAGAGCTGACGCATGGTCTGGAGAACATGTAATAAATATGATGTTGTTTTTAGACTGACCAAGACTCACCATTTTACACTTCTTATTTGCAGTGATGAAAGTGCTACAATATCGTCATTGTGACAATATTACACTATAAAAAGGAGGAAATGACAAGACATCTCATTTTAAAAATATCTGCGGGTATATCACATAGTGTTATTTCAGACATTGGCATTATTTGATCATGTTTAAATATCTTAATTTGTCGTGTGCAAGGAGTACATGCCCCTTGGCATGGTGTTTTTAAGACAACAATGTCTTAAATGAATATCAATTACATTTTACAAAGACTTCAGCCACTCTGAAACGTTAATTTAAGCAAACTCTTTTGGCACGAAAATTTTGTCAAAGATGAATTACATTTTTTCTAGTGTGGTTAATGGACAGTAGGTCAAAATCAAAAAGCAAAATCAAGAGACAAAGACATACACTTTTTAACTAAAAATTTAGAGCTATAAAGAACAGAAACCACAAATTTTATGAAAAGACAAAGCTAACCTCTAGAGGAGAGTCTGGTTCATCCAGGATGCTCTTCTCACTCTGCATCCGCTGCATCGTCCCTGTAGAACTGGGATCCATTATCAACACGTTCTGACTAGCAGCTCTGCCGAACTTACAGTCACTCTTTCTGGAGTCAGTCGTCCTGCACACCTCGTAATTGTACACGTGTGGGAGAGTCCCTGTCCCCAAAGTGTCTGAGTAACGTGGTGGATAATATGGAATGACAGGGAGACTGGAGTGATACAGGATGCGAGACTGTCTCCACCTGTAGATTTTCACCGAGATAATCACCACCAAAGACGTGATGAAGAGGAAGGAAACCACAGCCAAAGCCAACACCAAGTAAAAAGTCAGGTTGTCATTGTACTCCTTGTCGTGTGCAAAGTCAGTGAACTCCGACAGCACTTCAGGGAAGCTGTCCGCCACCACCACGTTAACAATGACTGTAGCTGAACGAGAGGGCTGTCCGTTGTCCTCCACTATAACAGTCAGTCTTTGTTTCACAGCATCTTTATCAGACACTTGGCGGATGCTTCTGATTTCTCCATTCTGTGAGCCCACTTCAAACAGCGCCCTGTCTGTGGCTTTCTGCAGTTTATAGGACAGCCAGGCATTCTGTCCAGAGTCCACATCAACAGCCACCACTTTGGTCACCAGATAGCCCACATCTGCTGAACGAGGCACCATTTCAGCCACCAGAGAGCCTCCAGTCTGGACTGGGTACAGAACCTGAGGAGGGTTGTCGTTCTGATCCTGGATCACTATTTTCACACTCACGTTACTGCTGAGTGGAGGGGAGCCTCCATCCTGCGCTCTGACACTGAAAACTATCTGTTTGATCTGTTCAAAATCAAATGAGTTTACTGCATGTACAACTCCAGTTTCACTATTTATGGACACATAAGAAGAAATTGGGCTTCCACTGAATTGCGCATCCTCAAGAAAATAGGATATTCGAGCATTTTGATTCCAGTCAGAATCTGTTGCGCTCACGGTAAATATTGATACACCGGGCACATTATTTTCAATTATAAATGCAGTGTAATTCGGTTTCGTGAAGAGAGGAGCATTATCATTTACATCAGAGATTCTCATGTTTAAATTTATTTTCGTAGAAAGTGGGGGCGACCCTGAGTCGGTTGCAGTTATAGTTATGTTACAGTCTGCTGTCGTTTCACGATCAAACATCACATCTGAAATTAAGCTGTAATAATTAGTCAAAGAAGACTGGATTTTAAAGGGAAGGTGAGAATCTACTGAGCATTTTATATGTCCGTTCCTATCCGAGTCTGCGTCTTTAACATTAAATACAACTATGGTCGTGCCTGGAAGAGCATCCTCTGAAACCAGACTGGAGAAGGACATTATGTTTATGACCGGAGCATTATCATTGATATCAATGACGTCGATGACAACTTGGGCGGCGTTACTTAAGCCACCCTGATCTTTGGCGATCACTCTTATTTCATATTTTTTGTCTTTTTCAAAATCTATATTTTTGGAAACAGTTATTTTGCCAGTTAAAGCGTCAATCGTAAACTGTTCGCTGGATTTTCCCTTTATATCTGAAAAAGTATATGTAACCAAACCATTGGATCCGCTGTCGGCATCTGAGGCATTCACAGTGGTTATATAGGTGCCTAAAGGAACATTTTCTGTCACAGTAGCAGTGTACAGTGATTGATCAAATACAGGAGGATTATCATTGACGTCAAGAACAGTGATTTCTATATTTACTGTACCAGATCGTTGTGGAGTCCCTCCGTCTACCGCAATCAGCTTTAGCGAGAGGAGTGGATTCAACTCTCTGTCTAACGCTTTCTGTAAAATCATTACAGCAGCGTTGGACTGCTGCTTCAAAACGAAATTCTCATTAGATGATAAAACATATTTCTGTAAAGCGTGAATCCCCGCATCGGGGTCATACGCGCTTTCCAAATCGAAATGCGACCCTATTGTTGCAGATTCACTAATCTCGAGTTTAATCACCTTATTTTTGAAAGTCGGTGCATGGTCGTTCACGTCTAATATTTCTACGGTCACTCTGTGCAATTCAATTGGGTTTTCTAAAATAATTTCGAAGCTGAAGCTGCAGGGTGTCACCTCCCCACAGAGCTCCTCTCGGTCTATTTTCTCGTTCACCACTAGAGTCCCTTTGTCTGTTTCTAGCTCCGCGTAATGATTGTTTTCTCCGGTAACAATACGAGCCCGACCAGACCGGAGCCTACGCAGATTCAGACCCAAATCTTGTGCCACATTACCGATCAGAGAACCTTTCTTCATCTCCTCTGGGATCGAATAACGGATCTGTCCGTTGATGGTGGGAAGCAGGAAGACAAAGATGAACAGTTGCCGAGAAAGCGTCCAAAAAAACAGCCATTTTGCGCATCGACGCTGGCGTATCCCCATGTCGAAAACAATCCTCAATAAATTGAAAAATGTATTCCACCGCCTCACACCTACATACAGCTTTCATTCAGGGCGATTTGCTTTTTTGGATAGCAGATTCCTCGATTAAAGTATGACGTGTGATCGGGCCGAGTGCCGAACCCCTCCTTGTGTGAAGGCAGTGCTTCTCCCTCTCCCTTCTCTCTCCTCTGTCAGTTCATACAGCACCAGACTGTGTTTTATCAATCAACAGCGTCCCTTAGAGTTCAAACGGAGGAAAGAAACTAGTTGACTGTATAAATATACACGCTTCTAAAATCTATCGTCAATGAACCCAGAGGAATGCAGACCTGTTGGACTAAAAAATAAATACAGACAAAATACATCCACTAAGGATGTGGCCCATAATAACAAGACCCCACCCAAGATCCTGCCACCAGCAGAAAGCCAGAGAAGCTTCTGTGTCATTATTAAAGTCTGGCACAGCAGTGATTACTAAATGAAGAGCGCTGAGTAGTTTTGAATATCCTCTTGCTATAAGTGAAAAGTCATGAATGGCATATTTAAGAGGACAATAATCTATAACATTGAAGTGAGCAAACCTCATTTATTTTGTTCGTTTAGTTGTTGAAGATATTAATATAGCAAACAAAAAAATATACTGGTGTAAAATAGTATATATTAAAGCCATTCATAAAATACACTATATATATATATAGTATATTTTATATAAAGACTATAAATCACAATTGAAATATTGAATATGTAAATCTTAATCATAATTATAATCATTATAATGATTTTTTGAAAGAGCCATACCCTGCCCTCACAAAGTTTAGTTGTATTTTTTTCCTTGCAATTTCTTTCATGCTGCTCAAACAAACAGAGGAATTAAAAACATTAATCATTAGAAGTGATGTAGTAACACAGAAGTTTTTTTTTTTTTTTTTAAAATCAAGGTAAAATGCAAAATGAGACGCTCTCCGTGGTTCTGGAATGAATGCCACAGTTGAAGCTTAATGAAATTTCACACAGAAGGGGAAAACACGAAAAAGCGAAGTGTATTTTAACTAATGACAAATAATAAATGCTATCTTTTTTTTACAATTAACAAATATTTGAAAGCTCGCATAAAATCAGTGAGAGAACTTCATAGAATTTAAGAGCAAAATGAAGAGACAAATGTACATCTTTTAGCTAAAACCTGAGAACTAAAGAACAGAAACTAAAAAAAATTATGAAAAGAAAAAGCTAACCTCTAGAGGAGAGTCTGGTTCATCCAGGATGCTCTTCTCACTCTGTATCCGCTGCATCGTTCCTGTAGAACTGGGATCCATTATCAACACGTTCTGACTAGCAGCTCTGCCGAACTTACAGTCACTCTTTCTGGAGTCAGTCGTCCTGCACACCTCGTAATTGTACACGTGTGGGAGAGTCCCTGTCCCCAAAGTGTCTGAGTAACGTGGTGGATAATATGGAATGACAGGGAGACTGGAGTGATACAGGATGCGAGACTGTCTCCACCTGTAGATTTTCACCGAGATAATCACCACCAAAGATGTGATGAAGAGGAAGGAAACTACAGCCAAAGCCAACACCAAGTAAAAAGTCAGCTTGTCATTGTACTCCTTGTCGTGTGGAAAGTCAGTGAACTCCGACAGCACTTCAGGGAAGCTGTCCGCCACAACCACGTTAACAATGACTGTAGCTGAACGAGACGGCTGTCCGTTGTCCTCCACTATAACAGTCAGTCTTTGTTTCACAGCATCTTTATCAGACACTTGGCGGATGCTTCTGATTTCTCCATTCTGTGAGCCCACTTCAAACAGCGCCCTGTCTGTGGCTTTCTGCAGTTTATAGGACAGCCAGGCATTCTGTCCAGAGTCCACATCAACAGCCACCACTTTGGTCACCAGATAGCCCACATCTGCTGAACGAGGCACCATTTCAGCCACCAGAGAGCCTCCAGTCTGGACTGGGTACAGAACCTGAGGAGGGTTGTCGTTCTGGTCCTGGATCACTATTTTCACACTCACATTACTACTGAGTGGAGGGGAGCCTCCATCCTGCGCTCTGACGACTACCTGAAGTTGTTTAATTTGCTCATAATCGAATGAACGTAACGCACGAATAACTCCAGTTTCACTATTTATGGAGACGTAAGCTGAAGTTGGACTACCATTGATTTGAGAGTCCTCGAGAAAATAGGATACTCTAGCATTTTGATTCCAGTCACTGTCTTCTGCTTTAACGGAAATTATAGACATGCCTGGTGAATTATTTTCAGTAAGGTGAGAAACATAGTTCTGTCTATCAAATACAGGGACATTGTCATTCACATCAGAGATTTTCAGATGTAATATTGTTGTGCTTGACAAGGATGGCGATCCTGAATCGGCTGCTCTGACAGTAATATTGTATTCCGGTGCAACTTCTCTGTCAAATACTGAGTGGGTTACTAATGCATAGTAATTAGTTAATGTCGATTTTATTTTAAATGGGAGGCTGCTGTCTGCTGTGCAGCTAATTTGACCATTTTTTTCAGAGTCTGAATCAATCGCATTTATTATTGCCACTGTTGTACCCACGGCAGAATCCTCGGGCACGGGGCTGGAGAATGACATCACATTTATGATAGGCGCATTATCATTAACGTCCATAACCTCAATGATCAACTTGCTTGAATCTGTCAGACCTCCTTGGTCCATAGCTTCGATCATAATTTCATATTTCTTATTTTTTTCATAATCCACTGTCCCCTCGAGGGTTACAATCCCTGTAATTTGGTCTAAATTAAATACATCAAGCAGCTGCTCTTTCATGTTTGAAAACCTGTACGTCACAAGGCCATTTGAACCACTATCTGCATCGCTTGCGCTGACTGTGGTAATATAGGTGCCTTTTAACGTGTTCTCCCAGATGACAGCTCTGTAGAGAGTCTGGTTAAATATGGGTGGATTATCATTGACATCAAGCACCACAATATCTATATTTACTGTTCCAGATCTATGCGGACTTCCGCCGTCAACAGCGATCAGCTTTAATGATATTCGTTGCTCGCTCTCTCTGTCTAAGGGTTTTTGAAGCACCATCTCGGCATATTTTCGACCATCCGGGCTTGAATGCTGGTTCAAACTAAATATGTCATTGGTACTCAGTATGTATTTCTGGAGTCCATTACTGCCGACATCTGCGTCTTCGGCGCTTGGCAACAAAAATCGTGATCCAAGTGTTGCAATTTCGCTTATTTCAAATTTAATTCCATGTTTTGTAAATGTCGGAGAATTGTCATTTATGTCAATTATTTCGATCGTTACTCGGTGTAGCTCCATAGGGTTTTCTAAAATTACCTCAAAGCTGAAGCTGCACGGTGTTACGTCTCCGCAAAGCTGCTCTCGGTCTATTCTCTCCTTCACTATTAAAACGCCTTTGTCTGCTTCCAGCTCGGTGTACTGCGCGCTTTGTCTCGTCACGATCCGGGCTCGGCCAGAACGGAGCCTCTGCACATCCAAACCAAGATCTTGAGCTACATTCCCTATGACAGAACCCCTTTTCAGCTCCTCTGGGATTGTGTATCTGATTTGGCAAGAAACTATGTGGCCGAGACAGCACAGAGACAGGAGAAGCGACCATACTGACCTGCTATGGAAACGCCATATTTCATAAATGGGAGAGGATTTTTCAAACGCCATTGCAGAAATAAATGACGATGTCAGCCGCGTTGAGAATACAGTCCGCAGAGAACAGAAGTGGTTTAATCAAGAAATCCTTTGATTTTAAAATCTTCGCTCCAAATGAATCCGTGGTCAACAGTCCTGCTGATTAAGCCCCTCACTCAGTCCTCTTCTCTGACCAAAATGTGAAAAATAGAACTGTGCATCCACGAAGGCAAACCTGATCATACTTCGTTTCACCAACCAACAGCGTCCCTTACTGTCCAAAGTATGAATTCCATGGATGCACACGAAAAATGCAATTTTCCAAACACGTTATAAGACAGCAGTTCACTTGCATGGAAAAAAACAAAAACAAACAACACTCGCTTCTGACGTCTATTTAGGTTTTTTTGTTTTTTCGACCAGAAAATGGAATAAATATAAATAAATATATTTTTTAGTCTCTTTGTTTCTGCACTGAATTATACTGAAATTTTTTTTAAAGTAATTAACATGTGATGAAGTGGAAGAAAAGTACGTCATTCTTGAGATATACTTCTGCCAAAATAAGGCATTAAGTTAAAGTTCTTCAAAAAAAAAAAAAGATGTTCCTGCTTCACAGTAAATCAAGAAGCAATTCAGTAAAGAACACTGATGTGTCCAAAGTGTAGGATTAATTTTCATCTTGCAGTGTGAATATCAGTTCCAACCTTCTCTACCCCCTCTGTCAGGTCACAAACACACACACACACACACACACACACACACACACACACACAAACACACACACACACACACACACACACACACACACACACACACACACACACACACACACACACACACACACACACACACACACACTCACACACACACACACACACACACACACACACACACACACACACACACACAGACACTGCTGTCCCTGAAGAAAATCTACATTTGGGATATAAATGAGCATTAGACTCCTGAAGAGCAATGCTGGCTGATAAATCTCAATAACATCTGCAAACAAACTGCAGTTTTACTGGCGTCATTTACAGTAATCTCAGACAAACTGTATTTAGGGGAAGCTGTCCACCACCACATGTTTAGGGTACAGACAAAAAGCTTAATTCGCAGGGGAACACTTTAGTTTTTCAATATATATAAGTGAACAATGCAGGCATCTGTTTAATGAATAACTGACTCAAGTCACGAAGAGACCACACATTTGATTCCATACACACAGCAGTCACTGGAGAAAAATATGGAAAGGAGGGGGGTGAATCCTAGCAGAGGTTTTAAGGTCACTAAAACACAACAACTCTAAATTTAATGAACCTCAATAATGGATATTATCTGTCATCCATGCCTCCAAATGAAATAGTCTAGTAAAGAAAATGCATTGTCGGATGCTTTGTCTGATATGTTTGCTACTGACCTGACAAGTTCATTGCTGATGCAGTTATATCTTCAGTATCATTTCAACTTGATCTTTTTGACCGAAAATGTTATGTTGGTGAATGTCCAAGAAGATATAAGTCACTAAAACACAACAACTAGAACACAGTACTGCAGTAACTGTGGTGCAAACAGATAAGCTTAAGTGTCTGCTCACATTATTCTCTGATTGAAATGAATTACTCAGTATTTGTTTAGTGTGTAGTGCAGTGGTGACACCTGTTTGATTCATAAGCAGAAAACAACATTTCAGTGAACCATCTTTGGCATAGCCCCTTGTAAGTCTAACAGTGGAAAGTCAACTTTTGGTCAATGGAAATGTCCCTGGCATGTCCTGCCAAAAAAACCTCAAAGGTTGAAACTTAAATGTGATCTCAAAGGTCATTAAGGTTAATAGCCGATAAAACACACTAAGATAATTGCAGATTATTGATTCAGTATGTTAAAAGCCTCACCTCCAGAGGAGAGTCTGGTTCATCCAGGATGCTCTTGTCACTCTGTATCCGCTGCATCGTCCCTGTAGAACTGGGATCCATTATCAACACGTTCTGACTAGCAGCTCTGCCGAACTTACAGTCACTCTTTCTGGAGTCAGTCGTCCTGCACACCTCGTAATTGTACACGTGTGGGAGAGTCCCTGTCCCCAAAGTGTCTGAGTAACGTGGTGGATAATATGGAATGACAGGGAGACTGGAGTGATACAGGATGCGAGACTGTCTCCACCTGTAGATTTTCACCGAGATAATCACCACCAAAGACGCGATGAAGAGGAAGGAAACTACAGCCAAAGCCAACACCAAGTAAAAAGTCAGGTTGTCATTGTACTCCTTGTCGTGTGGAAAGTCAGTGAACTCCGACAGCACTTCAGGGAAGCTGTCCGCCACCACCACGTTAACAATGACTGTAGCTGAACGAGACGGCTGTCCGTTGTCCTCCACTATAACAGTCAGTCTTTGTTTCACAGCATCTTTATCAGACACTTGGCGGATGCTTCTGATTTCTCCATTCTGTGAGCCCACTTCAAACAGCGCCCTGTCTGTGGCTTTCTGCAGTTTATAGGACAGCCAGGCATTCTGTCCAGAGTCCACATCAACAGCCACCACTTTGGTCACCAGATAGCCCACATCTGCTGAACGAGGCACCATTTCAGCCACCAGAGAGCCTCCAGTCTGGACTGGGTACAGAACCTGAGGAGGGTTGTCGTTCTGATCTTGAATATTTAATTTAACTGTGACATTGCTGCTTAAAGGCGAGGAGCCTCCATCTTGTCCTTTTATTAAAATATTTAGAGTTTTGATTTGCTCAAAGTCAAATGATCGAATTGCTTGTATAACACCACTTTCTGCATTGACAGATACGTAGGAGGACATGGGGCTTCCATTTAACTGAGTCTCAATAAGCAGGTACGACACACGGGCGTTCTGGCCAATGTCCGCATCGTGTGCTTTTACTGAAAATACGGATAACCCTGGGGAGTTATTCTCCATAATGTTTGCTTCATAAAAGCTCTGCTCAAATACAGGAGCATTATCGTTGACGTCGGATAATCGAAGTGTTATTGTCTTGTTAGTCATTAGTGGAGGGCTGCCTTCATCCACAGCCGTGAATGTGATTGTATAATCAGGATTACGCTCCCTGTCAAGAACACCGGTTGTCATCAAAGTGTAATAATTCTTTAACGATGACTGAATTGCAAACGGGATATTTTTGTTGACTGAACAGTCCACTTTACCGTTTTTGCCGGAATCTACATCTTTAACGTTAATGATAGCGACAGTAGTTCCAGTCGGAGAATCCTCGGGGATGGCGCTCGAAAACGACGTCAGCGTAACGACAGGTGCGTTATCATTTACATCTATTACTTCAACGATCACTTTCGTTGACGTGCTCTGTCCACCTTGATCTTTTGCCTGAACACCAATCTCGTATATTTTATTCTCCTCATAATCAATCTTACCACTAACACTTAAATGCCCATTATTTTCATCAAGAGTAAAAAGTTCAGCCACGTTACTAGACATTCGATTAAAGTGGTAGGTGACACGGCCGTTCATCCCTTCGTCTGCATCTGTAGCACTCAGACTCACGACTAACGTTCCTTTTGGGGCATTTTCTTTGACAGATGCCTTGAAATTGGCTTGCGTAAAAACCGGAGCATTGTCATTTGTGTCTCGCACATTCACATGTATTTTTAGCGTCCCCGATCTCTGTGGATCACCGCCGTCCACAGCAGTAAGCAGGAGAAGCATCTTCTCCTCCTTCTCGCGATCTAAGACATTGGAAAGATACAGCTGTGCATACTTATGCCCATTTGGACTGGATAACACCTTTATATTAAAATGCGTAGTTGGATGTAACGTATAGCCTTGTAAAGCGTTGACGCCGACATCAGGATCTGTGGCGCTCTCTTGTAATATTTCTGTTCCGATAAGTGCTGATTCTATTATCTCTACATGCACTTCTTTCTCGTGAAACACAGGCGCATTATCATTCACATCTAACACCTCCACTACCACGCTGTGTAACTGCATTGGATTGGTCATAATCATTTCGAAATTCAAGCTACAGGGCGACGTCTGTCCACAGAGCTGCTCTCTGTCTATTCTTTCTGTCACCACAAGAATCCCTTTGTCTGCGTCCAGCTTGATATACTCGCTGCTATCGCCGCGAACGATCCGGGCATCACCTGATTTCAGTCTTCTAGCGTTGATACCTAAATCCTCAGCCACATTTCCAACAAAAGAGCCCTTCCTCATCTCCTCTTGGACAGAGTAGCGGATCTGACAGACGACTGCGTCAAGAAGAAAAGCTAGGACGAAGGCCTGGACTTGCCGATTAATCCTGGGTTCGCTCCTGGTAAAATGCATATTCCCTCTGCGATCCACCGAAATCCAATGAAAGGGATGTAAGGAGAGCGTGTATCCTGTAGTGTTCAGATAGTATGTTTATGATCAAGATCTAAGAAACAAAAAAACATCTAAAATCACCAGAGGAAATGAACACCGACTATCCTTCGCTTCACTGTACACTATGAGACGAACGGGAGGTGTTGGATGATTTTAAAGGATCTGCAAGAGCCATAAAGACCAACAGCGACCCTTATAGTCCATTATGAATATGACAACAGGGAAAAAAAACAAACATCTGCCAATAGTAGTGCAAAGTGTGTGTGTGTGTGTGTGTGTGTGTGTGTGTGTGTGTGTGTGTGTGTGTGTGTGTGTGTGTGTGTGTGTGTGTGTGTGTGTGTGTGTGTAACGATGGATGTATCAGTGACAAGTGATTCATCAATATGGATGCGCATTGATGTAGCATTACAGAGGGATAAAATGACTGTAACTGACAATGTGGGACAGAAAAATGAACCACAGCCAGGACGAAAAGTATCCATGCAGAAGATAATTTCCGTTATCCGATAAAAATACTTATTAATAAGGTAAAAGTGAAAAAACTGTTTACGTCAACATTGCATCTTAAATGACAAAAAAGAACAGTATCATAATACGTTCACATCGCAGTGTGGTTTGTTCATTCTCAGTTCAGTGAAGTATTCAGATCAGGAGGAGCTGTCCAACATAAATGGTGCTGAAAATGCCATCTTTTCATGCAGTGACACACATATTTAAACCAAAACCATGTTCATTAATAAAAAAACAAAACAAAACAAAAGCATTTAGGTTAGGTAAGCGATTTGTAAAAGTAACCAACCTCTAGAGGAGAGTCTGGTTCATCCAGGATGCTCTTCTCACTCTGCATCCGCTGCATCGTCCCTGTAGAACTGGGATCCATTATCAACACGTTCTGACTAGCAGCTCTGCCGAACTTACAGTCACTCTTTCTGGAGTCAGTCGTCCTGCACACCTCGTAATTGTACACGTGTGGGAGAGTCCCTGTCCCCAAAGTGTCTGAGTAACGTGGTGGATAATATGGAATGACAGGGAGACTGGAGTGATACAGGATGCGAGACTGTCTCCACCTGTAGATTTTCACCGAGATAATCACCACCAAAGACGTGATGAAGAGGAAGGAAACTACAGCCAAAGCCAACACCAAGTAAAAAGTCAGCTTGTCATTGTACTCCTTGTCGTGTGGAAAGTCAGTGAACTCCGACAGCACCTCAGGGAAGCTGTCCGCCACCACCACGTTAACAATGACTGTAGCTGAACGAGAGGGCTGTCCGTTGTCCTCCACTATAACAGTCAGTCTTTGTTTCACAGCATCTTTATCAGACACTTGGCGGATGCTTCTGATTTCTCCATTCTGTGAGCCCACTTCAAACAGCGCCCTGTCTGTGGCTTTCTGCAGTTTATAGGACAGCCAGGCATTCTGTCCAGAGTCCACATCAACAGCCACCACTTTGGTCACCAGATAGCCCACATCTGCTGAACGAGGCACCATTTCAGCCACCAGAGAGCCTCCAGTCTGGACTGGGTACAGAACCTGAGGAGGGTTGTCGTTCTGGTCCTGGATCACAATCTTAATAGTGGCCACTGAACTCAGAGGAGGGGATCCAGCATCTCGAACTGTTACGTTAAATTCGAACCACTTGATCTGCTCATAATCAAACGACCTGACAGCGTGAATGACGCCATTGTCCGAGTTCACAGACACCAAGGAAGAAACTGCAACCCCGTTGATTTCTGTGTCTTGAACAAAGTAAGAAACGCGGGCGTTCTGTCCCCAGTCTGCATCAGTAGCACTGAGAGTAAACACAGAAAACCCAGGAGAGTTGTTCTCTGGAACAGTCACTCTGTATTCTGATTGGTCAAACTTGGGCGGACAATCATTCACGTCAGACACTTTGACTGTAATGTTCTTGCTGCTGGACAGAGGCGGAGAGCCTTGATCAGAGACGGTTATGGTGATATTATATTCAGAAATACTTTCTCTGTCTAACAGGTTATCTGTTACTACAGTATAGTATCCTGTTAATGAAGACTCGATTTTAAACGGGACGTCAAAGTTAATGGAACACGTGACCACACCGTTGCGGTCAGAGTCCTCGTCATCCACATTAACAACAGCTATAGTTGTACCCGGAGGAGAATTCTCTGGGATGGAGTTAGAAAATGACATCAGCTGAATTGACGGGACGTTGTCATTCTCGTCAACTACCTGGATTATAACTTTACATGTATCTGTGTATCCACCGTGGTCACTGGCCTTTACGTTTAGCTGATATGTTTTAGATTTTTCAAAATCTATTTTACCTTTAACTCTAATTTCTCCAGTCTGAGAATTTATTTGAAAAAGTGGCATTGCTCCTCGAGCGACATCACTAATTGAATAAGTTACCTCACCATTTACCTCAATATCTGCATCATTTGCACTAACAGTTGTGATGATCGTCCCTTCAGAAGAATTTTCCTTAACATCTGCTTTATAAACGGACTGACTGCACACTGGTGCATTATCATTTGCATCTAATACAGTGACATGAATGCGGACTGTCCCTGATCTGTGCGGCTCTCCTCCATCTGACGCAATCAGCACCAGTGTGTGAGAGTCTTGCTTCTCCCGGTCTAGAGGGTTTTGTAAAACCATTTCAATAAACGATCGTCCATTAGTCTGTCCCCGTACTTCCAATTTAAAAAAGTCTGTCGGTTTAAGTACATATTTTTTGATCTCATTAATACCGACGTCAGGGTCTTTTCCGCTCACCAAAGAGAATCGAGTCCCCGAAGCAACGCTTTCAGCAATTTTTAAACTGATTTCATCTTTAGGGAACGACGGGCTGTTATCGTTTATGTCTGTTACCTCCACTGTTACTCGATAAAGCTGGATTGGATTTTCTAAAATGACCTCGAAGCTGAAGCTGCAGGGCGTCGTCTTTCCACACAGTTCCTCTCGGTCGATTCTCTCCTTGATAACAAGAGTGCCTTTGTCTCGGTTCAAATCCACGAACTGACGGCTTCCCTTTGTAATGATACGAGCTTTACCTGATATGAGCCTCGCCACATCCAAACCCAAATCTCTGGCAATGTTTCCGACAAAAGACCCCTCTGCCTGCTCCTCCGGTACGGAATAGCGAGCCTGTCCAGTCACTGAGCTCAGATGGAACAGACAAAGAATGACGAGCAGCGCTTGCCATCGGCCTCTGACAGCGTTTATCCACGTGAAATCCATCGTGAATCCAAATACACACGCAGTGATCGATCTCAATACAAAACCGGTGTGAGTATTTCCATGGAATTGAAAGGTAAAATATATTCAACTGAGAAAATCTCCGATAAATTTTATGCTTTAGACCTTCAGGCTCAGAGCTTCATCTGTCTCAGCAGTGAACAGTGAAACGTATTAAAGGGGTGGATCGCTGCTCTGCTGGATTGGACAGTCAGTCAGTGATGAATCAACAGCGGCGCTCAGAGTCTGTATTTGGTAATGAAAGGAGACTTTTCAGAGAACGTTTTAGATGTTTTATTATATTCACTTTAAATAAACTACAACACAAAAATTACATTTTGATATGTCGAGTTTAATTTACTCTGAATAGGATCATAATATAATACACCAGTTCTACAATGGAATCGAAGTTCACTGAGAGAGGTAAATCATGTGGTCAATAAAGTCATCCGAACAAATAGATAATGCAGTGGTGAAAGAGCAACGATGACCTATAGTAATAACTGTGAACTTCGCAGAAAAAGTGAGTTTTCAATGTTCTTAGTAGAATTAAATATTAATATTAAAAAATCAAAAGTTGAAAGGAGGATAAGAAAATCGGATCATCTGCTTTTCAAAACACGGCAAAGGATAAATTTGATTAATGCAATTTTGCTGGTGAATTGATTTCAAGAGTTATAGCTTTTTTTCATGTAAGACAACATTATTAAAAGCAACAAACAGTGTCAGTGTGGAGGCATTCAAAATCTGTGTAAATATAGAGTTGATGCAGAAACTGTCCTTTATGAAAAACATTTCTTGAATGATCTAACATGCCTGATTAGATCAACAAAAATCATCCCTCAACCTGCACTTCATAATAAGTGACACTGTCTTCTTATATTTTGTAAATTGCCGAATTATATCGTTTAATTATTTCAGGAACGTAAAACTACATTGTTTATGATTAAATCTAGAAACATGGAACAGTGAACATGAACCAATTCAGCACCAGGGACAG
The DNA here is from genome assembly GCA_013358685.1 of Antennarius maculatus. Classification (NCBI taxonomy): domain Eukaryota; kingdom Metazoa; phylum Chordata; class Actinopteri; order Lophiiformes; family Antennariidae; genus Antennarius; species Antennarius maculatus. The sequence goes on along the minus strand of CM023614.1, from coordinate 13,798,558 downwards.
TGACACTGACACACAAATTAGTCTTAATGCATTCATTGTCAAAAACGGGGGAAAAAAGCCCGATGAAACCAATAAATAACACAAACAAGTCAATGGGGTAAAAAAGAGTAGATTTAACTCACCAAAATAGACATTTGAGAACAATTTACTTTCAGCTGTTTGTCCACCTGTGGTGTATCCGTCCCAGCTCCATCCACACTCACTAAACTTTGTCTCATCGGTTGCATATATTTCAAGTCAATTAATTATAAGCGATATTGTGTTCTAATATCCTAAAATTTATTATATGATTTTTTTATATTATTTCAGAAATATAAAACTATACTTGCTTTGAAAACACAGTACATAGAAAAGTCGAACAGTGTCCCATGACCGTTTTGGGACAAAGGACAGGGAAACTGAGGCGCAAATACGAAGTCATACAGCATTCATTGTCGAAAAAGGCAAAAAACAAGCTAGTAATTATGATAAAAAGGTAGATTTAACTCACCAAAGTAGACATTTGAGAACAGTTTCCTACCAGCTGTTTGTCCACCTGTGGTGCATCAGTCCCGGCTCCATCCACACTCACTAAACTTTGACTCACCGGCTGCATATATTTCAAGTCACTCTTTCTGGAGTCAGTCGTCCTGCACACCTCGTAATTGTACATGTGTGGGAGAGTCCCTGTCCCCAAAGTGTCTGAGTAACGTGGTGGATAATATGGAATGACAGGGAGACTGGAGTGATACAGGATGCGAGACTGTCTCCACCTGTAGATTTTCACCGAGATAATCACCACCAAAGACGTGATGAAGAGGAAGGAAACCACAGCCAAAGCCAACACCAAGTAAAAAGTCAGGTTGTCATTGTACTCCTTGTCGTGTGGAAAGTCAGTGAACTCCGACAGCACTTCAGGGAAGCTGTCCGCCACCACCACGTTAACAATGACTGTAGCTGAACGAGAGGGCTGTCCATTGTCCTCCACTATAACAGTCAGTCTTTGTTTCACAGCATCTTTATCAGACACTTGGCGGATGCTTCTGATTTCTCCATTCTGTGAGCCCACTTCAAACAGCGCCCTGTCTGTGGCTTTCTGCAGTTTATAGGACAGCCAGGCATTCTGTCCAGAGTCCACATCAACAGCCACCACTTTGGTCACCAGATAGCCCACATCTGCTGAACGAGGCACCATTTCAGCCACCAGAGAGCCTCCAGTCTGGACTGGGTACAGAACCTGAGGAGGGTTGTCGTTCTGGTCCTGGATCACAATCTTAATAGTGGCCACTGAACTCAGAGGAGGGGATCCAGCATCTCGAACTGTTACGTTAAACTCGAACCACTTGATCTGCTCATAATCAAACGACCTGACAGCGTGAATGACGCCATTGTCCGAGTTCACAGACACCAAGGAAGAAACTGCAACCCCGTTAATTTCTGTGTCTTGAACAAAGTAAGAAACGCGGGCGTTCTGTCCCCAGTCTGCATCAGTTGCACTGAGAGTAAACACAGAAAACCCAGGAGAGTTGTTCTCTGGAACAGTCACTCTGTATTCTGATTGGTCAAACTTGGGCGGACAATCATTCACGTCAGACACTTTGACTGTAATGTTCTTGCTGCTGGACAGAGGCGGAGAGCCTTGATCAGAGACGGTTATGGTGATATTATATTCAGAAATACTTTCTCTGTCTAACAGGTTATCTGTTACTACAGTATAGTATCCTGTTAACGAAGACTCGATTTTAAACGGGACGTCGGAGTTAATGGAACACGTGACCACACCATTGCGGTCAGAGTCCTCGTCATCCACATTAACAACAGCTATAGTTGTACCCGGAGGAGAATTCTCTGGGATGGAGTTAGAAAATGACATCAGCTGAATTGACGGGACGTTGTCATTCTCGTCAACTACCTGGATTATAACTTTACATGTATCTGTGTATCCACCGTGGTCACTGGCCTGAACGTTAAGCTGATACGTTTTAGATTTTTCATAATCTATTTTACCTTTAACTCTAATTTCTCCAGTCTGAGAATTTATTTGAAAAAGTGGCATTGCTCCTCGAGCGATATCACTAATTGAATAAGTTACCTCACCATTTACCTCAATATCTGCGTCATTTGCACTAACAGTTGTAATGATCGTTCCATCGGGAGAATTTTCCTTAACATCTGCTTTATAAACTGACTGACTACACACCGGTGCATTATCGTTAATATCTAACACAGTGACATGAATGCGGACTGTCCCTGATCTGTGCGGCTCTCCTCCATCTGACGCAATCAGCACCAGTGTGTGAGAGTCTTCCTTCTCTCGGTCTAGAGGGTTTTGTAAAACCATTTCAATAAACGATCGTCCATCAGCCTGTTTCTGTACCTCTAATTTGAAATGATCTGATGGTTTTAGTGTGTATTTTTTAATATCATTTATACCAACGTCGGGATCATGCGCTGTGTTCACCGAGAATCGAGTCCCCGATGCAGCGTTTTCAACAATCTTCAAGCTGATTTCATCTTTAGGGAACGACGGGCTGTTATCGTTTATGTCTGTTACCTCCACTGTTACTCGATAAAGCTGGATTGGATTTTCTAAAATGACCTCGAAGCTGAAGCTGCAGGGCGTCGTCTTTCCACACAGTTCCTCTCGGTCGATTCGCTCCTTGATAACAAGAGTGCCTTTGTCTCGGTTCAAATCCACGAACTGACGGCTTCCCTTTGTAATGATACGACCTTTACCTGATATGAGCCTCGCCACATCCAAACCCAAATCTCTTGCAATGTTTCCGACAAAAGACCCCTCTGTCTGCTCCTCCGGTACGGAATAGCGAGCCTGTCCAGTCACTGAGCTCAGATGGAACAGACAAAGAATGACGAGCAGCGCTTGCCATCGGCCTCTGACAGCGTTTATCCACATGAAATCCATCGTGAATCCAAATACACACGCAGTGATCGATCTTAATACAAAACCGGTGTGAGTATTTCCATGAAATGAAAGGTAAAAATATATGAAACTGAGAAAATCTCCGATAAATTTTATGCTTTGGACCTTCAGGCTCAGAGCTTCATCTGTCTCGGCAGTGAACAGTGAAACGTATTAAAGGGGTGGATCGCTGCTCTGCTGGATTGGACAGTCAGTCAGTGATGAATCAACAGCGGCGCTCAGAGTCCGTCTCCGGTAATGTAAACAGAAGTTTAAAAGGAATGTTTAAATGTTGTATTACTTTCGCTTTAATGAAATTACAACATAAAAAATATATTATTAACGTTTCGGGTTTAAGTTATTTTGATTCGGGTTAGTAAACAATACACCAGTTCTACGACAGGACACGACGTTCACAGATAGAAGTAAATCATATTGTCGACAAAATTCATCGAAACATATATTTATTGTACAAAGATAGTGCCACAGTGAAAAAGCAATGACGAGCTATAGTGAATAACTTTGAAATTTGAAGAAGAAGTGAGTGTTGTCTATAAAAGAATAGAATGTAAATGTGGTACACCCAAAATTGTGGGACCACTGCTGTGGCGATTTATTTTGAATTGATTGATCTTCATCTATTTATCGTTACTATTTAAAGAAACGTAGTAACTTTAGGCAGCGGAATATGGAACCTTTGTCACGGGAGCAGTTGTGCCCCGGGTTGTCTAAGGTGGGAACCTCCTCCCACACCTCAGACGTAACCTGAACGACAAAGTGAGCGGTCCATGTCTTCATTGCTGCTGCATTTCATCTGTGTTTCACAGGTCAGTAGTTGGTAAAAGTTACCAATTTCAACTCATTAAGAGTTAATTTCGCACGGGAAAATGTCGTAAAGGACGTGTGACAGTGTTTTGAGTCTTTTTTTTTTTTTTAACTTTGTGAATCGTGAAAATGCCACCAAGTAGACAGGGACACGCGCGGCATTGCGAGCGTTTTTGGGATTGCTTTACCCTCAGTTTGGTCTTGCAGACAGACCGCTACTGTTGCTACAGTGGGATTCGGGCTCACACATGGTTAATATTACAGGAAACTATTTCTTTGTTTGATGTTTTACATAAAAGGAAAGTTACTATTGATGCATTTGTTTTGTATATATTGTGAAATATATTTGCTAAAATGTTTATACTTTAGAAGTTGTAGCTGAAAGACAAAATCTTATGTATTCTTTTATTCTGAATTCTTTGAATGAGAAATGTAACCTGTATGACAAACTGAGTGGTCCGTGTCTTCATTGCTGCTGCATTTAATCTGTGTTTCACGGATTTGTACTTTGTTCATGAGGTACCATACTCTGGGGCCCATAACATAAACATGAAAAAAATGAAAAGTGGAAAAACAGAAGAAAAGTCGGGTCCTCTGCTTTAAAAAGCATCTATTTACCCCTTATGGATTTGAATGAAACAAATGGATGAACTTTACTTTATTGTCAATTCGCCATGCGCCCAATGAACAGCTTACTATGGGGATGGCGCCTCGCTCGGGGGCTTCTGGGCAATGCTCGGGTGAACTGGCACCTCCCTCTGCCAGTTCACCTCCGAAATATTTTTCCAAGACACAAACCTTCAACCGTGGACTCGCTAGTCCCCAGCCCAAGACTTACTGGACTGAGCGACTGCCACCCATATATCATATTATATAATAATGTAATAATACAAAATTAGGAGAAAATTGAGTCAAGATTCATCACCCTCATGTCTTAAATTACAACAATCAACAAACTATCGGTTTGAACACACTTATATTGTGCGTAAGTATTAGAATCGATGAAGGACCAGTTGATAGTCAAAAACTCTGCAACAGGGATGCGAAGTTACTGATTTCATCTGCAAAAATCATCGCTCAACTTGCACTTCGATCCATGTGCCGCTGTTTTCTGATATTATGTAATTTGTTATATCATTTTCATTATTTCAGGTATATAAAACTGCACTTGTATGAAAATGTATTAGAAAAATGGATAACTAAAAGATCATTGTGTCAGCACCACGGACAGTGACACTGACAAATGAAGTCTTGCAGCATTCAATTTCAAAAGAAAAAGAAACAAACTCCCACAAAATCAACAAAACACACAAAAAAACAAACAAGTAAATAGGGTAAAAACGTAGATTGAACTCACCAAAGTAGACATTTGAGAACAGTTTCCTACCAGCTGTTTGTCCACCTGTGGTGCATCAGTCCCGGCTCCATCCACACTCACTAAACTTTGACTCATCGGCTGCATATATTTCAATTCACTCTTTCTGGAGTCAGTCGTCCTGCACACCTCGTAATTGTACACGTGTGGGAGAGTCCCTGTCCCCAAAGTGTCTGAGTAACGTGGTGGATAATATGGAATGACAGGGAGACTGGAGTGATACAGGATGCGAGACTGTCTCCACCTGTAGATTTTCACCGAGATAATCACCACCAAAGACGTGATGAAGAGGAAGGAAACTACAGCCAAAGCCGACACCAAGTAAAAAGTCAGCTTGTCATTGTACTCCTTGTCGTGTGGAAAGTCAGTGAACTCCGACAGCACTTCAGGGAAGCTGTCTGCCACCACCACGTTAACAATGACTGTAGCTGAACGAGAGGGCTGACCGTTGTCCTCCACTATAACAGTCAGTCTTTGTTTCACAGCATCTTTATCAGACACTTGGCGGATGCTTCTGATTTCTCCATTCTGTGAGCCCACTTCAAACAGCGCCCTGTCTGTGGCTTTCTGCAGTTTATAGGACAGCCAGGCATTCTGTCCAGAGTCCACATCAACAGCCACCACTTTGGTCACCAGATAGCCCACATCTGCTGAACGAGGCACCATTTCAGCCACCAGAGAGCCTCCAGTCTGGACTGGGTACAGAACCTGAGGAGGGTTGTCGTTCTGGTCCTGGATCACAATCTTAATAGTGGCCACTGAACTCAGAGGAGGGGATCCAGCATCTCGAACTGTTACGTTAAACTCGAACCACTTGATCTGCTCATAATCAAACGACCTGACAGCGTGAATGACGCCATTGTCCGAGTTCACAGACACCAAGGAAGAAACTGCAACCCCGTTGATTTCTGTGTCTTGAACAAAGTAAGAAACGCGGGCGTTCTGTCCCCAGTCTGCATCAGTAGCACTGAGAGTAAACACAGAAAACCCAGGAGAGTTGTTCTCTGGAACAGTCACTCTGTATTCTGATTGGTCAAACTTGGGCGGACAATCATTCACGTCAGACACTTTGACTGTAATGTTCTTGCTGCTGGACAGAGGCGGAGAGCCTTGATCAGAGACGGTTATGGTGATATTATATTCAGAAATACTTTCTCTGTCTAACAGGTTATCTGTTACTACAGTATAGTATCCTGTTAACGAAGACTCGATTTTAAACGGGACGTCAGAGTTAATGGAACACGTGACCACACCGTTGCGGTCAGAGTCCTCGTCATCCACATTAACAACAGCTATAGTTGTACCCGGAGGAGAATTCTCTGGGATGGAGTTAGAAAATGACATCAGCTGAATTGACGGGACGTTGTCATTCTCGTCAACTACCTGGATTATAACTTTACATGTATCTGCGTATCCACCGTGGTCACTGGCCTTTACGTTAAGCTGATATGTTTTAGATTTTTCAAAATCTATTTGACCTATAACTTGAATTTCTCCACTCTGAACATTAATATCAAAAAGTTGTTTCGGTTCTCGAGCGATATGGGCGATAGAATAAGTTACTTCGCCATTTACTCCTTTATCAGCATCATTTGCATTAACAGATGTTATACTCGTACCTTTCGGAGAATTTTCCTTAACATCTGCTTTATAAACTGACTGACTGCACACCGGTGCATTATCGTTAATATCTAACACAGTGACATGAATGCGGACTGTCCCTGATCTGTGCGGCTCTCCTCCATCTGACGCAATCAGCACCAGTGTGTGAGAGTCTTGCTTCTCCCGGTCTAGAGGGTTTTGTAAAACCATTTCTATAAGCGATCCCCCATCTGCCTGTTGCTGCACTTCTATTTTGAAATGATCTGATGGTTTTAGTGTGTATTTTTTAATATCATTCATTCCAACATCGGGGTCATGTGCCACCTCTAATGAGAAAAGAGTTCCCGGTACAGCGTTTTCAACAATCTTCAAGCTGATTTCATCTTTAGGAAACGACGGGCTGTTATCGTTTATGTCTGTTACCTCCACTGTTACTCGATAAAGCTGGATTGGATTTTCTAAAATGACCTCGAAGCTGAAGCTGCAGGGCGTCGTCTTTCCACACAGTTCCTCTCGGTCGATTCGCTCCTTGATAACAAGAGTGCCTTTGTCTCGGTTCAAATCCACGAACTGACGGCTTCCCTTTGTAATGATACGAGCTTTACCTGATATGAGCCTCGCCACATCCAAACCCAAATCTCTGGCAATGTTTCCGACAAAAGACCCCTCTGTCTGCTCCTCCGGTACGGAATAGCGAGCCTGTCCAGTCACTGAGCTCAGATGGAACAGACAAAGAATGACGAGCAGCGCTTGCCATCGGCCTCTGACAGCGTTTATCCACATGAAATCCATCGTGAATCCAAATACACACGCAGTGATCGATCTCAATACAAAACCGGTGTGAGTATTTCCATGGAATGAAAGGTAAAAATATATTCAACTGAGAAAATCTCCGATAAATTTTACCCTTTAGACCTTCAGGCTCAAACCTTCATCTGTCTCAGCAGTGAACAGTGAAACGTATTAAAGGGGTGGATCGCTGCTCTGCTGGATTGGACAGTCAGTCAGTGATGAATCAACAGCGGCGCTCAGAGTCTGTATTTGGTAATGAAAGGAGACTTTTCAGAGAACGTTTTAGATGTTTTATTATATTCCCTTTAAATAAACTACAACACAAAAATTACATTTTGATATGTCGAGTTTAATTTACTCTGAATAGGATCACAATATAATACACCAGTTCTACAATGGAATCGAAGTTCACTGAGAGAAGTAAATCATGTGGTCAATAAAGTCATCCGAACAAATAGATAATGCAGTGGTGAATGAGCAACGATGAGCTACAGTAATAACTGTGAACTTCGCAGAAAAAGTGAGTTTTCAATGTTCTTAGTAGAATTAAATATTAATATTAAAAAATCAAAAGTTGAAAGGAGGATAAGAAAATCGGATCATCTGCTTTTCAAAACACGGCAAAGGATAAATTTGATTAATGCAATTTTGCTGGTGAATTGATTTCAAGAGTTATAGCTTTTTTTCATGTAAGACAACATTATTAAAAGCAACAAGCAGTGTCAGTGTGGAGGCATTCAAAATCTGTGTAAATATAGAGTTGATGCAGAAACTGTCCTTTATGAAAAACATTTCTTGAATGATCTAACATGCCTGATTAGATCAACAAAAATCATCCCTCAACCTGCACTTCATAATAAGTGACACTGTCTTCTTATATTTTGTAAATTGCCGAATTATATCGTTTAATTATTTCAGGAACGTAAAGCTACATTGTTTATGATTAAATCTAGAAACATGGAACAGTGAACATGAACCAATTCAGCACCAGGGACAGTGACACTGACGCACAAATTAGTCATTCATTGTCAAAAACAGGGGGAAAAAGCCAGATGAAACCAATAAATAACACAAACAAGTCAATGGGGTTAAAAAGAGTAGATTTAACTCACCAAAATAGACATTTGAGAAAAATTTACTTTCAGCTGTTTGTCCACCTGTGGTGTATCCGTCCCAGCTCCATCCACACTCACTAAACTTTGTCTCATCGGTTGCATAAGTCAAGTCAAGTCAATTAATTATAAGTGATATTGTTTTCTAATATTCTAAAATTTGTTATATGATCTATTTTTCATTATTTCAGAAATATAAAACTATACTTGCTTGAAAACACAGTACATAGAAAAGTCTAACAGTGTCCCATGACCGTTTCGGGACAAAGGACAAGGACACTGAGGCGCAAATACGAAGTCATACAGCATTCATTGTAGAAAAAGGCAAAAAACAAGCTAGTAATTATGGTAAAAAGGTAGATTTAACTCACCAAAGTAGACATTTGAGAACAGTTTCCTACCAGCTGTTTGTCCACCTGTGGTGCATCAGTCCCGGCTCCATCCACACTCACTAAACTTTGAGTCATCGGTTGCATATATTTCAAGTCACTCTTTCTGGACTCAGTCGTCCTGCACACCTCGTAATTGTACACGTGTGGGAGAGTCCCTGTCCCCAAAGTGTCTGAGTAACGTGGTGGATAATATGGAATGACAGGGAGACTGGAGTGATACAGGATGCGAGACTGTCTCCACCTGTAGATTTTCACCGAGATAATCACCACCAAAGACGTGATGAAGAGGAAGGAAACCACAGCCAAAGCCAACACCAAGTAAAAAGTCAGGTTGTCATTGTACTCCTTGTCGTGTGGAAAGTCAGTGAACTCCGACAGCACTTCAGGGAAGCTGTCCGCCACCACCACGTTAACAATGACTGTAGCTGAACGAGAGGGCTGTCCGTTGTCCTCCACTATAACAGTCAGTCTTTGTTTCACAGCATCTTTATCAGACACTTGGCGGATGCTTCTGATTTCTCCATTCTGTGAGCCCACTTCAAACAGCGCCCTGTCTGTGGCTTTCTGCAGTTTATAGGACAGCCAAGCATTCTGTCCAGAGTCCACATCAACAGCCACCACTTTGGTCACCAGATAGCCCACATCTGCTGAACGAGGCACCATTTCAGCCACCAGAGAGCCTCCAGTCTGGACTGGGTACAGAACCTGAGGAGGGTTGTCGTTCTGGTCCTGGATCACAATCTTAATAGTGGCCACTGAACTCAGAGGAGGGGATCCAGCATCGCGAACTGTTACGTTAAACTCGAACCACTTGATCTGCTCATAATCAAACGACCTGACAGCGTGAATGACGCCATTGTCCGAGTTCACAGACACCAAGGAAGAAACTGCAACCCCGTTGATTTCTGTGTCTTGAACAAAGTAAGAAACGCGGGCGTTCTGTCCCCAGTCTGCATCAGTAGCACTGAGAGTAAACACAGAAAACCCAGGAGAGTTGTTCTCTGGAACAGTCACTCTGTATTCTGATTGGTCAAACTTGGGCGGACAATCATTCACGTCAGACACTTTGACTGTAATGTTCTTGCTGCTGGACAGAGGCGGAGAGCCTTGATCAGAGACGGTTATGGTGATATTATATTCAGAAATACTTTCTCTGTCTAACAGGTTATCTGTTACTACAGTATAGTATCCTGTTAACGAAGACTCGATTTTAAACGGGACATCGGAGTTAATGGAACACGTGACCACACCGTTGCGGTCAGAGTCCTCGTCATCCACATTAACAACAGCTATAGTTGTACCCGGAGGAGAATTCTCTGGGATGGAGTTAGAAAATGACATCAGCTGAATTGTCGGGACGTTGTCATTCTCGTCAACTACTTGGATTATAACTTTACATGTATCTGTGTATCCACCGTGGTCACTGGCCTGAACGTTTAACTGATACGTTTTAGATTTTTCATAATCTATTTTACCTTTAACTCTAATTTCTCCAGTCTGAGAATTTAATTCAAAAAGCTTCATGGAATCGTCGGTGAGGTGAGGAAGGGAGTATATAATTTCACCATTTCCTCCGTCATCTGCGTCATTTGCACTAACAGTTGTAATGACCGTTCCTTTCGGAGAATTCTCCTTGACATGTACTTTATAAACTGACTGACTGCACACTGGTGCATTATCATTTGCATCTAATACAGTGACATGAATGCGGACTGTCCCTGATCTGTGCGGCTCTCCTCCATCTGACGCAATCAGCACCAGTGTGTGAGAGTCTTCCTTCTCTCGATCTAGCGGGTTTTGTAAAACCATTTCAATAAAAGTTCCTCCATCTGTCTGTCTATGTACTTCTAATTTAAAATGGTCTGTGGGTTTAAGTGCATATTTTTTTATTTCATTAATACCGACGTCAGGGTCGTTGCCGCTCATTAAAGAGAATCGAGTCCCCGAAGCAACGCTTTCAGCAATTTTCAAGCTGATTTCATCTTTAGGGAACGACGGGCTGTTATCGTTTATGTCTGTTACCTCCACTGTTACTCGATAAAGCTGGATTGGATTTTCTAAAATGACCTCGAAGCTGAAGCTGCAGGGCGTCGTCTTTCCACACAGTTCCTCTCGGTCGATTCGCTCCTTGATAACAAGAGTGCCTTTGTCTCGGTTCAAATCCACGAACTGACGGCTTCCCTTTGTAATGATACGAGCTTTACCTGATATGAGCCTCGCCACATCCAAACCCAAATCTCTTGCAATGTTTCCGACAAAAGACCCCTCTGCCTGCTCCTCCGGTACCGAATAGCGAGCCTGTCCAGTCACTGAGCTCAGATGGAACAGACAAAGAATGACGAGCAGCGCTTGCCATCGGCCTCTGACAGCGTTTATCCACATGAAATCCATCGTGAATCCAAATACACACGCAGTGATCGATCTCAATATAAAACCGGTGTGGGTTTTCCCATGGATTGAAAGGTAAAATATATTCAACTGAGAAAATCTCCGATATATTTTTCACCAGTTGGACCTTCAGACTCAAACCTTCATCTGTCTCAGCAGTGAACAGTGAAACGTATTAAAGGGGTGGATCGCTGCTCTGCTGGATTGGACAGTCAGTCAGTGATGAATCAACAGCGGCGCTCAGAGCCCGTATTTGGTAATGAAAGGAGACTTTTCAGAGAAAGTTTTAGATGTTGTATTATGTCCACTTTAATTAAACTACAACTCAAAAATTACATTGTGAAATGTCAAGTTTAATTCACTCTGAATAGGGTTATAATATAATACACCAGTTCTACAATGGAATTGAAGTTCACTGAGAGAAGTAAATCATGTGGTAAAAAAAATCATCAGAACATTAATGTACTGTAAATTGATAATGTAGTGGTAAAAGATCAACGATGACCTCCACTTAATAACTGTTAACTTAGCAGAAAAAGTGAGTTTTCAATGTTCATAATCGGATCATCAGAAAATCGGATCATCTGCTTTTAAAAATACTACAAAGGATACATTTGATTAATGCAATTTTGTCGGTGAATTGATTTCAAGATCTATCGTTTTTTTAATGTAAGACAACAATTTTAAAAGCGAATAAAAGTGTCAGAGTGGAGGCATTCAAAATCTGCGTAAATAAAGAATGGATGCAGAAACTGTTGTTTTTGAAAAACACTTCAAGAATGATGCAACGTGCCTGATTAGATAATAAGTGACACTGTCTTCTTATATTTTTTTAATTGCAAAATTATATCGTTTCATTATTTCAGGAACGTAAAACTACATCATTTATGATTAAACCTAGAAACATGGAACAATGAACATGAACTAATTCAGCACCAGGGACAGTGACACTGACGCACAAATACAGTAAGTCTTGTTGAATTCATTGTCAAAAAAGCCAGACGAAACCAAAAAAAAACAAACAAAAAAAACAAACAAGTCAGTGGGGTAAAAAGAAAAGTAGATTTAACTCACCAAAGTAGACATTTGAGAACAGTTTCCTTTCAGTTGTTTGTCCACCTGTGGTGCATCAGTCCCGGCTCCATCCACACTCACTAAACTTTGACTCATCGGCTGCATATATTTCAAGTCACTCTTTCTGGAGTCAGTCGTCCTGCACACCTCGTAATTGTACACGTGTGGGAGAGTCCCTGTCCCCAAAGTGTCTGAGTAACGTGGTGGATAATATGGAATGACAGGGAGACTGGAGTGATACAGGATGCGAGACTGTCTCCACCTGTAGATTTTCACCGAGATAATCACCACCAAAGATGTGATGAAGAGGAAGGAAACTACAGCCAAAGCCAACACCAAGTAAAAAGTCAGGTTGTCATTGTACTCCTTGTCGTGTGGAAAGTCAGTGAACTCCGACAGCACTTCAGGGAAGCTGTCCGCCACCACCACGTTAACAATGACTGTAGCTGAACGAGAGGGCTGTCCGTTGTCCTCCACTATAACAGTCAGTCTTTGTTTCACAGCATCTTTATCAGACACTTGGCGGATGCTTCTGATTTCTCCATTCTGTGAGCCCACTTCAAACAGCGCCCTGTCTGTGGCTTTCTGCAGTTTATAGGACAGCCAGGCATTCTGTCCAGAGTCCACATCAACAGCCACCACTTTGGTCACCAGATAGCCCACATCTGCTGAACGAGGCACCATTTCAGCCACCAGAGAGCCTCCAGTCTGGACGGGGTACAGAACCTGAGGGGGGTTGTCGTTCTGGTCCTGGATCACTATTTTCACACTCACGTTACTGCTGAGTGGAGGGGAGCCTCCATCCTGCGCTCTGACGCGGAAGTGGAAATCTTTGATCTGCTCGTAGTCAAAAGAGCGCACTGCATGGATGACTCCACTGTCAGCACTGACGGACACATATGAGGAGACTGGAGACCCTTCGAGATCAGAATCGACCAAAATATATGATAAACGTGCGTTTTGGTTTAAATCAGGATCATTGGCGCTTACAGTCAGAACAGAAGCACCCGGAGAATTATTTTCTGCAACGAATGCGGTATAAACATTTTGTAAAAACACCGGAGCATTATCATTCACATCAGAGACCTTTAAAGTAAAGGTTCTTTTTGTTGACAGAGGAGGAATTCCAGCATCTGTCGCAACTACAGTGATGTTATATTCTGAAACACTTTCCCGATCTAACGCAGCATCCGATATCAAAGTGTAATAATTTCTTAGATTCGATCTAATTCTAAACGGTACGTTTTGTTCTATTCTACAATTTACTAGTCCGTTATCACTTGAATCCAAATCCTTCACATTAATGATGCCAATGGTTGTACCAGGAGGAGAATCTTCTGACACGGGACTAGTGAATGACATGGCGTTTATTATAGGGGCGTTGTCATTTACGTCAGTTACGTCAATTATGACTTTACTTGAATCCGTCAAACCTCCCTGGTCTTTTGCTTCAATTCTTAGCTCGTATTTTTTATCCTTTTCAAAATCTATTGTGCCTGACACGAACAATTCCCCGGACACTCTGTCTATGGACAACAAATCAGCTACATTGCTTTTCGTGTTTGAAAACGAATATGTGATGTAACCATTAGAACCGCTGTCTGCGTCTGTGGCATTTACTGTCAGGATTTTGGTGTCCTTTGCTGCATTCTCGATCACCGTGGCTTTATAAACCGGCTGGCTAAAAACAGGTGCATTGTCATTGACATCTAAAACCTTTATGTTTATATTAACAGTCCCAGACCTTGGTGGATTACCGCCGTCTACTGCGATAAGCGTTAATGAAAGGTGAGGGATCTCCTCTCTATCCAACTCTTTCTCAAGCACCATTTCTGCATACTTACTGCCGTCTGGATTTTCATGCTGCTTTAAAACGAAATTATTATTTGAGGACAATTTTAAACTCTGCAGACCGTTTGGGCCAACATCGGGATCCTCTGCGCTATCCAGCACAAAACGTGCACCAAGGTTAGCCGATTCGCTTATGTCTAACATAATATCAGATTTCTTAAATACCGGAGGATGATCATTCACGTCTAACACTTCTATCGTAATGTGATGAAGCTCCATGGGGTTTTCTAAAATGATTTCGAAGCTGAAACTGCATGGCGTCACGTCTCCGCAAAGCTGCTCTCGGTCTATTCTCTCATTCACGACTAGAATCCCTTTGTCTGCCTGCAGCTCGGTGTACTGGATGTTTTCTCCCGTCACGATACGGGCTCGCCCAGAAAGGAGTCTTTTTATATCCAGACCAAGATCTTGCGCTACGTTACCGATATGAGAGCCCTTCTTCATCTCCTCTGGTATGGAGTAACGGATCTGGCAAGCGACGATATTAAACGACACACAGAAGAAAAGAGCTGTTGACAGATGGGCTCCCAAATTCGAGCGCCATTTGCAGCGACATTGCTGAAACGCCATGTCAGAAAGAGATATATTCCTAGGAAAGTGAAACGAAAATCCTAAATCCTTCCGTCCGGATTCATTAATATCCTCTATTCCAGATAGTATAGGTTCCCATGAGGTATTCAACAGAAGAAAAGCTGATAAAATTCGAACAAGCCTTCCCTTTCCGAGATGAATGCTTCTCAACAATGCTGCGAATAAGCCCTCAGTGTGACGTTTAAATAACTGTTCTGCTAAGCAGAGGTGATGAGTCAACATTATATTCTTGTTCAACAGCGTCACTTAGAGTCCAAAATGTGAACACCAAATAGAACAGACTCAAGAAAAACGTTTTCAGATCAAAGATGATAATTTCCATTAGCAACATTGAAGCTCTATTTTATATTCACTGATGGAAATATTATAATAATACATTTGTAATGGTGTAAACCGCCCAAATAACGTGACTCGTTATATATTATTATTATTATTATTATTATTATTATTATTATTATTATTATTATCACTGTGTAAAATAGTTATGAGTTTTATTTTGAAATGCACTGATATTTTCGGATGTTTCCATTTCCTGTGAAAAAGGAAGTTTTATTTTGAAAGGTCACAGAACACACGTAGCGTCACGAGGTAAAAAAGGTTAATAGTGTAGAAACGGCAAGGAGTACGGGGAGAGAAACGAGTAATAAAAAGGTTACAAACAAACAGGGGAGTAAACTGTTGGAAGGAGTTTAGCTCTTGTCGAGAGTGGCAACAAGGTATGTTCTTTGAATTTATTTGTGCCTGCAAATTCCATGTTTATCGTACGTATCTTTGATTTTATACTGTAAAAACTATTACTTGCTAAGTAAGCTAATGCGCGGTTGTCTTGTGTCTATTTTCATTTTAGCTCTTACGTTGGCCTGTGAACCGAATCCTTCATTAAAAGTCATTAGACCATCAGTCTTCTCTTACACTTATTTCAACTGGTACGCTACAAATATTATTATTATTATTATTATTATTATTATTATTATTATTATTATTATTATTATTATTATTATTGTATGCTTAGTAGTAGTATTGTAATAGTAATACGTTAGTCAAAATAATTCGGAATGATAAAGGGCGAGAATGACCCGAAAAGGGGAGCTGTCCTCACCACAGTGCTGAAATAAAAATATACACCTATGCATCTGCTCTCTGCACGACTTCACTTAAACAGCAAATGCTTTTACCATAACAGTCGTCGTAAATATATAGGACAGCAAATCATATGATGAAGCTCACCTCCAGAGGAGAGTCTGGTTCATCCAGGATGTTCTTCTCACTCTGTATCCGCTGCATCGTTCCTGTAGAACTGGGATCCATTATCAACACGTTCTGACTAGCAGCTCTGCCGAACTTACAGTCACTCTTTCTGGAGTCAGTCGTCCTGCACACCTCGTAATTGTACACGTGTGGGAGAGTCCCTGTCCCCAAAGTGTCTGAGTAACGTGGTGGATAATATGGAATGACAGGGAGACTGGAGTGATAAAGGATGCGAGACTGTCTCCACCTGTAGATTTTCACCGAGATAATCACCACCAAAGACGTGATGAAGAGGAAGGAAACTACAGCCAAAGCCAACACCAAGTAAAAAGTCAGGTTGTCATTGTACTCCTTGTCGTGTGGAAAGTCAGTGAACTCCGACAGCACTTCAGGGAAGCTGTCCGCCACCACCACGTTAACAATGACTGTAGCTGAACGAGACGGCTGTCCGTTGTCCTCCACTATAACAGTCAGTCTTTGTTTCACAGCATCTTTATCAGACACTTGGCGGATGCTTCTGATTTCTCCATTCTGTGAGCCCACTTCAAACAGCGCCCTGTCTGTGGCTTTCTGCAGTTTATAGGACAGCCAGGCATTCTGTCCAGAGTCCACATCAACAGCCACCACTTTGGTCACCAGATAGCCCACATCTGCTGAACGAGGCACCATTTCAGCCACCAGAGAGCCTCCAGTCTGGACTGGGTACAGAACCTGAGGAGGGTTGTCGTTCTGATCCTGGATCACTATTTTCACACTCACGTTACTGCTGAGTGGAGGGGAGCCTCCATCCTGCGCTCTGACGACGAAAACCAACGTTTTAATTTGCTCATAGTCAAAAGAGCGCAATGCGTGTATCACTCCGCTTTCTGCATTTACATTAATATATTCGGAAATTGGAGACTCTCCTATTTTTTTGTTTTCTAGAATATATGACAATCGAGCATTTTGGTTTTTATCAGGATCTTTAGCGCTAACGGTGAGAACAGAAGCACCCGGAGAATTATTTTCTGCAACGAAAACGCTGTAAACACTCTGTAAAAACACCGGAGCATTATCATTCACATCAGAGACCTTTAAATTAAAGGTTCTTTTTGTTGACAGAGGTGGAATTCCTGCATCTGTCGCAATAAGAGTGATGTTATATACTGAAACACTTTCCCGATCTAACGCAGCATCCGTTATCAAAGTGTAATAATTTCTTAGATTCGATTTAATTCTAAACGGTAGGTTTTGTTCTATTCTGCAGTTTACTAGTCCGTTATCACCTGAATCCAGATCCTTCACATTAATGATGCCAATGGTTGTACCAGGAGGAGAATCTTCTGACACGGGACTAGTGAATGACATGGCGTTTATTATAGGGGCGTTGTCATTTACGTCAGTTACGTCAATTACGACTTTACTTGAATCCGTCAAACCTCCCTGGTCTTTTGCGTCGATTCTGACTTCATATTTCTTGTTTTTTTCATAATCAACAGAACCTGTTGTTGACACAGTTCCAGTTCTTTCATCTATACTAAACAGATCACCGATGCCCCCATTTAAATCTGAAAAATAATACGTCACTATGCTGTTAGACCCGAAATCTGCGTCACTAGCGTTAACGGTGGTAACATACGTGTCCCTGGGAGAATTTTCTGGTATTGTAGCCTTATATAGCGATTGATTAAACACGGGTGCATTGTCGTTTGCATCGAGGACAGCAATATCTATATTTACAGTTTCCGATCTCTGCGGAGTTCCACCATCTACGGCTATCAGCTTCAGAGAGAGGTGAGGGTTCGTCTCTCTGTCTAAAGGTTTCTGTAACACCATCTCTGCGTATTTCTTTCCATCTGCATTTGAATTTTGTTTCAGAATAAAATAGTCATTCCCGGTCAACGAATATTCTTTCAGTCCATTTTCACCTACATCTGGGTCTTCAGCACTAGTCAGTGAAAAACGAGAACCAATATTTGCCGATTCGCTTATTTCAAAATTGATTTTACCTCTTTTGAATGACGGTGAATGATCATTTATGTCAGTTATTTCAATTGTGATTTGATGGAGCTCCATAGGATTTTCTAAAATCATTTCAAAGCTGAAACTACACGGCGTCACGTCTCCGCAAAGCTGCTCTCGGTCTATCCTCTCGTTCACGACTAGAATCCCTTTGTCTGCCTTCAGCTCGGTGTACTGGACGCTGTCTCCCGTCACAATACGGGCCCGGCCCGAACGAAGCCTTTTCAGATCCAAACCAAGATCCTGTGCGACATTACCGATTAGGGAGCCTTTCTTCATTTCCTCTGGGATTGAATATCGGATATGTCCACCGACCATATGGTTGAAAAAGAAAATGAGGAGAACAGAACAAATCCGTCTGCATCCAAATCGCCATTTCGCGCTCCGGGTGTATTCTGCTGCTCCGCAACCCATTGCAAAAAAAAAAAAAAACAAAACACGGAGAAACCGACTATAACGCTTCACGTACGGCAGCTCGGGGGGAAAGAAAAAAAAAATGAAGGAAAACGATGAACTACGTCAAATTATTTTGATGATCAAACAGGATACATCACTTTAAGCAAATCCGTTGTCCTCGAAAGCCACCCTGAAGAATGAACATTGTGTCATGTTCTCCTACAAACCACTGTGGTAAGGGAGGAGAGAG
Organism: Antennarius maculatus; assembly: GCA_013358685.1. NCBI lineage: Eukaryota > Metazoa > Chordata > Actinopteri > Lophiiformes > Antennariidae > Antennarius > Antennarius maculatus. The sequence continues at coordinate 13,779,762 of CM023614.1, read as the reverse complement.
TCTGCTCATGTTCAGAGATTCTGTTGGATTGATCAACAGCGTCCCTTAGAGTAAAAAAACGGTAACATCATGCAAGATATATAAAGTTCCATAAACTTATGCTGTATTTCACTTTGTTAACATTGTTTCATGGATAGTGAAAACCTCTCAACTCATTAATCTGGAAAATAATTCAGCTTTAAATTCAAAATTATGAATCATTTGTGTCCTGATATATAAAATATGTAATTAGGTGAATAACATCAGTATTGCAATACATGATACAAACTATAGTTACACCATGAAAGTTTTAAGTTGAATGAAGCACAATGAATATTATCAGTGAAGGTCAGATGTCTTAGAAAAGAAATGATTATTGCTATTTCCAAGAGGAAGAGCGAAACATAATCAATAAAAGCTATATATCACCGATGCTGCATGGAAAAATGGTATAACTGAAGTTGCAAGTGAGAAGTGAACATTGAAAAAAAACAAAAATACATTTAGTTATGTTATATTATTTTACATATAAATAATTTAGTTATGTTATATTATTTTACATATAAATAGTATAACATAACTAATAGAATAATGAATACACTTTGAAAGCAGAATAAGGAGCTTTCAATGTGTCTGAAAAGGGTGGGAAATAGGCAAGAATAAACTATGTACAAAACTGTGGTGAGACCAGTGATGTTGTTTGGTCTAGAGACAGTGTCACTGAGGAAAAGTCAGGAGACAGAGCTGGAGGTAGCAGAGCTGAAGACGCTGAGGTTCTCTCTGGGAGTGACCAGGAAGGATAGGATCAGAAATGAGTACATCAGAGGGACAGCACATGTTAGAGGTTTTGGAGATAAAGTCAGAGAGGCCAGACTGAGATGGTTTGGACATGTCCAGAGGAGAGATAGTCAATATATTGGTAAAAGGATGCTGAATTATTTTGAACTGCCAGGCAAGATGCCTAGAGGACCAAATAGGTGGTTTATGGATGTAGTGAAAGAGGACATGAAGGTAGTTGGTGTGAAAGAAGAGGATGCAGAAGACAGGGTTAGATGGAGGCAACTGATTTGCTGTGGCAACCCCTGAAGGGAAAAGCCGAAAGGAAAAGGAGAAACTATGAACGCAAATAAGAACAAGAAAGACGGAGGACGAAAGACATGTTTAAATTTTTGAACTAACCTCAAGAGGAGAGTCTGGTTCATCCAGGATGCTCTTCTCACTCTGTATCCGCAGCATCGTCCCTGTAGAACTGGGATCCATTATCAACACGTTCTGACTAGCAGCTCTGCCGAACTTACAGTCACTCTTTCTAGAGTCAGTCGTCCTGCACACCTCGTAATTGTACACGTGTGGGAGAGTCCCTGTCCCCAAAGTGTCTGAGTAACGTGGTGGATAATATGGAATGACAGGGAGACTGGAGTGATAAAGGATGCGAGACTGTCTCCACCTGTAGATTTTCACCGAGATAATCACCACCAAAGACGTGATGAAGAGGAAGGAAACTACAGCCAAAGCCAACACCAAGTAAAAAGTCAGGTTGTCATTGTACTCCTTATCGTGTGGAAAGTCAGTGAACTCCGACAGCACTTCAGGGAAGCTGTCCGCCACCACCACGTTAACAATGACTGTAGCTGAACGAGAGGGCTGTCCGTTGTCCTCCACTATAACAGTCAGTCTTTGTTTCACAGCATCTTTATCAGACACTTGGCGGATGCTTCTGATTTCTCCATTCTGTGAGCCCACTTCAAACAGCGCCCTGTCTGTGGCTTTCTGCAGTTTATAGGACAGCCAGGCATTCTGTCCAGAGTCCACATCAACAGCCACCACTTTGGTCACCAGATAGCCCACATCTGCTGAACGAGGCACCATTTCAGCCACCAGAGAGCCTCCAGTCTGGACTGGGTACAGAACCTGAGGAGGGTTGTCGTTCTGGTCATGGATCACTATTTTCACACTCACATTACTACTGAGTGGAGGGGAGCCTCCATCCTGTGCTCTGACGACCAGCTGAAGTTGTTTAATTTGCTCATAATCGAAAGACCGAACCGCACTAATAACCCCAGTTTCAGAGTTTAAGGACACATACGTGGAAACTGGACTACCACTGACCTGCGAGTCCTCCAGAAGATAGGAGATTCTAGCATTTTGTTTCCAATCAGAGTCTCTTGCGCTGACAGTAAATATGGAAGTTCCAGGGGAATTATTCTCTGTGATGTAAGCAGAATAACTGCTCTTATCAAACACTGGAGCGTTGTCATTTACGTCAGAAATTTTCAGGTTTAATTTTGCTGAGCTAGAAAGAGGAGGTGAGCCCAAATCAGTGGCTGTTATTGTGATGTTATATTCTGAGATGGATTCTCTATCAAAATGTTGATCTGAGATCAAATTGTAATAATTTGTTAGAGGCGATTCAATCTTAAAAGGTCCTTTTCCATCTATAGAACACTTTATCTGCCCATTTTTCTCAGAGTCTATGTCTTTAATGTTCAGAATAGCTATTGTTGATCCAGGAGGCGCATCCTCAGAAACAGGACTAGAAAACGACATGATATTTATGACAGGAGCATTATCGTTTACATCAAGAACATCAATTACTACTTTACTTGTCCCAGTTAAACCACCTTGATCCTTTGCCTCAACCCTCACTTCGAATTTTTTGTTCTTCTCATAATCTATTTGACCAGAAACAGAAATTGTTCCAGTGTTTCCATCAATACTGAACACATCAGCTGCATTTCCTTTCATTTTCGACAAGCTATAAGTAATGAAGCCATTTGAACCGCTGTCAGCGTCTGTAGCATTTACTGTGATCACAGCAGTGCCTCTCATTGTGTTCTCCGGCACTGCCGTTTTATACAACGACTGATTAAATACGGGAGCGTTGTCGTTAGCATCTAACACGGTGACATCTATATTCACTGTTCCAGATCTCTGAGGAGTTCCTCCATCGACTGCGATCAGTTTCAGAGATAAATGTGGATGTCGCTCTCTGTCTAAAGGTTTCTGCAGCACCATTTCTACATATTTGCTTCCGTCTGGATTTGCGTGCTGTCTCAGAACGAAGTTTTCGTTTGGTGATAGAATATAATCTTTCAATGCATTTTGCCCCACATCTAGATCCTCTGCACTCTGTAAAGGAAACTGTCCTCCAGTGACCGCTGATTCGCTAATTTCTAAACTGATGGATTTGTCTTTATTCATAAACACAGGCGCATGGTCATTAATGTCGAGAACCTCAACAGTTATTCTGTGGAGTTCCATCGGATTCTCTAAAATCACCTCAAAGCTGAAGCTGCATGGCGTCACATCCCCACAAAGCTGCTCTCGGTCTATTTTGTCATTCACCACCAGAATCCCTTTGTCTGTCTTCAGCTCCGTGTACTGGATGTTTTCTCCGTTAACGATGCGGGCCCGCCCTGACCGGAGCCTCCTTAGATCCAGACCCAGATCCTGCGCTATATTTCCAATAACAGAGCCTTTCTTCATCTCCTCTGGAATAGAATAACGAATCTGACCACCTACCATATTAACACAGTGAATCAATATGAGCAGTCCGATTTGTCGTCGAAATCCAGAAATAAGAGACCATTGTGTGGCCTGATACGGACGCCACAGACAAGCGGCCATCGTGCTGACAAAATAAAAAAAAAAAAAAAAAATCCAGTCGATATCCAGGGAATTACTTATGTGTTTTTTATTCGGTGGTTAGATCTTGATGTTTGCAGTAATTATATCCTGATCGGTTTGAGATTAGTGGTCTGACTCCTCGATTCAAAGACTGAAAGCATTCTTCACAGTGCAGACGGGCAGATACGGACTGAATGACGACACCGTGTTGAAAATATTTCATTGACCAACAGCGTCCCTCAGAGTCTAAACGATGAAAATGAAGTATAATCCGTACTGCACCATTATTCTTATGCATGAGAAAAATAATACTACAGCTCTGGAAAAAATGGAAGTAAACGGCTTTTTAAAAATCAACACATCACAAAACGCAATTGCGATTCTGTAATTAATTCTTTCTAAAAGCAAAACGTTAAGATAAAAATGACAAACCAATACCTCATTTTGAAAGAACAATTCACGCTCAGGAATGTTAGTGTGACACGTCAAGCGACATCCGCGTCGCTATCTACACTAATAGGATTTAAAAGAGAAATAATAAAATTATTAAATAACTATGTGTCAAAATACAATCTATTTTAAAACTTTATAATATTATAATGACACCGTGCTGAAATAATGTTATCAAGCTTTACAGATAGGGTGACCTGGAGATTAAAAAAAATCTTCCTAAAATAAGTTACTTTCCAAAAGAGTCTGAGTTAAGAAATGTTCAACGACTAAATGTGGTACAAATACGGAGAGAAGCAAAGTAACATTAATAGTTTAAAAGGAATTCGACGAATAAAATATTTCAGTTCAGCTGTATCTGAGAGGCTCAGTCATATTTGTCCCTGTCTTTTTAAAAACATACTGTAACAATCCCGAAGTGTCATGTATGCAGACAAGGATGTCAACTTCGGACTACTTTAGCGAGCTTTAATGAACACATCTAGCTTTAACAATTAACTATAACGAACTGACAAACTCCCGCTCAGCACTCACCTTTCACACTCACACGCCCCCTCTCAAGTCTCGCGACATGCAGAACCACACACACACGCGCACACACACACACACACACACACACACACACACACACACACACACACACACACCTACACACACACACACACACACACACACACACACACAATAGTGCACAGGGGACATCACACTACTGTGTAATATATATCCGTTATTATCGCAATATCACAACGTGTTGATAACCTGAGATGGTTAACAGAATCTTTGCGTTTAAGAGTTTTGGATTTGTTAAAAAAAATCTTAAGTATTTTTCAAAGAAACACATAAAAAGGCACAAAATTACATTGGACTTGCAGTGAAAACAGGGGATACCAGTTTTTCGAACTCCCAATACTTCAGCACTGGCAGTATCTCAATCAAGTCAGATGAATTGGGACACTGACCATGGTGCTGAAAGAAATCTACGATAGATGAAGCTATATGAAGGATCCAACTCACCTCCAAAGGAGAGTCTGGTTCATCCAGGATGTTCTTCTCACTCTGTATCTGCTGCATCGTCCCTGTAGAACTGGGATCCATTATCAACACGTTCTGACTAGCAGCTCTGCCGAACTTACAGTCACTCTTTCTGGAGTCAGTCGTCCTGCACACCTCGTAATTGTACACGTGTGGGAGAGTCCCTGTCCCCAAAGTGTCTGAGTAACGTGGTGGATAATATGGGATGACAGGGAGACTGGAGTGATACAGGATGCGAGACTGTCTCCACCTGTAGATTTTCACCGAGATAATCACCACCAAAGACGTGATGAAGAGGAAGGAAACTACAGCTAAAGCCAACACCAAGTAAAAAGTCAGGTTGTCATTGTACTCCTTGTCGTGTGGAAAGTCAGTGAACTCCGACAGCATTTCAGGGAAGCTGTCCGCCACCACCACGTTAACAATGACTGTAGCTGAACGAGAGGGCTGTCCGTTGTCCTCCACTATAACAGTCAGTCTTTGTTTCACAGCATCTTTATCAGACACTTGGCGGATGCTTCTGATTTCTCCATTCTGTGAGCCCACTTCAAACAGCGCCCTGTCTGTGGCTTTCTGCAGTTTATAGGACAGCCAGGCATTCTGTCCAGAGTCCACATCAACAGCCACCACTTTGGTCACCAGATAGCCCACATCTGCTGAACGAGGCACCATTTCAGCCACCAGAGAGCCTCCAGTCTGGACTGGGTACAGAACCTGAGGAGGGTTGTCGTTCTGGTCCTGGATCACTATTTTCACACTCACGTTACTACTGAGTGGAGGGGAGCCTCCATCCTGAGCTTTGACAACCACCTGAAGTTGTTTAATTTGCTCATAATCGAAAGAACGAACCGCACTAATAACCCCAGTTTCAGAGTTTAAGGACACATACGTGGAAACTGGACTACCACTGACCTGCGAGTCCTCCAGAAGATAGGAGATTCTAGCATTTTGTTTCCAATCAGAGTCTCTTGCGCTGACAGTAAATATAGAAGTTCCAGGGGAATTATTCTCTGTGATGAAAGCAGAATAACCGTTCTTATCAAACACTGGAGCGTTGTCATTTACGTCAGAAATTTTCAGGTTTAATTTTGCTGAGCTAGAAAGAGGAGGTGAGCCCAAATCAGTGGCTGTTATTGTGATGTTGTATTCTGAGATGGATTCTCTATCAAAATGCTGATCTGAGATCAAATTGAAATAGTTTGTCAGGGTCGACTCAATTTTGAATGGAAGTTTTCCTGTAATAAAACATTTTATTTGCCCATTTTTCTCAGAATCCACATCTCTTACATTGAAAATGGCTATTGTTGATCCAGGAGGTGCATCCTCAGACACAGGACTGGAAAACGACATGATATTTATGACAGGAGCATTATCGTTTACGTCAAGAATATCGATCATTACTTTACTTGTCCCAGTTAAACCACCTTGATCCTTTGCCTCAACCCTCACTTCGTATTTTTTGTTCTTCTCATAATCTATTTGACCAGAAACAGAAATTGTTCCAGTGTTTCCATCAATACTGAACGCATCAGCTGCATTTCCTTTCATTTTCGACAAGCTATAAGTAATGAAGCCATTTGAACCGCTGTCAGCGTCTGTAGCATTTACTGTGATCACAGCAGTGCCTCTCATTGTGTTCTCCGGCACTGCCGTTTTATACAACGACTGATTAAATACGGGAGCGTTGTCGTTAGCATCTAACACGGTGACATCTATATTCACTGTTCCAGATCTCTGAGGAGTTCCTCCATCGACTGCGATCAGTTTCAGAGATAAATGTGGATGTCGCTCTCTGTCTAAAGGTTTCTGCAGCACCATTTCTACATATTTGCTTCCGTCTGGATTTGCGTGCTGCCTCAGTATGAAATATTCGTTTGGTGATAGAATATAATCTTTCAACGCATTTTGCCCCACATCTAGATCCTCTGCACTCTGCAGAGGAAATTGCATTCCTACTGGAACTAATTCACCGATTTTAAACGTATTTGGTTTGTCTTTATTCGGGAACACTGGAGCATGGTCATTAATGTCGAGAACCTCAACAGTTATTCTATGGAGTTCCATCGGATTCTCTAAAATCACCTCAAAGCTGAAGCTGCATGGCGTCACATCCCCACAAAGCTGCTCTCGGTCTATTTTGTCATTCACCACCAGAATCCCTTTGTCTGTCTTCAGCTCCGTGTACTGGATGTTTTCTCCGTTAACGATGCGGGCCCGCCCTGACCGGAGCCTCCTTAGATCCAGACCCAGATCCTGCGCTATATTTCCAATAACAGAGCCTTTCTTCATCTCCTCTGGAATAGAATAACGAATCTGACCACCTACCATGTTAACACAGTGAATCAATATGAGCAGTCCGATTTGTCGTCGAAATCCAGAAATAAGAGACCATTGTGTGGCCTGATACGGACGCCACAGACAAGCGGCCATCGTGCTGACAAAATTAAAAAAAAAAAAAATTAAATCCAGTCGATATCCAGGGAATTACTTATGTGTTTTTTATTCGGTGGTTAGATCTTGATGTTTGCAGTAATTATATCCTGATCGGTTTGAGATTAGTGGTCTGACTCCTCGATTCAAAGACTGAAAGCATTCTTCACAGTGCAGACAGGCAGATACGGACTGAATGACGACACCGTGTTGAAAATATTTCATTGACCAACAGCGTCCCTCAGAGTCTAAACGATGAAAATGAAGTATAATCCGTACTGCACCATTATTCTTATGCATGAGAAAAATAATACTACAGCTCTGGAAAAAATGGAAGTAAACGGCTTTTTAAAAATCAACACATCACAAAACGCAATTGCGATTCTGTAATTAATTCTTTCTAAAAGCAAAACGTTAAGATAAAAATGACAAACCAATACCTCATTTTGAAAGAACGATTCACGCTCAGGAATGTTAGTGTGACACGTCAAGCGACATCCGCGTCGCTATCTACACTAATAGGATTTAAAAGAGAAATAATAAAATTATTAAATAACTATGTGTCAAAATACAATCTATTTTAAAACTTTATAATATTATAATGACACCGTGCTGAAATAATGTTATCAAGCTTTACAGATAGGGTGACGTGGAGATTAAAAAAAATCTTCCTAAAATAAGTTACTTTCCAAAAGAGTCTGAGTTAAGAAATGTTCAACGACTAAATGTGGTACAAATACGGAGAGAAGCAAAGTAACATTAATAGTTTAAAAGGAATTCGACGAATAAAACATTTCAGTTCAGCTGTATCTGAGAGGCCCAGTCATATTTGTCCCTGTCTTTTTAAAAACATACTGTAACAATCCCGAAGTGTCATGTATGCAGACAAGGATGTCAACTTCGGACTACTTTAGCGAGCTTTAATGAACACATCTAGCTTTAACAATTAACTATAACGAACTGACAAACTCCCGCTCAGCACTCACCTTTCACACTCACACGCCCCCTCTCAAGTCTCGCGACATGCAGAACCACACACACACACACACACACACACACACACACACACACACACACACCTACACACACACACACACACACACACACACACACACAATAGTGCACAGGGGACATCACACTACTGTGTAATATATATCCGTTATTATCGCAATATCACAACGTGTTGATAACCTGAGATGGTTAACAGAATCTTTGCGTTTAAGAGTTTTGGATTTGTTAAAAAAAATCTTTAGTATTTTTCAAAGAAACACATAAAAAGGCACAAAATTACATTGGACTTGCAGTGAATACAGGGGATACCAGTTTTTCGAACTCCCAATACTTCAGCACTGGCAGTATCTCAATCAAGTCAGATGAATTGGGACACTGACCATGGTGCTGAAAGAAATTTACGATAGATTAAGCTATATGACGGATCCAACTCACCTCCAAAGGAGAGTCTGGTTCATCCAGGATGTTCTTCTCACTCTGTATCCGCTGCATCGTCCCTGTAGAACTGGGATCCATTATCAACACGTTCTGACTAGCAGCTCTGCCGAACTTACAGTCACTCTTTCTGGAGTCAGTCGTCCTGCACACCTCGTAATTGTACACGTGTGGGAGAGTCCCTGTCCCCAAAGTGTCTGAGTAACGTGGTGGATAATATGGAATGACAGGGAGACTGGAGTGATAAAGGATGCGAGACTGTCTCCACCTGTAGATTTTCACCGAGATAATCACCACCAAAGACGTGATGAAGAGGAAGGAAACTACAGCCAAAGCCAACACCAAGTAAAAAGTCAGGTTGTCATTGTACTCCTTATCGTGTGGAAAGTCAGTGAACTCCGACAGCACTTCAGGGAAGCTGTCCGCCACCACCACGTTAACAATGACTGTAGCTGAACGAGAGGGCTGTCCGTTGTCCTCCACTATAACAGTCAGTCTTTGTTTCACAGCATCTTTATCAGACACTTGGCGGATGCTTCTGATTTCTCCATTCTGTGAGCCCACTTCAAACAGCGCCCTGTCTGTGGCTTTCTGCAGTTTATAGGACAGCCAGGCATTCTGTCCAGAGTCCACATCAACAGCCACCACTTTGGTCACCAGATAGCCCACATCTGCTGAACGAGGCACCATTTCAGCCACCAGAGAGCCTCCAGTCTGGACTGGGTACAGAACCTGAGGAGGGTTGTCGTTCTGGTCCTGGATCACTATTTTCACACTCACGTTACTACTGAGTGGAGGGGAGCCTCCATCCTGAGCTTTGACAACCACCTGAAGTTGTTTAATTTGCTCATAATCGAAAGAACGAACCGCACTAATAACCCCAGTTTCAGAGTTTAAGGACACATACGTGGAAACTGGACTACCACTGACCTGCGAGTCCTCCAGAAGATAGGAGATTCTAGCATTTTGTTTCCAATCAGAGTCTCTTGCTCTGACAGTAAATATAGAAGTTCCAGGGGAATTATTCTCTGTGATGTAAGCAGAATAACTGCTCTTATCAAACACTGGAGCGTTGTCATTTACGTCAGAAATTTTCAGGTTTAATTTTGCTGAGCTAGAAAGAGGAGGTGAGCCCAAATCAGTGGCTGTTATTGTGATGTTATATTCTGAGATGGATTCTCTATCAAAATGTTGATCTGAGATCAAATTGTAATAATTTGTTAGAGGCGATTCAATCTTAAAAGGTCCTTTTCCATCTATAGAACACTTTATCTGCCCATTTTTCTCAGAGTCTATGTCTTTAATGTTCAGAATCGCTATTGTTGATCCATGGGGCGCATCCTCAGACACAGGACTAGAAAACGACATGATATTTATGACAGGAGCATTATCGTTCACATCAAGAACATCAATTACTACTTTACTTGTCCCTGTAAAGCCACCTTGATCCTTTGCCTCAACCCTCAGTTCGTATTTTCTGTCTTTCTCATAATCTATTTGGCCAGAAACAGAAATTGTTCCAGTGTTTCCATCAATACTGAACGCATCAGCTGCATTTCCTTTCATTTTCGACAAACTATAAGTAATGAAGCCATTTGAACCGCTGTCAGCGTCTGTAGCATTTACTGTGATCACAGCAGTGCCTCTCATTGTGTTCTCCGGCACTGCCGTTTTATACAACGACTGATTAAATACGGGAGCGTTGTCGTTAGCATCTAACACGGTCACATCTATATTCACTGTTCCAGATCTCTGAGGAGTTCCTCCATCGACTGCGATCAGTTTCAGGGATAAATGTGGATGTCGCTCTCTGTCTAAAGGTTTCTGCAGCACCATTTCTACATATTTGCTTCCGTCTGGATTTGCGTGCTGCCTCAGGATGAAATTTTCGTTTGGTGATAAAATATAATCTTTCAACGCATTTTGCCCCACATCTAGATCCTCTGCACTCTGTAAAGGAAACTGTCCACCAATTAGAGCTGTCTCGCCGATTTCTAGGTGAATAGCTTTTTCTTTATTCGGGAACACTGGAGCATGGTCATTAATGTCGAGAACCTCAACAGTTATTCTGTGGAGTTCCATCGGATTCTCTAAAATCACCTCAAAGCTGAAGCTGCATGGCGTCACATCCCCACAAAGCTGCTCTCGGTCTATTCTGTCATTCACCACCAGAATCCCTTTGTCTGTCTTCAGCTCCGTGTACTGGATGTTTTCTCCGTTAACGATGCGGGCCCGCCCTGACCGGAGCCTCCTTAGATCCAGACCCAGATCCTGCGCTATATTTCCAATAACAGAGCCTTTCTTCATCTCCTCTGGGATAGAATAACGAATCTGACCACCTACCATGTTAACACAATGAATCAGTATGAGCAGTCCGATTTGTCGTCGAAATCCAGAAATAAGAGACCGTTGTGTGGCCTGATAAGGACGCCATAGACGAGCAACCATCGTGCTGACAAAAAAAAAAAAAAAATCCAGTCGATATCCAGGTAATTAATGACGTCCTTTTTATTCGGTGGTTAGATCCTGATGCCTGCAGTAATTATATCCTGATCGATGTGAGATTGGTGGTCTGACTCCTCGATTCAAAGACTGAAAGCATTCTTCACAGTGCAGACAGGCAGATACGGACTGAATGACGACACCGTGTTGGAAATATTTCATTGACCAACAGCGTCCCTCAGAGTCCAAACGATGAAAATGAAGCAAAATCCGTACTGCACCATTATTTTTACGCACGAGAAAAAGAATACTACAGCTCTGGAAAACACCCTGGATTGGTTGGAAATAAATGGCGTTTTTTTAAATCAATACAAATCAAAACGCGATTACGATTCCGTAATTAATTCTTTATTAAAGCAAAACGTCGAATCCATGCAATATCTTATTCTGAAAGAATCATTCACGCCCAAGAATTTTAGAGTGACACGTCAAGCAACATCCGCGTCCCGATATACATTGATAGGATTTAAAACAGAAATAATTAAATAATTAAATAACTATATGTCAAAATACAATCTATTTATCAACTTTATAATATTATAATGACACTGTGCTGAAACATGTTATAAAGCTTTACAAATAGAGTGACGTATAGTGATTAAAAATGTCTCCCTAAAATAAGTCACTTTCCAAATTAGTCTCTATTAAGAAATGTTCAACGACTCAATGTGGTACAAATACAGAGAGAAGCAAAGTAACATTAATAGTTGGAAAGGAATTTGACTAATGAAATCTTACAGTTCAGCGATAGAGAGGCTGAGTCATACTTGTCCCTGTCATTTTAAAAACATACTGTATCTGTAGTGGGTTGAGAATCAGTTAAGTTTTGAATAGGAAATAAGCACCCCCTTTATTTTTGACGTTGTTAAGACTTATGTTAGACCGGGCTAGTGACTGGGAGGCACTTGCAACGCCAAGTCAGTGGGTGGCGCTCGCGCGCTCCTGGGGATCTCGGGGAGCGGCATCTTCGCAAGCTTTATTGGCGCGAGTCATTAATAAAATGACTTGTTACTTGTGAGGACGTTAATCCTTGTGCTCCGCTGCTGATCCGCAGGTACCGTAGAAACATCTGATGGCTCTCTGGGTTGTGGCTACGCAGGTGTGGATGAGTGGGAGATGTCTGTTCTGTGTTCGGGATGACTGTGGTGGATGGAGAGCGGTTGCTGGTGGAGTTGGTTGTGTGTTTCTGACGAGTGTGTGAATACTGTTAGCATGCTAGTGGTGTGCCTCATACAGTGAGTGTGACGTCGTTGCGTTGGAGTGTTTGTTTGTATGAGTGTGATATTTTGGTTATCCTTAATTTATGCTCCAGTTAATTAATTTTGATAATTATTCATTTATTTGCTTTTATTGTACCATTGTTTATTTGTTGTTTTGCAGATTATTGGTTGTTTCTTTTATTGGTGAACATTTAAATATTATTATTTTTTTATGTTGTATCATTAATAAAATGACTTGTTACTTGTGAGGACGTTAATCCTTGTGCTCCGCTGTTGATCCGCAATACACAACCACCGATTCGCAGTGCATTTGGCCTGTGCATCGTATGAGCCGGTCCAGATTCCCCCAGGTCTGGCGCCGGTTGCATAACAATCCCTCAGTGTCACGTATGTAGACAAGGATGTCAACTTCGGACTACTTTAGAGAGTTTTAATGATCACATCCAGCGTTAACAATTAACTCCCGCTCAGCACTCACCTTTCACACTCACACGCCCCCTCTCAAGTCTCGCGATATGCAGAACCACACGCAACCGAACACACACACATACACGCGCGCACGCACACACACAATAGTGCACAGGGGACATCACACTACTGTGTAATATACTGTATATCCGTTCTTATCGCAATATCACAACGTGTTGATAACATGACATGGTTAACAGAACATTTGCTTTTAAAAGTTTTGGATTTCTTAAAATCTTTAGTATTTCTCAAAGAAACACATAAAAAGGCACAAAATTATATTGGACTGGGAGCGAATATAGAGGATAAAAGTTTTTCCAACTCCCAATACTTCAGCACTGTCAGAGACAGTATTTCAATCAAGTCAGATGAATTGGGACACTGACCATGGTGATGAAAAAAATCTACGATAGATTAAGCTATATGATGGATCCAACTCACCTCTACAGGAGAGTCTGGTTCATCCAGGATGCTCTTGTCACTCTGTATCCGCTGCATCGTTCCTGTAGAACTGGGATCCATTATCAACACGTTCTGACTAGCAGCTCTGCCGAACTTACAGTCACTCTTTCTGGAGTCAGTCGTCCTGCACACCTCGTAATTGTACACGTGTGGGAGAGTCCCTGTCCCCAAAGTGTCTGAGTAACGTGGTGGATAATATGGAATGACAGGGAGACTGGAGTGATACAGGATACGAGACTGTCTCCACCTGTAGATTTTCACCGAGATAATCACCACCAAAGACGTGATGAACAGGAAGGAAACTACAGCCAAAGCCAACACCAAGTAAAAAGTCAGGTTGTCATTGTACTCCTTGTCGTGTGCAAAGTCAGTGAACTCCGACAGCACTTCAGGGAAGCTGTCCGCCACCACCACGTTAACAATGACTGTAGCTGAACGAGAGGGCTGTCCGTTGTCCTCCACTATAACAGTCAGTCTTTGTTTCACAGCATCTTTATCAGACACTTGGCGGATGCTTCTGATTTCTCCATTCTGTGAGCCCACTTCAAACAGCGCCCTGTCTGTGGCTTTCTGCAGTTTATAGGACAGCCAGGCATTCTGTCCAGAGTCCACATCAACAGCCACCACTTTGGTCACCAGATAGCCCACATCTGCTGAACGAGGGACCATTTCAGCCACCAGAGAGCCTCCAGTCTGGACTGGGTACAGAACCTGAGGAGGGTTGTCGTTCTGGTCCTGGATCACTATTTTCACACTCACGTTACTACTGAGTGGGGGGGAGCCTCCATCCTGAGCTTTTACAACAAAAACCAACTGTTTGATCTGTTCATAATCAAAGGAGCGTACTGCATGTATTACTCCGCTTTCTGCATTGACAGAAACATACTCTGAAACTGGAGATCCGCTGATCTCACAGTCGTCCAGAATATATGAAACACGAGCATTCTGGTTTTCATCAGGGTCGTTACCATTGACACGTAATACAGATGCACCTGGCGAGTTATTTTCTGGGATAGAGGCACTGTAGGAGCTGCTTGGAAATATTGGAGCATTATCATTTACATCGGAGACTTTAAGGTAAAACGTTCTTTTCGTTGATAGCGGAGGAGACCCTGCGTCAGAGGCGATCACAGTGATGTTACATTCTGACAGAGTTTCACGGTCTAATGCAGCATCAGTCATCAACACATAATAATTCCTCACATTAGATTTAATTTTGAAAGGGACATTGCCTTCAATCATGCATGTTACTTGTCCATTTTCACGGGAGTCAGTGTCTTTAACATTAATTATTCCAATGGTGGTACCAGCAGGCGAATCCTCTGACACAGGACTAGTAAATGACATAACATTTATTACCGGAGCATTATCATTCACATCAATAACCTCTATTTCAACTTTGCTGGAATCTGTCAGACCACCTTGATCCTTAGCTTCAACCCTAATCTCTATTTTCTTGTCTTTTTCAAAATCTATTTCCTTTGCTACAAATATTCTGCCAGTGAGTTCATCTATTTCAAACAAATCAGAAATCCCTGCTTTAGACTTTGCAATTGAATACGTCAGTCTTCCGTTTGAAGGACTATCTATGTCGCTTGCATTCACAGTTAGAATGAATGAGCCTTTTGGTGTATTCTCAATCAACGCGGCTCTGTACACCGATTGATTAAAGATAGGAGCATTGTCATTGGCATCTAGAATATTTACATATATATTTACCGTACCGGATCTCTGAGGATTCCCACCGTCCACAGCCAACAGTTTTAGAGTCAGGCGTGGCTGTGTTTCTCTGTCTAATGGTTTTTGTAAAACCATCTCTGCATATTTACTACCGTCCGGATTAACATGCTGCTTCAGACCAAAATTGTCGTTTGGCGTTAAAATGTAGTTTTGCAGTCCATTTCCCCCGACATCGGTATCATCCGCGCTCTCTAAAACAAAACGGGATCCGAGGGTTGCAGATTCGCTTATTTCAAATTCCAAGTAGCTATTCTGGAAAGTGGGAGCGTTGTCGTTTACATCTAACACTTCAATTGTCACAGGGTGCAACTCCATTGGATTTTCCAACAAAATCTCAAAAGCAAAACTACACGGAGTCAGATGTCCACAGAGCTGCTCCCGGTCGATCCTGTCATTCACAATCAGAGTTCCTTTGTCTGTCTTCAGCTCCGTGTACTGGATGTTTTCTCCAGTCACGATACGGGCCCGGCCGGAACGCAGCCTTGTTATATCCAAACCAAGGTCTTGCGCGACGTTACCAACAAGAGATCCTTTCTTCATCTCCTCTGGAATCGAATATCGGATTTGTGCCCGAGCTTGTCCGAGAAAAATAAAATGAAAAATGAAGAGATACAATACGCCTTTCGATCGCCATCTTACGCCTCTGTCTCGACGATGCATCTTAAATTCCATGTGAAAAACGGGATCAAGCAAGCTGAACAAAGAAATCGGTATTTTAGCTCTTTGAGGAGGAAAACAATTGAAATTGAGGAATTGGTGCATAAAGCATAAATCGAGTGTTACCCGATGAGCTCTAGCTCGTTTTAGACACAGATCATGTCCGCTCCATAAACGCAGTAATAGGGAGGGACAAGTGCAGCCTCATACAGTTCTCTAGAAATGGTTTACCAGACAACAGCGTCACTTGGAGGATAAAAAGTATAGTCTGTATACGACTCATCCAAATATGTGTGTGTGTGTGTGTATAAATTATATATATATATTTTTTTCAATTGTTTTCCTCATATATATATATATTCATATATACATATAAAATTACATATTGTTACTATACAATAATAGTAATCACAATTATTATTATTATTATTATTATTATTATTATTTTACATTAATATAATAATAATAATTATTATTATTATTAGTAGTAGTAGTAGTAGTAGTAGTAGTTGTAGTTGTTGTAGTAACCAAGCAGTTGTATTGTGAAAAGAAATTGAACGCTCTCAGCTTGTTAAAACGAATTTCAGCTCCATCAGCACCATGGATAGCGAAGCAGGGTCCTTCCATTTACAGTAGAACAACATAACTTACAGACGCCAATGCAGTGATAATGAATGACATCAACATAAATATTAACTTTCTGTCAGCATTAGTTATCTCCTATTTTAATTATTTTACTCCAAGGATCCTTTTGTTTGAACGTTTAACCAGTGGGGTTAACTTCTCCTGTCTATGGATCTATTTGAAAAGGACAGGAGGATTTTTCTCCCAAGGGAGCGAAATAATATGACGTTAGGGTTGTAGTCTTGGTCAATATCAGGGGCACTCACTCGAGCAATGACTATAAAAAGGAAAATAATTTCCAAGACATGAGGTTTATATTCGGAATGTGCGAACGGGGGTGTTTTCGTTTGCTTCCAGAGCCGTGTGTCCCCCGCCGCTAACATGAGTGAATGTTCCCTTCGCCTCTCGCGTTCCAAACCGTTCTGAAGTATCATTCAAAAACCCCTTCCTCATCTCCGCTAACCGCAACTACAACAAATAGAAGGAAAATGGAGAGTCTCCTATCCAGTCAGGTGCCATCGCTCTGAGAAATACCTATTTCGACCTATAAATATCCGCTCCACAATCGTGCTTCGATAAGTAAAAATTGCCCGTTAAAGAAACGAACAAATTGATAACATGCTTCAGTCAAATCCAAACAACATCATCGCCCAAACAAAAATCGGATCTGTGATTAAAATGATGTTGGAGATGTAGTGTTCGTCGGGAACAGCACCACCATCAGATAGAAAATACAACAGATGGAGAGAGAGAGAGAAGGACAGACAGACAGACAGACAGACAGATAGACAGATAGATAGATAGATAGATAGATAGATAGATAGATAGATAGATAGATAGATAGATAGATAGATAGATAGATAGATAGATAGATAGATAGATAGATAGATAGATAGATAGATAGATAGATAGATAGATAGATAGATAATCTATTTGCTCTTGATCCAATCTGATGGATTAATGCAGTGACCTACATTTGAGCAGGGGAATCTACCACAACAACCATTAATATGTGGGCACACTAAAACTAACACGTGTTGTCTATGCAGCACACAGATGTTTGCACATGAACAAGGGCATGCTTTTTAAAAATGTGTCAAATTCCACTGATCACTCTTCAATATGCATAAAATATTGGTTGGTCCAACAGTAGAGCATGATATTCTGCACATCATTGTTATGCATTATTCAGGGAATGACTGCACAGCTGCAGTCAGATTTGTAATATTTATGTGGTGCAAAGCCCAGAATAGAATCATGAAGCACAGACAAATAAAAACAATGCAGCTGCATGAATGCTGACTAAAATTTCAGACACCAATTGATACAAAAAAGTGCCCATCATTTGCGAATATTTTACTTTTAAATAGCCATAATGTTAGGTTTGTCAGTTAGTTGTAATAGTTTTTTTTTTATCGTGAGAGGGATGTAGAAATATAGAGCCATTTGAAAACAAATAGATGTGGGTCAGCTGTGGCTATATTGACTTTTTGGAATTGACCATAGTGTTGATGAAGCAGTAATACCATGATAAGAATTTAATATAAAGTAATGTATTGTGTGAAAAAAAGGGAAAAGGTAACAATTATCTTACCTGCTGGATCAAAATGGACATTGCGTTCCCAGGGTTCACATAGAAAAGAGAAAAAGAGTGGACAGTCAATAATACAATTAGTATAAATCCAAGAAGAAGTGAACATATTATCAAAATGTTTTACATTCATATCTTGGATGAATGATGAATTAATAAAGGTTTGATATTGTGATATACTAAACACTGATGTGTTACACAGAAGACAACACAAATACAATTCTCTATGTGGGAACTTTTGCATTTGTGTCAAATCAAAATTCCAACCAAATATGCTGTTTGGCTCCATTTTTGTGATTATTCCACATCGCTAACAAACCAAATATGTTGCCTTGTTTTCCTGTGTCTTTAGTGTTCAAAAAACAAATTTACAAGTTAGCAGTGTGTTATCACAAAACTTTTCCCACGGGGTTACAAACATTTCAGATTACATCTCAGCTGAATTTTATAAACTTTACTTGGACAGCACTTGCCTTATTATTGAACCCCTCATCCTGTAGTTTCAGTATTAAGGGAAGAATGTACTTAGGAATATGAAGTCGCATTTTTATATCTAGAGACCAACTAAACATTTTATGGATTTTAAATGAGAATAAAAACAAATTGATGTTGACAGAGATATAGTGATGATAAAGTGATACTAAAACAAATACACCCTGTGCATGGGGTCTTTCTATAAGAGATGACAAAAAACGTATATCTTTCAAATTATGTGATGCGTAGGTGATTCAATGTAATCCTGCTGCTAGCTTGAATGCTCTTAATTAACCCCCACTCTTAATTAACTCCCACCCCCAATCTTCTTCTACAAATGAAAGTAGGAGCAGAATGGAGACGGCAGCTGTTAAACCTATAGACACATGCATTCGTTTGATGTTAAAACATCTGTTTCACTACCATATCACAGTTACTGTTTATTCCAGAGTACTGGAGAAGAGGATTAGACCAATAGTCACACCTGGAATTCAGAAAAACAATTTCGTTTTCGTCCCGGTCACAGAACACTGGACCAGCTCTGCACTGCCTGAGGGTTAGTGGGAGTTTGTCCAATCTGTCCATATGTGCTTTGTGGATCTGGAGGAGGCATTTGACTGTAACCCTTATGGTATCTTCTGGGGAGTGCTTTGGGAGGGTGGGGTTTGGAGCCCTTTGCTGAGGGCTGTCTGATCCCTGTGTGACCGAAGCTTAAGCCTGATGTGCATTGCTGGCAATCAGTCAGACTTGTTCCAGGTGCATATCGTACTTCTGCAGGACTGCCCTTTATCACTGGTTTTTTTCATAACCTTTATGGACAGAGTTTCTAGGTGCTCTCAGGGGCCACAGGGAATCTTGTATGATGACCGAAGGATTACATCTCTGCTTATTGCAGATGATGTTGTCCTGTTGTCTTCATCAACCCTAGCCCTTCAGCGTGCACTGGAGCATTTTGCATCTGAGTGCGATGCAAGTGAGATGAGGATCATCATCTCCAGGCCATGTTCCTGAACTGGAAAAAGGTGGTCTGCCCTCTCTTTATGGAGATTTGGCCTAAGTGGAGGAGTTCAAGTATCTTTGGGTCTTACACACAAATAAGAAAAGGAGGGAACAAGAGATTGACAGACGGATCAGTGCAGCTTCTGTGATGTAGTCATTGTACAGTATAGGTCTGTCATGAAAGACAACTCTCGATTTACCGGTCAATCTACAGTATGTCCCTACTTTCTTCTATAGTCATGATCTTTGTGTGTGTGTGTGTGTGTGTGTGTGTGTGTGTGTGTGTGTGTGTGTGTGTGTGTGTGTGTGTGTGTGTGTGTGTGTGTGTGTGTGTGTGTGTGTGTGTGTGTGTGTGTGTGTGTGTGTGTGTGTCTTGAGTGATAACTAGTCATTCACCAGATCTGGGCTGATCAAAAATCAAAAAGCAGTGTTCAAAAACAGTTTTATTTTTTTATCAGCTCACATTCACAGTTTGCTGGCAAGGAAAAGCTTTTAATTTGATGGTGTAATATTTCAAATCAAGTGTTATTTTGTGAAATATATTCTGGGATTAAGAAACTTAAACTTGCTGGACATCAAAAATGATGATATATAATATTTTCATATAAAATGTAAAGAGATAATGACAAGCAATGGACGAAACTGCTGCTTATGCTTAAGGAGGTCAGAAACAGCTACTATTCGTGTCACAAATAGATTTGCAGACTGTGTAATTAAAGTACTTCACAGCCGCTGCAAACATTTGTAGCCCCTGAAAAAAACAAGCACACATAAATACTATTTTCAAAAGAAGATGACAAGATGAATGGTTATGATACAATAATACTGATGCATTGACAACAATGTTCATGCATAGCCATATCCGTAGAAAAAGATTTCCATTGTGAACACAAACAACCACAATATTCATTTCATATAACGAGAGTGACAAAAGTGCAATATTCAACATTGGGTCTAGTTAAATTCATACCATGGATCATTTCACAATCTATTTACAAAATACCACGGTCAGCTCTCATGGGAATACATAACAGGGTTGTGGTGCACCTGTCCTCACCTTCATAGATCTATCTGCACTAGCGCGCCTTAGGGCGCTTTTCTGATAGGCAGCGCTTCTTTTCTTTAGTGTGTCAGTGTCTGTGTTTGAACCGAACCGAAAATCACCTCTCCAAGACCCAGTGGTTAAGAAGGAATCAAACCGGTCATCGTTCAGTAGAGTGCCACAACGGCTAAAATCTGTGAAAGTAGAGGGGCAGTAGGCCGGGGGGAAAACTGGGAGAGAAGCGGAAGGGGAGCGGTGGACATAACTACGACGGCAGAAGTTAAAATAAATCATTCCACTTATTAAGAGGATGAAAAGAGAGGTGACGGCTGCCAGGGCCGTCAACAAATAGAGCGTAATGTTATCGCTGCCCTGTGTTTCATCTGAAAACTCAAAGAGTTCATTTAAAACAGGCAGTCCGTCTCCAATTGCAATGCTGACAGTAACAGTGGCGGAGAGAGATTCAGGCCCATTGTCAGTCACTAAAACGGAAACAGTTTGTTTCGGGTCATCGTCCTCCTCGAAAGGTCGCACAGTTCTGATTTCGCCTGTATGCAGACCGATCACAAAGAGATTGGGCCTCGATTCTTTAATTATTCTGTAGGACAGCCAGGCGTTATGACCAGAGTCCGCGTCCACAGCTACCACCTTAGTGACCAGGTATCCTCTCGGCGCTTCAGCAGGCACTATTTCTTCAGCTGTGAACCCGCTGCTTTGAACAGGATACAGGACAACAGGTGCGTTGTCATTTTGATCCTGGATGAAAATATTTACAATACAGGTGCTGGAGAGGGAAGGTTCGCCTCCATCTCGAGCTGTCACCTTAATTTGGGAGTGAACTGACAACTCATAATCCAAGAGACGCGATGTGAAGAGCTCCCCTGTTTCTGGGTTGATGGTAAGGAAAGCGGCCGTTTCTGAGTTTGCATCTCCCCATATCTCATATAGTATTTTAGCATTAGTCCCATCGTCAATGTCCTCTGCTTTAACTTTCATCACAAACGTACCAGTGGGTTGATTTTCCAAGATATTGGCAACGTACTCGCTGTGCGTAAATGTTGGGGAGTTGTCATTTATATCACTAACCACTATTACAAACACTTTCTTACTGGAGAGAACGGGGGATCCCGCATCAAAAGCAGTAACTGTGATGTTGTACTCGGGCTGAAATTCTCTGTCGAGCATCTCGTCAGTCACAAGCATGTAATAGTTTTTGACATTTGACACAAATTTGAATGGGACATTGTCCGACACTGTACACGTGACGTGACCACTGCTACCAGTGTCCAGATCATAAACGTTTATCAGAGCAACCATCGTTCCTGGTTTGGAGTCTTCAGCCACATTAGTAGAAGTTGACTTTATCTCTATCACTGGCTTATTGTCATTTACGTCAGTCACGTCGATTATAAGTTTACAGTGGGAGGCCTGACCTCCTCCATCTTTAGCCTGAACATCCAGCTCGTGTGTGCTAACGTCTTCATAGTCAATGACTCCTGCCACCCGTACCTCTCCAGTCAAAGCATCGATTTCAATAATTCCCCCCATCTTGTCTGACAGATGACTAAAAGAGTATGATATCTCTCCATAAACACCCGCATCCGAGTCTGTGGCATTGAGTGTCACAATGATGGTTCCTTTGGATGAGTTCTCCTGCACAGAGGCTTTGTAAACTCTTTGGCTAAAAACTGGGACATTGTCATTGGCATCCAAAACACGGATATGTATAGCAGCTGTTCCTGATCTGAATGGACTTCCCCCGTCAATTCCAATTATCTTCAGTACATGTTCAGCTTGTGCTTCCCGGTCCAAGGCTTTTTTCAGAACTAGTTCAGGATAAGCATTGCCGTTTATTTGGGTGCTCATTTCCAGTGAAAAGTGATCATTGTGGCTCAGTTTGTATTCACGTATTGAATTCGTTCCCAAATCAGGGTCATGCGCGCTCTCCAAAGGAAAGCGTCTCCCCAGAACAGTGGATTCGACTAAATCTAATTTTATCTTGTCTGCAGCGAACGCCGGGCTGTTGTCATTTATATCAGAAATATCCAAAACTAAGCTAAATGCTTGAAGGGGGTCTTCGAGTAAGAGCTGATACTGTAGGATGCAGACAGTGGTTTGCGCGCAGAGCTCCTCTCGATCTATTCGTTGGCTGATCAAAAGATTGCCTGACGCAGCGTCCAGTTCACACAGCTGGCGGGTTCCTTCTGCAACAACACGGGCTCGCCGAACATCAAACTCCCTTATTCCCAAACGCAGGTCCCGCGCAACATTCCCGATAACCGAACCCCTCTGCATCTCCTCTGGAAGGACATAACGGACTTCTCCAGACGAAACGCCAAGCAGGATGAACAGCGAAAAACACAGCGACCATTTTAACTTTAAGCGTTGTTCCAGTATTAAATAGGATTTCGAAAACAGATGCAACGTCGACATGACGGCTGACTTAAACATCAAACCATCGACTGAAAATGCTGCTATAATCTAACGATTCCTGTCGTCTCCAGCCCTGTTAATCATGCTCTATTAGGAAAGCTGTCGGATTGGATTCTTCTTTCGCTGTTCCCATTTCACCAATACCCTTCTCTGCATCTCTCTCTCTCTGTGTGTGTGTCTCTCTCTCTCTCTCTCTCTCCCTCACACACACACACACACACACACACACACACACACACACACACACACACACACACACACACACACACACACACACACACACACACACACACACACACACACACACACAATCTACTAATCCCACTCATGCACATCCATACCAAACACGAATGCGCATGCCTACACAGCGCAAACCAAATACTCCAGTTCCACTGGCATAGATATACGACATAGAATTCATGAGTCAGACATTATTAAAGAGCGTCACCAAGAGACTGGGATGATAACAGCAACCATGACCAGTAATAACACCCGGGAGAGGAAATAATCAAACACGGTCCCTCCCGAATCACGTAAGTGTATTTGTAACGTATTATTAAAAGAAGATTTTCATTTAATATGCTGATTTAAAGCTTGATTCACAGTCTTCATGTAATGCATGCAGCTGGTCACACCACCAGTGTAAACAACATAGGACCAATGACACAACACGACACATACAGACCGTTAAAGCATTCTAAACAATGTCTATGTATTATCCTTATAAACTCTTCATTACAGCGAAACATAAAAATTGTGCAATAACACGTCACCCCTCATTGAAGCATTTGAGTGGCTACACAGCAGAGACACAAATTTGCATCAACACATTTATTGAAAATAAAATCCAAATACGGATTGTATTGTATTCATGAAGGGAGCCGATACTTCTGGTGTTTTGTCATACATGGCAGAGAAACTATTGGAAGAATACGGAGTTAAAATTTGATGAAAAGGTGAATATTTATTCACATAATTACAGGCCTGGTGCGTGAGGTTCTTTCAAGTGTGTGTGTGTGTGTGTGTGTGTGTGTGTGTGTGTGTGTGTGTGTGTGTGTGTGTGTGTGTGTGTGTGTGTGTCTATACTGTGTATATTTAGATAAATAGATAGATAGATAGATAGATAGATAGATAGATAGATAGATAGATAGATAGATAGATAGATAGATAGATAGATAGATAGATAGATAGATAGATAGATAGATAGATAGATAGATAGATAGATAGATAGATAGATAGACAGATAGATAGATAGATAATTTCAAATATTGTGTATTACAGGTACCTTGTTAATAAAACCAATAATGAAACCAATAATAACAGTCTTGAAGAGAAGGCATGATGTGTATCATGGCTTATTGAAACAAAATTGGATGTAGAAACTCAGTAGCATTAAAGTATGAAGAAAGATCCACAATCATAACCATCAGTTTGTGCATGGCACAAGAAATTTATGGACACAGGGACAGCATTGGACAAAGAGAGAAACAGATGGCCAACAGTATCTGAGGAATACATTAATCCCGTAAAACGAACCTGTAGTCATTTCTAGTGCTGCCACACAGTTTGAGCTACCGCAATCAGTGCAAGTCTTAAAACAAAAATTTGAAATTAATTGGGAATACAGGCATTCAACTTGGAAATCAAACGGATAAAAGTATTGAACATTTCGTATAAAACTGTTTTTGATTTAGTATTAAGTAGACAAATTTGTTTTTTTATTATGTTTGAGATCAAAAGTATAAAATGTATTTTATAACATTTAATCCTAAGAAAAACAAACTAAAAACAGAATGGGAATGAAATGAAAAAAGCCAACACAAATGAGTGTGTGTGAGTGTGTATGTGTGTGTGTGTGTGTGTGTGTGTGTGTGTGTGTGTGTGTGTGTGTGTGTGTGTGTGTGTGTGTGTGTGTGTGTGTGTGTGTGTGTGTGTGAATAATAGTAAGCTATATTGGCTTCAAAATTTATGACATGATTTCACAGATATGCCTACCTCCAATGACTCATGACAGTCATTAAACGCTTCTGTAAAGTCTGTTGGACTTTTCTTCAGAGTCTGGTCAGCAGGCAGCGTGTTGTCATTGTATGACGTCACAAACTTGAAGTCACTGGTTCTAGATCCTGTTGTCAGGTATGCGTCATAATTGTAAGCGCTGCGCAAAGTTCCTGTGCCGTCAACATCTGCGTAATTAGGAGGCAGATAAGCGCCGGGGATGGTGACTGCTCCATCAAACAACAGTCTGGGTTTTCTCCTGCGACAAAACCTCACACCCAGGATGATGATGATGAAGGTGAGGAAAAAGGTGGACACACACACCAGAGCGATGATCAAATAAGACGTCAGTTTGGAATTCTTCTCGTCATAAGAAATGTCCTTCAGTTCTGGCACCTCAGCCAAGTTATCAGAGATCAGTAAATACATGGAGCAGGTGGCAGAGAGAGAGGGCTGTCCGTTATCTTTCACGGACACAATCAGGTTCTGTTTCATGCTGTCAGATTGTGAAATGTCCCGCTGGGTCCGGATCTCTCCGCTGTGGACACCAATAGTGAAAAGTCCCGGATCGGTGGATTTGACTATATGATAGGACAGCCAGGCGTTCTGTCCAGAGTCCGCGTCCACCGCTATGACTTTGGACACCACAGAGCCTCCGTGGGCAGCTTTGGGGACCAGCTCGGTCATGAACGAGCTGCCCTCCGGGGCGGGGTACAGGATCTGAGGACAGTTGTCATTCACATCCGATATGAACACACTGACGGTCACGTTGCTGCTGAGCGGAGGAGAACCGTTGTCTCTGGCCATCACGTGGACTTGAAAACTCCTCATGTGTTCATAATCGAACGACCTGACAGCGTGGATCACCCCCGTGTCTCCGTTCACAGACACGTAGGAGGACACCGGGGCACCGTTCACCTCACCGGCTAACACAGAATAAATCACGGTACCGTTTTGTCTCCAGTCGGGGTCTCGAGCAGTAACGGAACATAAAGTGGAGCCAGCTTTGTTATTTTCACTCACATATGCGCTGTAGGACTGTTCCTCAAACACAGGGGGGTTGTCGTTGATGTCTGCTACAGACAAGTGAACACTTTTGGAGGAGGACAGAGGTGGAGAGCCCTCGTCAGTGGCAGTGATTGTAATGTTGTAATCAGACACGACTTCACGGTCCAGTTGTCCTGTGGTCACCAGAGAATAATAGTTTTTAATAGACGGAACCAACTTGAAAGGGACGTTTTGCTGAAGAGAACAGCGGACCTGTCGGTTCTTCTCAGAGTCTCGATCCTGCACGTTAATGATGCCCACCTCTGTACCAGGTGACACGTTCTCAGGGACGGGATTGCTCAGAGATTTCAAATTGACAACAGGAGCGTTATCATTCACATCAGTGATAGAAATAATGACCTTAGAATAAGATGAAAGACCTAATCCATCTTTCGCTTTCACGCGAATTTCATATGATGAAGTGGTTTCATAGTCAACAGCACCAATTAGTCGGATCTCTCCCAATTTACGGTCAACGCTAAAAACGTTCTTTACGTCTTCAGAGACGTGCACAAATTCATACGTCACGTCTCCATTGACTGCCTCGTCTGCGTCAGCTGCGCTCACTGTGACCACTACAGTGTCGACAGGAGAGTTTTCAGGCAGACTGGCTTTATAGACGTCCTGGCTGAACACTGGGGCGTTATCATTAGCATCCAGTACAGTGACGTGAATGACTACAGTACCTGATCTCTGAGGAGAGCCGCCATCCAGAGCTGTGAGGAGCAAATTAAGCTCTTGTTGATTTTCTCGATCAAGCTCTTTATCGAGAACGATCTCTATTGTGTTTTCATTAGCAGACAACATAAAAGGATCATTCTTCTTCAGGCTGTAGTGCTGAACGGAATTTTGACCGACATCCGCATCGTGCGCTCCGTCAATGACAAAACGAGCTCCCTTGTCTGCAGACTCCCGAATTTCTATGTTGATTATTTCCTCGTTGAATTGTGGTGAGTTATCATTGATATCCTGAACATGAAGAGTGATGCGATGAAGCTCCAGAGGATTCTCCAGCACCAGCTCGTGTTTCAGGACGCACGAAGCTTTGTCTCCACAAAGCCCCTCTCGGTCAATCCTGTCGGCGACGATCAGTTCCCCGTTACTCAGGTTTATGTCACAGAAACGTTTATCAGTCCCATCGGCGTCGATGCGGGCTCTTCTCTTGGAGAGAGCTCCCATCTCCAGCCCGAGATCCTTGGCAAGGTTTCCGACAACTGATCCTCGTTTCATCTCCTCCGGAAAAGAATAGCTCATGTCTCCATATGCAGCATGCCGATAATGGATGAGTATAAACCAGCACGTTTGGTACAAGATTATTTTAGGATCCATCATCAATTACTGTCCACCAGCTTGCAGTCTCAGGCGAAAAAAAATGCGATCTACAATGTTAGACGGATGCTACCACCAGTGGTTCTTCCTATTTCCACACACAAAAAAATTACGTCCGTCACTTTACATCGAGTTCAAACATCTTAAGACTGGTTCATAGCGCCACCGCGAGGTCAACCAAACAATAGCGCCGAATAAAATCAGTATGCAGAGTTTAAATTTGGTATCCTTACAACTAGTATTTACATGAAATAAAAAGAGCATACAAATGTTCTGCTTAACTGCAGTCAGAAATGAATTTACAAACATTTTTTTAAACTGTAAAACTTATGAAGAAATTTATGGTTGTCAGAAAAAATGCTACAAGAGGAGATCTGAGTCTTGCTGTATATGTTTATTTTTTTAATCTAATTTTATAAGGTCCCAGTTATGTGTCGTAGTCCTGACTTCCTCACACACACACACACACACACACACACACACAGACACACACACACACACACACACGCACACACACACACACACACACACACACACACACACACACACACACACACACACACACACACACACACACAGAGCATTCACTACCTGCTGCTACTCTCCCTCCCACTGCATGCTTACAAGCCCCTTGTGTGTATGTGTTACAGGGCCTGTACACAACATGTATATGCATGTGTAACTTACTCTTCTCCTCTCAACTTTTCCCTTCAGGGGTCGCCACAGCGAATCAGTTGCCTCCATCTAACCATGTCTTCTGCATCCTCTTCTCTCACACCAACTACCTTCATGTCCTCTTTCACTACATCCATAAACCTCCTCTTTGGTCTTCCTCTAGGCCTCCTGTCTGGCAGTTCAAAAGTCAGCATCCTTCTACCAACTAACAGTAGTAAATAAAGTGTGCTATTAATTTCCCTTCGGGGATTATTGCAGTATATAAAATAAAATAAATGAAGTCCTCAACATATGAACCCAATTGGTTGTGAGAAGTTGTTCGTAAGGTGAGTTGTTGGTAAGTCGTTATTTATTAAATTTCAGTCCATAAACACCATTTGAGGCCATTTAAATACCCCTACCAGCCTAAACACAAAAGTACTATTCTTTAAGACTTACCAGAAGCGATTACAGGATATAAAAGCAACACATGAATGAATTTAATTGTACTGTACCATAATGTAACTTTTACATCTCTACCTCTGCTAAATTCATTTTATTCTTGGGAGGTGTATAGGCTAAGCCACGATTTAAGCTACAGAGATATTCCACCGCACTTAAGAATGAAAACATATAATCATATGTTTATCACTCGTAATTCACACAATTATTTTGAATTCAGATTAGTTTCTGGTAAACTTTTGCTCCTTATAATTTAATCCTTGAAGAGCAGAAGACAAAAACACTTTGATGAACTCCAATTTT
This sequence comes from Antennarius maculatus, assembly GCA_013358685.1. Lineage (NCBI taxonomy): Eukaryota > Metazoa > Chordata > Actinopteri > Lophiiformes > Antennariidae > Antennarius > Antennarius maculatus. Next base: position 13,750,796 of record CM023614.1, on the reverse strand, counting down.
TTAATTGGAGTTCATCATTTAAGCCCATCCAACAACATTAGTCATAGTCAGCTGTAGATGTTGACAAACCACTGAAGGTACTGCAGCATGTAGCATGTGACTTACCTTTAGAGCGTAGGAAGAGAGGGAGGAGGAGAAGGGGGAATTATTGTTGGTGAGAGGCGTTCTAATCAGAGAAATCACTACCACTATCCTCATTAGCCTTTGCTATATTATTCATGATGAAGAGTGAAGTATCAAAGTTGTGAAGCCTGAAGCTCCGAGATGCTCACAAAGACAACAACAAACAACAAGAGGGGAAGATGAGTGCTGGAGCTGTGCAAACACAGTGGTACTGCTGCGGGGTTAGGTTTAGGCTTTGTTTGTATTTATGATTTATTCATTCTATATAACTGAGAAATCAAAATAGTAATTAATCTGTTGTTTAAGTTAATCTGAAAATGTCTCTGTGTTCATTCAGTTTATTTGAAGTAATTCAGGAACCATACAAAGTCAAAATATCCACAAAATTGTCCTCAACATTTACTCCAAGTTTTAGATTGTATTCTATCAAGTAAATGTTAATTTCCCATTCTTGTTTATAACTTGTTTTATTTGTAGTGATCTTGGGCTACATCCATAGTTTTCTGTTCTGTCTTGACTAATGGAATGAAAAATTGAAGAAAGGAGCCAATGAAAGTTTTTAATTCAAAAACAAAGTGGGGAATTATCCTCTTTGAAACATACTTTCTGTGAATACATAAGTACTGTTTTGGTCTCATGTTTAGGCTGAAAGGCCTGTCAGTACTGCAAAGCCCACCTGGAAACATCCAGGTATGAAATGCCACCACAGATACCAGTGGGGTGATTTAAGATGGTAACAAATGACAGCCCCATCTCACACACAGTTACATAAGGAGTGAGACATTAGCCATCATCTACAAAGGGGAAAATAAAGACAACCTCTCTCTAACCACAAATCAAACTCTAATACAGACTTTCAACAAACCAATCACAGATGCATTAAATATGACGCTTGAAATAGATGCATTAATGAAGATATGTCTACTCTGATGTGCACCCCAACAAACCACACTTCAAATCAAACCGTTTTCTTTAGACATGTATGTTATGTAGGTTTTATAACCACAGCAGTTAAACCAGGAAACAGATGTGTCGACAAAACCAAACAAATGCAAATCCAAAGCTCACCTAATACAAGACTTCATTCAGCAGACCTTTAGAAAACAGCAGTGTGTGATTCGAATTCATCTCTTTCAACGAGTCAGCCCTCAAATTATAAACCATTTTACTAAATAGCATTACAGGGATAAACCATAACTTAACATACACGATATTGGCATGTCAAATGATAGGAATGATCACAGAAATTAACAAATTAACAAATCAGAAGCAATTCAGGCAGCAGTAGGTCAAGAACCTATCAAACTCATTATTCCAATCCTTCTGAAGCAGCTGATTCCGATCATTTGAAGCAAAACTAAAAATGAGTGATGACTTTTTTTTTTTTCCTTTCTCTATAAGAAAACAAAGTTCGCAAGGGAAGTCTGAAAGGGATGCTGAGCAGGTCATGTACTACATCAGAGCATGAAAGTTCACAAATGTTCCCTTCAAAGGTATGATTTGACTGAATAGTACATTTTAATATTAAGAGCAATTTATAATAAATAAATAGTAAGCATGTGACTTTTTGTCAGTATATATCAGTCAAAAAGGAACATGCATTCTTCAGATTATCACTACTTGTACTGTAATTTGTAAGTTTGATTTAATTTAATTGAAACAGACAGTATAAATGAAATGTTCACATGAGAAGAAATAATAATATCAACACAAACGAAGTAAAGGAAAAAAAATTCTGAGGATATTTTCATCAGATTCACAATTTCAGTCGGTCAGAGAGCAATAAAACTTCTTCCTGAAAAAAACATCAATAACAAATAATCTACAAATAAACTGTGATAAAAACACGTGTTTTCTCTAGATTAGTGATCATCTGGTTGAAAAATGTATACTACAAGAACGAAAATAACAACAGTCATGTAAATTGCATGTAAATTGAAAATGTTTGATCCTCCAAATGTCATGTTCCTGAATGACAATGGCTGAAAGAAAATTGACTTACAAAACAGGGAGAAAAAATAACCTGTAAGATAAACAAAATGCTTAAAACAACAAAAGTATTTACACGTGCATGCTGAAATAGAAAAGTAAATGGAAATTCAATGATTTAAGCACTGGAAACAATGATGGACAAAAACTCTATGTGACGTATGTCTGAAACAAAACCTTAACTTAAAACGTATCTTCCTATGAGCTCTTTAAATAGTTTGAGTTGATTAATTTTGTGAAATCATACCTCAGGACTATCTTCTATATCTCCAAACACATCAGCAAAGTCTGTTGGGCTTTTCTTCAGAGTCTGGTCAGCAGGCAGTGTGTTGTCATTGTATGACGTCACAAACTTGAAGTCACTGGTTCTAGATCCTGTTGTCAGGTATGCGTCATAATTGTAAGCGCTGCGCAAAGTTCCTGTGCCGTCAACATCTGCGTAATTAGGAGGCAGATAAGCGCCGGGGATGGTGACTGCTCCATCAAACAACAGTCTGGGTTTTCTCCTGCGACAAAACCTCACACCCAGGATGATGATGATGAAGGTCAGGAAAAAGGTGGACACACACACCAGAGCGATGATCAGATAAGACGTCAGTTTGGAATTCTTCTCGTCATAAGAAATATCCTTCAGTTCTGGTACCTCAGCCAAGTTATCAGAGATCAGTAAATACATGGAGCAGGTGGCAGAGAGAGAGGGCTGTCCGTTATCTTTCACGGACACAATCAGGTTCTGTTTCATGTTGTCAGATTGTGAAATGTCCCGCTGGGTCCGGATCTCTCCGCTGTGGACACCAATAGTGAAAAGTCCCGGATCGGTGGATTTGACTATATGATAGGACAGCCAGGCGTTCTGTCCAGAGTCCGCGTCCACCGCTATGACTTTGGACACCACAGAGCCTCCGTGGGCAGCTTTGGGGACCAGCTCGGTCATGAACGAGCTGCCCTCCGGGGCGGGGTACAGGATCTGAGGACAGTTGTCATTCACATCCGATATGAACACACTGACGGTCACGTTGCTGCTGAGCGGAGGAGAACCGTTGTCTCTGGCCATCACGTGGACTTGAAAACTCCTCATGTGTTCATAATCGAACGACCTGACAGCGTGGATCACCCCCGTGTCTCCGTTCACAGACACGTAGGAGGACACCGGGGCACCGTTCACCTCACCGGCTAACACAGAATAAATCACGGTACCGTTTTGTCTCCAGTCGGGGTCTCGAGCAGTAACGGAACATAAAGTGGAGCCAGCTTTGTTATTTTCACTCACATATGCGCTGTAGGACTGTTCCTCAAACACAGGGGGGTTGTCGTTGATGTCTGCTACAGACAAGTGAACACTTTTGGAGGAGGACAGAGGTGGAGAGCCCTCGTCAGTGGCAGTGATTGTAATGTTGTAATCAGACACGACTTCACGGTCCAGTTGTCCTGTGGTCACCAGAGAATAATAGTTTTTAATAGACGGAACCAACTTGAAAGGGACGTTTTGCTGAAGAGAACAGCGGACCTGTCGGTTCTTCTCAGAGTCTCGATCCTGCACGTTAATGATGCCCACCTCTGTACCAGGTGACACGTTCTCAGGGACGGGATTGCTCAGAGATTTCAAGTTGACAACAGGAGCGTTATCATTCACATCAGTGATAGAAATAATGACCTTAGAATAAGATGAAAGACCTAATCCATCTTTCGCTTTCACGCGAATTTCATATGATGAAGTGGTTTCATAGTCAACGGCACCAATTAGTCGAATCTCTCCCAATTTACGATCAATACTAAACATTTCCTTCTCATCGTCAGTCACGTGTCCAAATTCATACGTCACGTCTCCATTGACTCCCTCGTCTGCGTCAGCTGCGCTCACTGTGACCACTACAGTGTCGACAGGAGAGTTTTCAGGCAGACTGGCTTTATAGACGTCCTGGCTGAACACTGGGGCGTTATCATTAGCATCCAGTACAGTGACGTGAATGACTACAGTACCTGATCTCTGAGGAGAGCCGCCATCCAGAGCTGTGAGGAGCAAATTAAGCTCTTGCTGATTTTCTCGATCAAGCTCTTTATCGAGAACGATCTCTATTGTGTTTTCATTAGCAGACAAAATAAAATGATCATTCTTCTTCAGGCTGTAGTGCTGAACGGAATTTTGACCGACATCCGCATCGTGCGCCTCCTCTATGACAAAACGAGCTCCCTTGACTGCAGACTCCTGAATTTCTATGTTGATTATTTCCTCCTTAAATTGTGGTGAGTTATCATTGATATCCTGAACATGAAGAGTTATGCGATGAAGCTCCAGAGGATTCTCCAGCACCAGCTCGTGTTTCAGGACGCACGAAGCTTTGTCTTTACAAAGCCCCTCTCGGTCAATCCTGTCGGCGACGATCAGTTCCCCGTTACTCAGGTTTATGTCACAGAAACGTTTATCAGTCCCATCGGCGTCGATGCGGGCTCTTCTCTTGGAGAGAGCTCCCATCTCCAGCCCGAGATCCTTGGCAAGGTTTCCGACAACTGATCTTCGTTTCATCTCCTCCGGAAAAGAATAGCTCATGTCTCCATATACAGCATGCAAATAATGGAGAAGGATAAACCAGCACGTTTGGACCGAGATTACTTTAAAATCCATTGTCAAATATCTGTCCACCGGCTCAAAGTCACGCGAAAAAATATGAACAACAGCGTAAGGCGGATTGTAGGGTGGTTCTCCCTATTTCTACACAAAAAAAAAACCCACGTCCGTCCTTTTATATCGAGAACAAATATCTTAACGCTGGTGTATAGCGCCACCGCGAGGGTAACTACACATCATTACCAATAAAATGAACAGATTTTATCAGGATGACCCACTTGCTGTATATCCTGCGCTTTCACGAAATAGACGAAGAACTTTCCAAGTTTTGCTGCTTTACCCTTACCTTATGAGTGAAGGTAAAAGTAACCAATATTGATTAAACTGAAAAGTATTTATTAAACTGAAAAATAAAATCTCAAAATATTCCTAATCATGAAGCAGCAACAGGTTTGAGGGGCTGAGTCTGGCTAAAACGTTTTGAAATCTAATTTCCTGTTCAATACCTGTCAGGGTTTTACACTTTATAGCCGGATATCTCACACAATAATCAGTTATACATTTTCACTCACATTAATTATAACATTACTGAATCAATAAAGTCAATTGATGGCAATAAGGATGCTTTCTTGTGATAGATAGAGAAAAGCTAAAGTACTGACATCAGTGTTATTAAATTGAAATAATAATCCACTGATCTAGGACAGTATTTTTAAAATGGATTTCTAGATTGAAATATTTTGCCTCAACTTTTTCCCCATGAACTTTGCAGATTATATTTATCCAGATTGCATTCATGCATGTCTAACATTCACAGTTATCCCAACGATTATGTGGGGTTGTTCCATTACATTAGAAAAGCTTAACATAATTAAACTTGTTCCCAAAATATTTTACTTGCCATTAATTATACAAGTGAAGTCTATTTTGCTTGCTGTTTCCAAAGTGCAAAAGCTGTGATTTGTACGTATTCCATTTTATAAAAATGTGATTTAATGAACACCTCTATATTAAGTATGATTTTAAAATGGAGTAGTATCCCGCAATACTGTTCAATAATTTAGTTGTGTATTTGGCATGAAGCACAAAGAAGGACTCAACCGTGTATCATAAAGAGTACTTTATGATGAGCACAGAACAACTAGGAGTATCTTAAAGCCCCTAGGCAGTGAGTTTGGGCTCATCACTTTTCTCAACGGCAAACCTAAATAGGTAACGCAGGCAAAGTTTGTAAATGCCGCCTTCACTTTAAATGTATGCAACCCAAAACTCTTAATGTGTTTGTTACAACATGAATGCTCATGATTTTTTTTTTTTTTTCAAATCAGGAAAAAAAAAAACTAAAATAGTAGCTTTGTGTACTCAATTAAACATTTGGCTACAAAGCTAAAAACCTGCTGGAAATATATATTCTCACTGCATCTTTTTGTAAAATATACCATTGACAATAACAAAAATAAAAGGAATGTGTAGATTCAGAGGAATGTATAATAATTTCATGTAAATTTTTCATGGATACATTCCAACACAAAAAATGTGATGATTCAGTTGGTGCTTCGCAAGTTAGAGTTTTCTTTATTTGGGGATGAGATGTTTTTGTCTCTGTCCTTTCTGAAGAGAATGTGTGTATTGTTTTTGTTGTATTTGTTACTTTTTTTTAAACTCAGGTGCTGCAGATACAAGTTTGCACAGAAAACATGAGAGAATTAATGATATTCAATTTTCTCCACAAATTGTAATTACGGATTTTAGTTTAGAGGGGGGAAAAAACTGCACATAGAGAAACATCTATTGTTTGAATGCAGTCCCCACACCGTGACATAAATATCATCAAGAAAGATCGGAGCTGACCAAAATGATCTAAAATAAGGATATAATAAATATATTGACTAGAACCAGTGGGAGATTCACCTTTGGTTCTATATCCGAAACGGAGACAGAATTAGCTTCATGTTTGGTGTCTCGTAAGCAAAAAGGCTCTGTCCAAAGGTGTGCTGGAGACCACATAGATACTACCACTAGTGTAAAACATTACAGAACTATAAATAAGGTGAGTAGATCTGATTTGGAAGGCTTGCTATACCACAACACTGACATATTAACTGAAACAGCATCAGCCATGTTCTGTATGAAGAAAAACTAAACCAAAAAGAAATCTCTATCGATCTCTGTCATTAACTTTCAACAATACAACCACAGGTCCAGTAAATCCAAATCTCAACAGATGATGCTTTGAAACAACCAGACATATAGCAGCATAATAAAGACAACTACCAGTCCAGTTAAAACCACTCGACAAAAAATGTGCAAGCCTTGCCAGAACATACAAGTGACTGAATAAAATAGCATTATGATACACAATGCTTTAAATAAACCAAAGTTAAGATCACTGATTCAACACAATCAGTGCTGAGATGTCCACACAAATATGCAAACAGACAAAAAATAATTCAAATAAAAGTGTCTCTGAAACCATTAATGTTATGTACATTCCATGATCGCAGTGGATAAACCAGAGAACACAGGTGTCAATCAAACCCAAACAAATGTTCACCAAAACAATCATGCCTAAAAATGGACTTGTATTACCAGTTTTTAAGAAAACAGCATTGTGTGTTTGCAGGTTTTCAGTGTCAGCTTGAAACATATAATCAGTTAACTAAAAGCCATTAGAGTGTTACATTTCTAAACTGAGAAGCAAATCATTAATATGCCAGATACCGATAATCACAGGAATAAAACACTGAGGGGAAACACATTAGCAAGTAGATCAAGAACTGATCAAGCTCATTCTTTTAGTCATGAAGCAGGTGGTAAAAGCACAACAGTTCTACAGAAAACAAATGAATCATGATTATTTGATATCTGTTATGAAAGACAGTTATGTAGCAGGTAACATGTACTGTCATGATGTTACCTCTTCAGAACTGATCATCTGATATATGATTTCCCTCACCATTTATTTATCTTTCAAGTCTAAATCTGAGCCATATTGTTTAATTTTGGCTCCAAGTGATCACAGACTTAGACACTGATTTAGAAACCAAGTGACATATTCATTTAAGCACACTTGAGTCTGCTTTGTTCACAATTTATGAGGCATAAGTTATATTAAATTGGGGGACAGGAAAAAGGCAAACTCTCGAGAATAATTCTCAAAAACATCACGCTGTAACAGGTTCAATATAAACAGAACATATTTATATAATTATTTGACAATACCTGAATTACAAAATTGTTATTCTATCAGCTCTTTAAATAGTTGTGGTCGCTTCAATTTGTGTAATCATACCTCAGGACTGTCTTCGATATCCCCAAACACATCAGCAAAGTCTGTTGGGCTTTTCCTCAGAGTCTGGTCTGCAGGCAGTGTGTTGTCATTGTATGACGTCACAAACTTGAAGTCACTGGTTCTAGATCCTGTTGTCAGGTATGCGTCATAATTGTAAGCGCTGCGCAAAGTTCCTGTACCGTCAACATCTGCGTAATTAGGAGGCAGATAAGCGCCGGGGATGGTGACTGCTCCATCAAACAACAGTCTGGGTTTTCTCCTGCGACAAAACCTCACACCCAGGATGATGATGATGAAGGTGAGGAAAAAGGTGGACACACACACCAGAGCGATGATCAAATAAGACGTCAGTTTGGAATTCTTCTCGTCATAAGAAATGTCCTTCAGTTCTGGCACCTCAGCCAAGTTATCAGAGATCAGTAAATACATGGAGCAGGTGGCAGAGAGAGAGGGCTGTCCGTTATCTTTCACGGACACAATCAGGTTCTGTTTCATGCTGTCAGATTGTGAAATGTCCCGCTGGGTCCGGATCTCTCCGCTGTGGACACCAATAGTGAAAAGTCCCGGATCGGTGGATTTGACTATATGATAGGACAGCCAGGCGTTCTGTCCAGAGTCCGCGTCCACCGCTATGACTTTGGACACCACAGAGCCTCCGTGGGCAGCTTTGGGGACCAGCTCGGTCATGAACGAGCTGCCCTCCGGGGCGGGGTACAGGATCTGAGGACAGTTGTCATTCACATCCGATATGAACACACTGACGGTCACGTTGCTGCTGAGCGGAGGAGAACCGTTGTCTCTGGCCATCACGTGGACTTGAAAACTCCTCATGTGTTCATAATCGAACGACCTGACAGCGTGGATCACCCCCGTGTCTCCGTTCACAGACACGTAGGAGGACACCGGGGCACCGTTCACCTCACCGGCTAACACAGAATAAATCACGGTACCGTTTTGTCTCCAGTCGGGGTCTCGAGCAGTAACGGAACATAAAGTGGAGCCAGCTTTGTTATTTTCACTCACATATGCGCTGTAGGACTGTTCCTCAAACACAGGGGGGTTGTCGTTGATGTCTGCTACAGACAAGTGAACACTTTTGGAGGAGGACAGAGGTGGAGAGCCCTCGTCAGTGGCAGTGATTGTAATGTTGTAATCAGACACGACTTCACGGTCCAGTTGTCCTGTGGTCACCAGAGAATAATAGTTTTTAATAGACGGAACCAACTTGAAAGGGACGTTTTGCTGAATAGAACAGCGGACCTGTCGGTTCTTCTCGGAGTCTCGATCCTGCACGTTAATGATGCCCACCTCTGTACCAGGTGACACGTTCTCAGGGACGGGATTGCTCAGAGATTTCAAATTGACAACAGGAGCGTTATCATTCACATCAGTGATAGAAATAATGACCTTAGAATAAGATGAAAGACCTAATCCATCTTTCGCTTTCACGCGAATTTCATATGATGAAGTGGTTTCATAGTCAACAGCACCAATTAGTCGGATCTCTCCCAATTTACGGTCAACGCTAAAACGTTCTTTACGTCTTCAGAGACGTGCACAAATTCATACGTCACGTCTCCATTGACTCCCTCGTCTGCGTCAGCTGCGCTCACTGTGACCACTACAGTGTCGACAGGAGAGTTTTCAGGCAGACTGGCTTTATAGACGTCCTGGCTGAACACTGGGGCGTTATCATTAGCATCCAGTACAGTGACGTGAATGACTACAGTACCTGATCTCTGAGGAGAGCCGCCATCCAGAGCTGTGAGGAGCAAATTAAGCTCTTGTTGATTTTCTCGATCAAGCTCTTTATCGAGAACGATCTCTATTGTGTTTTCATTAGCAGACAAAATAAAATGATCATTCTTCTTCAGGCTGTAGTGCTGAACGGAATTTTGACCGACATCCGCATCGTGCGCTCCGTCAATGACAAAACGAGCTCCCTTGTCTGCAGACTCCCGAATTTCTATGTTGATTATTTCCTCGTTGAATTGTGGTGAGTTATCATTGATATCCTGAACATGAAGAGTGATGCGATGAAGCTCCAGAGGATTCTCCAGCACCAGCTCGTGTTTCAGGACGCACGAAGCTTTGTCTTTACAAAGCCCCTCTCGGTCAATCCTGTCGGCGACGATCAGTTCCCCGTTACTCAGGTTTATGTCACAGAAACGTTTATCAGTCCCATCGGCGTCGATGCGGGCTCTTCTCTTGGAGAGAGCTCCCATCTCCAGCCCGAGATCCTTGGCAAGGTTTCCGACAACTGATCCTCGTTTCATCTCCTCCGGAAAAGAATAGCTCATGTCTCCATATGCAGCATGCAAATGATGGACGAGGATAAACCAGCACGTTTGGAACAAAATAACTTTAAAATCCATCGTCAAATATTTGGCATCACCCTTAAAATTCAAGCGAAAAAATGTGGTTGACGAAATGGTCGCATCGACTGAAGGGTTGTTCTCGTCTACACATAAAGTACTGCGTCCGTCCTTCTGCGTTGATTTCAAACATCGTAAGGCTGGTGTATAGCGCCACCGCGAGTTCAACTCAGCAATAACACCAAGTAAAACCAATAATTCATTTCCACTACAGACGCATTCTGCTTTTACATTATACGGACCCATCAGCTTATTACCTTCTCTCTTCATTGGTAACGAAGGTAACAATCTGTAACACTGAATTAACTGACAAAAAAAAAAAAAGAAGTAGAATATCTCAAAGTATTCCTAACATGCAGGTTTGAGGGTGGTAGTCTGGCTGGTATGTGATGAAATGTCATTTTCTGCTCTGTTCAATCAATGTCTGGGTTTCGTGTATTAGTTCTGATGTCCTCACATGATCAGTCACACAGTTTTCTTCATGTTCTCTTCAACATAGCTGAATCAAGTGTGGCAGTAGCTCAGTCTGCTGGGTATTTGGCTGGGGAATGGAGGGTGGCTGGTTCGCGACACAATTTGGAGTGTGGACTAGCAGTTGGAGAGGTGCCAGTTCACCTTGTGAGCAATGCCAAAGTGCCCATGAGCAAGGCATTTTCCTCCAAGATTCTGTAGGGGGCAGCTATGCAATGTTGCTGCTTGCCACTCAGGCCCACCTGTGTCTGTCAATTGTAAACAGGCAGGGGCCTGAACGTAATACATGTGTGTGGAAAAGAAAAGAAAAAAAAAAACAGTTGAAAAAATAATTTCCTTATGGGAATCAATAAAATGTGATTCATTTTCTTTTCCTTCTCTCTTCTTTGGTGAATAGCAGTGACACTTCCCTTGTCATTGTCTGAGAAAACCTAAAGTAGTGACCTCAGTCTCATTTTACTGAAAGAATAATCTGCTGATCTAGAACAGTGTTTCTTAATTGTTTTCTAGAGTCTCAAATGTTTTGCCCCAGATTCTCCCTATGAAATGTGTAAATTATATTAATCCAAACTGCGTTCACAAATGTCTCAAAATCACAGTTGTCCCAATGATTATTTGTGCTTGTGCACTGCATTATGAAAACTGAAATATAATTATGTTCCCAGCATGTTTTTGTTGTCTTTAGTCATGCAAAGTTGTTTTTAAAAGTATAAATGCAGCAATTTGAACAAATTCTGTCTTGCAAATGGTTGATGTAATGAGCGTTCTAATAGTAATTAGGATTTTAAGGTGGAATAGTAACCTGTAATATTCATCAGGAAGTTTGTTACTTAGTTGATATGAGGGAATAAAAATTCACTTATTCTTAGTGAATTCACATATAAAGAGCATTTTGCACAGGATGACTGGGAGTATAGCTTAAAGCAGCCAGGGAGTTAGTTCGAGATCAGCGTCTTTATTAAGGGCATACTTAAAAACAAAACATTATCACAAGTGTGAATTTTTCACATTCATTATAAATGCATACCAATAAAGATAATCTTTCTATTTTTTACAACATATCAGAAATGAATCACTATAGTAGCTGTGTGTACTCAAATAAATGCTGAGCTAAACAAATCTAAAACCTGCTGAAATATTTTATTCTACTTGCGCACTCCTTCATACTCTACTGATAATAATAAAAACATATTTAAAAAATTACAGAGTAAAGTGCAGACATGTATCCCAATGTTTTATTTTTGCATTCCAAAAAGAAAAATGTGATGTTTCAGTTTGTGCTTTGCACGTTAAAGTTTTATTTATTCATGGTTGAGATATATTCATTATTTACTGTCCATTCTGAAGATAATGCTTGTAATGTTTGTCTTGTTCTCCTATTTTTCGTAATCTCGGGTGCTTCAGATACAAGTTTACTGAGAAAACATGAAGAAATTGAAGTGTTTCAGTTTTCTCAACAAGTTGTCTTGACTGACTTTAGTTACCAGGTAAAAAACAAAGACAAAAAAACCTAAATATTAACACATAAAAGATATTTAGCTGCACACAGCTACATCAATTGTTGAAATGCAGTCCTCACACCATGTCATAAATATCATGAAGACAGATCTGAGGGGACAACAATTAATATATATCCAATACAAGCATCCAGTAACTATTTTGACTGTAAAACCAGAAAAGAATTCTCCTTTTGTTACATATCCTCGATGCAGATGCATTAACTTTGTGATAGGTCTTTTTTTGTAAGCTAAAAGGCCTCGTCCAAAAGTGTGTTGGAGACCACATGTAAACTACCATAAAACACCATAGAACAATATCTAAAGTTGTTTTAATTGATTAAAAAGGCTTGCCATGCCACAACACTCAAACATGAATCAAAACAGCATCGGCCATGTTCTGTCAGTGACTTTCAACAACACAACCACAGGTCCATTCAATCCAAATCTCAGAAGAACAAACAACGACCAGACATAGCAGCATAAAAAGACATGTATACTGCTCAATAAAACCACTAAATCCATAGACAGATATGACTCCTTTGAACTATTAGCAACAGATGAATAAATGGTTCTTGATAACAAAAGTAAACAATGTCAAGTGGAAAATCCCCTCTCCCCAAAAAATGTGCCAGCCTTTTCAAAACGAAACCGGGACTGAATATAATTCCATTATGATACATAATGTTTTAAATCAACCAAAGTAAAGCTCACTGATTCCACAAAATCAGCGCTGAGATGTCCACACATATATGCAAACTGAGAAACAACAATTTAAGTATATTTTTTCGACATTTATGTTATGTATATTTCATAACCACAGTGGCTAAAATGGAGAACAGAGGTGTTGACAGAGTAAAATTGCTTTTGTTTGTTTTTCCAAATAGTGATGCCAAATAATAGACGCGTTTCAACAGCTATTAAGAAAGCAGCATTGCGTGTTTGTAGGCTTTCAGTGAGTCAGCTTGAAAGGTATAGTCAGTTTACTAAAAAATATTAAAGTGTTAAATCCTTAAAATTAGACACAAGCCATTAATGTGCCAAATAGCGATGATCACAGGAATGAAAAATTGAAGAGAAACACAACATCAGAAGAAGAACTGACCAACCTCATAATGAAAGTCAGCCTGAAGTAAGTAAGCATGACAGTTCTACAGAGAATAAATGACTCATGATTATTTGTTATCTCGTTTCATAAAGGAAGGCATTTTCAAAAGCATGACTGCAAGGTGAAAGTAGGTAATAAATTGACATGATGTTAACTCTATACAGAACTGATCATGTGATTAGATGATGTCATTTAACAGTAATTTATTCTTTTTTAGAAATAGATTACATATTGCATCATTTATGCTCCAGTCGATCAGAGACTTTGAAGTTAAAATATAAACTTAGAGCTAACTTAATTCAGGCAGATATATTAAATTTTGATTTTAGGAGGTATGACGCAATATAACATTTATCCATTACCCTGCAAAACTTGAACAAAAGAGATATCAACTATGTAAGGCCAATCCACTGGTCTGCCTCAAAAACGATATCAATAGTTTAACAATTAAAATACGGAGAGTCACATTCAGTATCCACAGTGGAAAAAATGGAATGTGACTAATGTTAAATTAACAACATGGAATGGCCATGGTGAAAAGTTGTAAAACTATTTAAAAAAAAAGGCTGAAAACAATTCTGAAATAAACAGCAACAAATTCAGAAAGCCACACTGAAATGGAAAAATTTAAAAATATCATGCAATGATTGCAGGGAATTTAATTTGCAATTTGACTACTGAAATGGAAAAGTTAATGGCAACAAAAATATGCACAGCATAAGAGAGAGAAATAAGATCTACAGGAAGTATTTCTGAGCAATACCTTGAAATTACAAAAAAAAACAAAACAAAACATCCAATGAGCTCTTAAGATAGTTTGAGTCGCTTGAATTTGTGTAATCATACCTCAGGACTATCTTCTATATCTCCAAACACGTCAGCAAAGTCTGTTGGGCTTTTCCTCAGAGTCTGGTCAGCAGGCAGTGTGTTGTCATTGTATGACGTCACAAACTTGAAGTCACTGGTTCTAGATCCTGTTGTCAGGTATGCGTCATAATTGTAAGCGCTGCGCAAAGTTCCTGTGCCGTCAACATCTGCGTAATTAGGAGGCAGATAAGCGCCGGGGATGGTGACTGCTCCATCAAACAACAGTCTGGGTTTTCTCCTGCGACAAAACCTCACACCCAGGATGATGATGATGAAGGTCAGGAAAAAGGTGGACACACACACCAGAGCGATGATCAAATAAGACGTCAGTTTGGAATTCTTCTCGTCATAAGAAATGTCCTTCAGTTCTGGCACCTCAGCCAAGTTATCAGAGATCAGTAAATACATGGAGCAGGTGGCAGAGAGAGAGGGCTGTCCGTTATCTTTCACGGACACAATCAGGTTCTGTTTCATGCTGTCAGATTGTGAAATGTCCCGCTGGGTCCGGATCTCTCCGCTGTGGACACCAATAGTGAAAAGTCCCGGATCGGTGGATTTGACTATATGATAGGACAGCCAGGCGTTCTGTCCAGAGTCCGCGTCCACCGCTATGACTTTGGACACCACAGAGCCTCCGTGGGCAGCTTTGGGGACCAGCTCGGTCATGAACGAGCTGCCCTCCGGGGCGGGGTACAGGATCTGAGGACAGTTGTCATTCACATCCGATATGAACACACTGACGGTCACGTTGCTGCTGAGCGGAGGAGAACCGTTGTCTCTGGCCATCACGTGGACTTGAAAACTCCTCATGTGTTCATAATCGAACGACCTGACAGCGTGGATCACCCCCGTGTCTCCGTTCACAGACACGTAGGAGGACACCGGGGCACCGTTCACCTCACCGGCTAACACAGAATAAATCACGGTACCGTTTTGTCTCCAGTCGGGGTCTCGAGCAGTAACGGAACATAAAGTGGAGCCAGCTTTGTTATTTTCACTCACATATGCGCTGTAGGACTGTTCCTCAAACACAGGGGGGTTGTCGTTGATGTCTGCTACAGACAAGTGAACACTTTTGGAGGAGGACAGAGGTGGAGAGCCCTCGTCAGTGGCAGTGATTGTAATGTTGTAATCAGACACGACTTCACGGTCCAGTTGTCCTGTGGTCACCAGAGAATAATAGTTTTTAATAGACGGAACCAACTTGAAAGGGACGTTTTGCTGAAGAGAACAGCGGACCTGTCGGTTCTTCTCAGAGTCTCGATCCTGCACGTTAATGATGCCCACCTCTGTACCAGGTGACACGTTCTCAGGGACGGGATTGCTCAGAGATTTCAAATTGACAACAGGAGCGTTATCATTCACATCAGTGATAGAAATAATGACCTTAGAATAAGATGAAAGACCTAATCCATCTTTCGCTTTCACGCGAATTTCATATGATGAAGTGGTTTCATAGTCAACAGCACCAATTAGTCGGATCTCTCCCAATTTACGGTCAACGCTAAAAACGTTCTTTACGTCTTCAGAGACGTGCACAAATTCATACGTCACGTCTCCATTGACTCCCTCGTCTGCGTCAGCTGCGCTCACTGTGACCACTACAGTGTCTACAGGAGAGTTTTCAGGCAGACTGGCTTTATAGACGTCCTGGCTGAACACTGGGGCGTTATCATTAGCATCCAGTACAGTGACGTGAATGACTACAGTACCTGATCTCTGAGGAGAGCCGCCATCCAGAGCTGTGAGGAGCAAATTAAGCTCTTGTTGATTTTCTCGATCAAGCTCTTTATCGAGAACGATCTCTATTGTGTTTTCATTAGCAGACAAAATAAAATGATCATTCTTCTTCAGGCTGTAGTGCTGAACGGAATTTTGACCGACATCCGCATCGTGCGCTCCGTCAATGACAAAACGAGCTCCCTTGTCTGCAGACTCCTGAATTTCAATGTTGATTATTTCCTCGTTGAATTGTGGTGAGTTATCATTGATATCCTGAACATGAAGAGTGATGCGATGAAGCTCCAGAGGATTCTCCAGCACCAGCTCGTGTTTCAGGACGCACGAAGCTTTGTCTCCACAAAGCCCCTCTCGGTCAATCCTGTCGGCGACGATCAGTTCCCCGTTACTCAGGTTTATGTCACAGAAACGTTTATCAGTCCCATCGGCGTCGATGCGGGCTCTTCTCTTGGAGAGAGCTCCCATCTCCAGCCCGAGATCCTTGGCAAGGTTTCCGACAACTGATCCTCGTTTCATCTCCTCCGGAAAAGAATAGCTCATGTCCCCATAAACGCCATGCAAGAAATAGATAAGGAAGTAGAATGTAAACGGTCGAAACATGATGATGGGTAAAGTCAGCCGGTCAGGATTAATTTTCAAGGACCTCAAAGAATCAACACAATGGACAACGTTAATCCGCATAACACGAAGAGCAGTATTTCGCAGTGGTTGGGTGTGTATAAAAAACGTACTGGGCGTATATCCAAGTCTGTTCACAAAGAATAAATGAGTAACCCATATTAAGGCTGGTGCACAGCGACACCGTGAGTCAAAAATATACAATATCACATCATTTGAGACATACAAAAATCTCCTAATCTATTGTAGTCGTTTCATTCATCTTTGAATGAAACAGAACATTTACTTCCATGTTTGAAACAGATGCATCTGCAGCCACTCCAAATTAAGCCTCAGTGTCAACAAGTGGATGTAGATTGTCTTGCATCAAGGTGTGAAAACAACCCGCCACATGTCACACCTTTTTAAAGATAATACATGAAAGCTATATGTAAAGCAAGGGTTGTAAGTCAATTCACGTAGTCTTTAACATATCAATCAGCACAAGAGGATAGTTAGTTACTTACTTAGTTAGTTTATTTTTTTCGGACATGTTAATATAACAGACTTCAACACCTTCATCACATTCACAACATCAACAACATCCTAAAAAAAGAGGCTAACGGGTAGAAGCCAATAGACTTGTTAAATTCTCGTCTTCCAGACTCAACAAACATCTCTCTCATTACAACATGTAATCAACAAACTCAGACATTAAAAGTTTTCATAAATAACTAATGCATGCTGCCATTAAATACATTCCCTGTGAGAGACAAGGACATTGAAAAAAATTAAGTCCTTCATTTGCAAGTCCAACACAAATCTGAACAGATATTTTAATCAGTTGCTAAATAAATTTAAAGGGGGAGATAATTTTTTGACATTATATCAAAGGATCATCTATGGACCAGCTCATATCCTCATTCATCACTGCATAGTTCCAGGAATAAAAAGCAATACAGTCATACTTAAAAAATATATATATTAGATAACTAGAAACCAGTGTTTTCACGTTCTTCTTTGTTTTTCATTTGTTTCAAAAGATCAATGTGTATTTTTGCACAGTGATATGGAGCTCAAATATTATGTGAAACATGTACATGACAAAAAAATCAGTCAGAGTCCTTCTCTTTTTTAGAGCATGAACGAGGTAATTTATTTTTGTTTTGATTATCCATATTAACTATGCCATTGTATCAAAACATTGTAATGATTTACCATCATGTAATTTCATAAGGTGTTTGTTTGATCAAGCCATACTTCAAATATGCGTACAGTCTTTTTTTGTCAGCTCCAAGGCTGAAGTTAAAGCGTTCATAATGAAATTCAATCAAATTCAGGTCATCCCAGCCTGGCATCTTACAAACTGCATTAAGTCGTCTTCAAAAAAAGATTAATTTTATGATCCTGCAATGCTATGCATTAAATGACAAATGTGAAATGTGCTTAAATTCAGATTAATATACATCTTATATATACAAGAAAGGTTGATGAGGAAAACCGCTGGTTAACAATGAGTGGACAAAATTTATGTTTATTCTTCCATTCCGTCAGGCAGGTCAGAACCATGTAGCATTAATTAAAAGTGGTAACGTGAAGCACCACTATGAAACAAAGCACTATGAAACAAAGCAAATAGTTTTTGAGCAAAGTTATCCCCTGAAGTTCGAGATGAGGGCAAAATCAAAATGACAGAGGAAAATGCAAAAGGATGTTCACTAAAGGCAAAGTGGATTTGGGGGCAACATAAAAATCTTTTAGTGGTGGGACAGTTGTGAAGAAGCTAAAGATGAGATGCTTCAACAGCAACCAG
Source organism: Antennarius maculatus (assembly GCA_013358685.1). NCBI lineage: Eukaryota > Metazoa > Chordata > Actinopteri > Lophiiformes > Antennariidae > Antennarius > Antennarius maculatus. The sequence continues at coordinate 13,732,359 of CM023614.1, read as the reverse complement.
GACATCAGAAATATTAAAAGCTTAATGCAGCTATTCAGAGAGCACCATGCATATCTTTGGCCATTGATGAGACTACAGATGTTACTTATGTCCAGCTTTTATGTGTGTCAGGTTCCTTCACAACGATAAGGAGCTCTTTGCTGAGTGTAACACCATTTTGAAACCATTATGAAACACACACAAGAGGAGAGAACATGGATGCGGCAATAAAAGAGATGCTGACAAAAAGGTGCGTAGATATGAGGAGGGTGGTCTCTGTCACCACAGATGGGGCCATGGTGGGAAAGGAGAGGGGGGCTGTGCCAAACAGTCAAGGTGTACCTTGTGTGCACCTTGACTGTTTGGATCGACTTCCAGCTGTGAGTCAGCTTTTTACACCATGAACACGATCAAAAACAAGTATTCTAGGCTCACCAATTAACACCTACTTGTCTGCTTGAGAATGGCACTGAGTCCATTCCAACCAAGATTTAAATTACTGGCAGGACAGTAACATACCCCTTTCTTTCATGAAGAACGTTCTGTTTGCATTTTCCACCTGAAAGAGCTTTCTTAATATGTTCATGTTTTTTACTCTAAGTGTAGCCCTTCGGTTCTTCAGGCTGGGACATCTTTAATTTATGAGAAAAAAAAAAATTCAGCTCTGTTTGCACTTTATTTCTAATTCTAAGGTTTCTGTTTTCTTCAATCTAACATTTCCTGGATCTACTTTTATTTATGGTAAAAGCTAGCTGTGCACTCAGTTAAACCTATCCTGCATTGAAAATTGATAATAAATGAAAATGTGGACATAGCGGCCGGCTATAAGACATTGATTCATCTAGTGCTTTGAACACCATTCAGCCAAGGCTGCTGGGTGAGAAGCTGGGGGGGGATGGGTGACGACACCTCCACTGTTTCCTGGATCAATGACTACCTGACGGGCAGGCCACAGTTTGTCCGTCTGGGCAGTGTTCTGTCTGACATGGTGGCCAGTGATACAGGAGCCCTTCAGGGGACTGTACTGTCCCCTTTCCTCTTCGCATTATATTATTATACACCACTGATTTTGACTTCAGGAAAAAGAGGAGCACGCCACAACCAATACACATCCTGGGAGAGGTTGTAGAGGAGGTGGAGCACTACAAGTACCTGGGCGTGAATATCAATAACAGACTGGACTGGATATCCAACACCGACTCTTCTCAACAAGAAGGGGATGAGTAGACTGCTTCCTGAGGAAACCAACAGACTAAAGAAGCTGATTAGGAAGGCTGACTCTGTGATTGGCTGTAGTCTGGACACTGTGGAGGCTGTGGTGAAGAAGAGGACTCGGAACAAACTGTTATCCATCATGGATAACCCCGCTCACCGTCTCCACCACATACTGGACAAACAGCGGAGCTCCTTCTCCAACACACTGTTACAGTTCCGCTGTCGAAGGGACGGGTACAGGAAGTCATTCCTGCCACGAGCCATCACTCTGTACAACAGCTCTTACATATCAGATAGAGTTCCACCAGTGTGATGTTTAAATACGACTTTCATTAAGTCCTGTGTATTGCCCCAGAGTGCCACACTTATTAATAACTTTATACTTGCCATGCTAGGGTATTATTGTTGTTAATATTTTTGATACTATTATTACTATTATTCCCTTTCTCCTTATGTCTTAATTTTTCTTCAATGTATCTTTTCCCTGTTTCTGTTTTTTCTGCGTGTCTGAATTCTGCTGCAACATTTAAATTTCCCAGTTTGGATGAATAAAGTATATCTTATCTTTTCTTGTCTTAAGTGGATACAAAATGATATTAAATCAATGAGTGAAAGCTACTAATCCCTCAGGTGAAAGTGCTTCCCAATTTAAGCTCACTGATATGTATGGCCAATTGAACAACATCAAGACATTTAGAGCCCAGACCGCTCCCTAAACTGGAGTTACACCAGACTGTAAGAGAATCCTTTAACTGTTTTATTGTGTAAAAAATATTTAGTTTTATTACTTGACCTGGCAACATATTTTACATTTCATGTGTTGTAAAATGCCATATGACAGCATTAAATATGGAAACTGTGAGATGAATTTGTGTTGAAACGGTAAAACCATACCTCAACTGACAAAACAAACAATGATTTAAAGAGTAATGATTTACTTCGAACAAATCAATTAATTTTTATATAATTAGATAAACATGTCACCATGATTCATCCTACCTCAGTGGATGTTTCAAGATCTCCAAACACGTCAGCAAAGTCTGTTGGGCTTTTCCTCAGAGTCTGGTCAGCAGGCAGTGTGTTGTCATTGTATGACGTCACAAACTTGAAGTCACTGGTTCTAGATCCTGTTGTCAGGTATGCGTCATAATTGTAAGCGCTGCGCAAAGTTCCTGTGCCGTCAACATCTGCGTAATTAGGAGGTAGATAAGCGCCGGGGATGGTGACTGCTCCATCAAACAACAGTCTGGGTTTTCTCCTGCGACAAAACCTCACACCCAGGATGATGATGATGAAGGTGAGGAAAAAGGTGGACACACACACCAGAGCGATGATCAAATAAGACGTCAGTTTGGAATTCTTCTCGTCATAAGAAATGTCCTTCAGTTCTGGCACCTCAGCCAAGTTATCAGAGATCAGTAAATACATGGAGCAGGTGGCAGAGAGAGAGGGCTGTCCGTTATCTTTCACGGACACAATCAGGTTCTGTTTCATGCTGTCAGATTGTGAAATGTCCCGCTGGGTCCGGATCTCTCCACTGTGGACACCAATAGTGAAAAGTCCCGGATCGGTGGATTTGACTATATGATAGGACAGCCAGGCGTTCTGTCCAGAGTCCGCGTCCACCGCTATGACTTTGGACACCACAGAGCCTCCGTGGGCAGCTTTGGGGACCAGCTCGGTCATGAACGAGCTGCCCTCCGGGGCGGGGTACAGGATCTGAGGACAGTTGTCATTCACATCCGATATGAACACACTGACGGTCACGTTGCTGCTGAGCGGAGGAGAACCGTTGTCTCTGGCCATCACGTGGACTTGAAAACTCCTCATGTGTTCGTAATCGAACGACCTGACAGCGTGGATCACCCCCGTGTCTCCGTTCACAGACACGTAGGAGGACACCGGGGCACCGTTCACCTCACCGGCTAACACAGAATAAATCACGGTACCGTTTTGTCTCCAGTCGGGGTCTCGAGCAGTAACGGAACATAAAGTGGAGCCAGCTTTGTTATTTTCACTCACATATGCGCTGTAGGACTGTTCCTCAAACACAGGGGGGTTGTCGTTGATGTCTGCTACAGACAAGTGAACACTTTTGGAGGAGGACAGAGGTGGAGAGCCCTCGTCAGTGGCAGTGATTGTAATGTTGTAATCAGACACGACTTCACGGTCCAGTTGTCCTGTGGTCACCAGAGAATAATAGTTTTTAATAGACGGAACCAACTTGAAAGGGACGTTTTGCTGAATAGAACAGCGGACCTGTCGGTTCTTCTCAGAGTCTCGATCCTGCACGTTAATGATGCCCACCTCTGTACCAGGTGACACGTTCTCAGGGACGGGATTGCTCAGAGATTTCAGGTTCATAACCGGTGCATTGTCATTCACATCAGTAATTTCAATTATTAACCTGGCATATGACCCCAGTCCTAGACCATCTTTGACGGTGATTTGCATTTCATATAAGGACTCCTTCTCGTAATCAATAAACCCAACCACTCTAATCTCTCCTGTTTTAGGATTCAGAGAGAATAGTTGTTCTTTTTCTGAAATATGATTAAAACTGTATGTCACTTCACTGTTCACTCCCTCGTCTGCGTCAGTAGCACTCACTGTGATCACCAATGTATCCAGAGGAGAGTTTTCAGGCAGACTGGCTTTATAGACCGACTGACTAAACACTGGAACGTTATCATTAGCATCCAGTACAGTGATGTGTATGACTACAGTACCTGATCTCTGAGGAGAGCCGCCATCAAAAGCTGTTAGCAGTAACACAATTTCCTTTTTCTCTTCTCTGTCTAATTCTTTTTCTAAGATCAATTCTGCATATTTCCATCCCCCTGTGTTGGTTTTTGCGTTCAGCTTGAAATGATCATTCTGCTGCAGTGAGTAGCCCTGGACAGCATTCTCACCGATGTCTTCATCATGCGCCTCATCCAGGAGAAAATGCGCACCCTTGACAGTAGATTCCCGTATTTCAATCTTTAGTGAGTCCTCTTTAAACTGCGGTGAATTATCGTTGATGTCTTGAACGCGGACATTAATGCGATGCAGTTCTAGAGGATTTTCCAGCACAAGTTCCTGCTTTAGAACACACGACGCCTTTTTGGAACAAAGCGCTTCTCTGTCAATCCTCTCCTGAACGATCAGGTCTCCGGTGTTGAGATTCACACCGCAGTAATGAACACTGTTATCCTCCGTGTCGATGCGGGCCTTGCGAGCAGACAGTCTGGCCAAATCAAGTCCCAAATCCTTGGCGATATTTCCAATTACAGATCCACGTTTCATCTCCTCCGGTATCGAGTAGCTAACGTCTCCGCAGACAGGGTGGAGGACGAGGAAAATAAAAGCAAGGCCACAGAGCAGCGCAAATCTTTTAAAAGCCATTGTTTCCGCAAAAAAGAAATGTCACAGTATGGTATAATACATTAAACCAGCGATGAGCTCAAATATAAAACCGTCACACTATGGCCATGCACGACCTGTTCCTCTCAGCTGTGGTATAAAGGAATACTAAGGCGCTTCGGATATTTGACACAGAAAGGGTGCGTTTTCTTCATGTCTCCTCGTTTAATGGTGCACACTGACACCATGAGCATTTTTTAAGGTATGACAAGTTAATGTCGAGGAAATTATTTCTACTAATATTTCTACTAATAGTACGATTAAAAATAATTCTCATAATAGCTTCATGATGTCAGAATTTTTACATTATCCGTTTGTGACATTAAAGGGACTTCAAAAATAATATCAAGTATATTAAAAGTGTCTCAGAAAAGTCTTGGAATTCAAGTAATTTTTAGTGTTTAATAATTACGATACAGCGAAAATGTAACATGCATATAGAGACTATAATCGTTATTTTCTTTAATTTTTATATCATTTTATTTTTGGAAACCTCACATCTA